>OZ018317.1:187640841-188080841 GCA_963969495.1 Ceratothoa steindachneri | reverse complement strand
ATTCACTGTAAAAGAAAAGAAATTTTGTGTGTTAGAGTATGTTCAAACATAGATGAATAAGACTACAGCATACATTTATGAGAGTATTTTCTAAAAATGTCCCAAGAGAAATGCAGATTTGGGCATGGCACAAAATGTTTAAAGAGGAAGACTGTCTGTGCAGGACAAAAGGATCTGGACAACCACGAGCATTGGAAGAAATGGTCAAGCACAGATTCATGCAAAACTAAGAAGATCAAATCTTAAAGGCAGATAAGCAAAAATGCAATCAAAAAATTGGTATTGATATACAAGAGAAACTTGAAGAAGATTTTGATGAATGTCTTGTTTTCAGGGATGAGGACACATTTCATATGAATGGCAAAGTCAACAAGAATAATCTTCGCAATTGGCACAAAGTAAGTCCCCTTCATCACAATTGAGCATGAAAGAGACTGACCAAAAGTGAATGTGTTCTCGGCATTTCTAAGAATCATCTGTATAGCTCATTTATGTTTGAGGAAAATGTGACTGGCAATGTTTATCTACAAATGCTTCAGAACTGGCTAATGGATAAGCTTGATGAGAATCTGCCAGGGAAATAGATCAGGCATGCTGGTGATGAAGACAATGTGCGATTAAAATGGCCTCCGCATTCATTTAACCTGACACCTCTTGCAATTTTTTCTAGCGAGCTATGTGAAAGGACTAGTCTATGTACCCCCCTCTTCCTACACACTTAGAGGATTTTATTTTTAGCCCATCTGGCAACTGCCTGCTTGGGCATAAGTCACTATACATGACACAGCCTACTACTAGGCTACATTAAGAAACAAGTAACAAAAAAAAACAAGAAAACAAATAACTATGTAAATAAACAAGGATAAAAAGGACAAGGGCTAAAAAAATGACAAGAAAACTCCCAGCGCAGGAACATGCAACCTACAAAAGAAATAGTCAAATAAAGGGGAGGAGGACAGCCTCCTCCAAAAAGTAAAAAAGTACACAAGTTAGTGTGTAAATACTCATCTCGAGTACAAGGGACAAGCGGTAGCAACCACGCTCAATGTATGTGAAGATTGCCCAGACTGGGACATTCAACAAGAATGCTCCGAACAGTCTGGGGGACAATGCAGTCTTCACAGTAGGGTGCAGGCGAGCGCTCCATCAAATGGCAGTGCGTCCCGCACGTGTGTCCAATGCCGGTTCACGGCATTGGGGGGGTAGGTCCATGGGAACAATCGCGTTGCAATGGCACACAACTTTAAGTTCCCCTCAACAGTCTCCCATCTTCTTTGCAAAGCAGCCCATATTCCTGCCATGTAATCGGTGTGAGGAAGAGCGAAACACTGGTCTGGTTGCCCAGTCCTCGCAGACTCTTTGGCACCTTCATCAGTGCACTAATTCACAGCAATTCCTACGTGTCCAGGAACCAAGCAGAAGATAATCTTGACATCTGCCCAGCTCGCCAAAACTGTGGCATCACAGATATCGTGCAGAGATTCCAATGCCAGAGACCCACTGACTTCAAACAGAGGGAAGATGGCATGGACCCCCCCCCCCCTCTTGGGACTTGGAGCCATCCATATACAGTGGCATGGTTCCAGCATGACACAAAGTGTGCTTCAAAAAGGCTGAGTGCAATACTCCCGGCACTGTAGAAGCTTTAGGAGCAGTGGTGTGGCAACAAATAGCCAAGGGTGGCGTCCTGGGCATAACCAGGGGCCCCACTGGTTCCTAGCCCTAAACCCATAGGGCTTAGGGTATGACTGGCGTCTCTCAGCAGCAAAGGCACTGCCGAGATCGGCTGTGAATGCAGTTAGAGCCATTGGCGACTGAGGGAGGCAATAGGCTTGGGCATACAGGTGAATAATGCAATGTGCACGGCACAGAGGGAGTGGCATCTCCCCAGCATCAACAAGTAGGCTCTCGATGGTGGAAGTGCAGAAGGCATCATCACCAGGCGAAGGCCAGCATGGTGGATTGAGTCCACCTTCCACAATGCATACTCAGCTGCAGTTGCATAAAACTCATCTGTAATCAAGCTTCAAATGAACAAAGGATCGATAAAAAAGTAAGGCAGTAGCCTTATCAGTACCCCAAGTGCTGAATGTTACAGAATGAAGAATATCCATGGCGTGGGTACAAGAGACCCTAAGGCTGTGAATATGAGCCTCTCAGGTAAGGCATTGGTCAAATACAAGACCAAGGAAATGGATCGAGTCCACAACTTCCAGTTTTAAAAAGGAAGAAAAATGAAATGTTCCAATATTTTTTTATCAGGCATAACCACATTTAGCATTCGACTTTTGCATTCAAATCTTGTTTGGTTTTCAAATTATGAATATTACGAGGGGAAGGGGGTAGGTTTTGGGCGGTGTAGAGGGTGCAACCTCCAAAAATTAAATGGGGGTATGGGGCCATTTCAAAACAAAATAATGAGTCAAAACAATGAAGTGAATGTGGTTATGCCTATAATTTTTAGATTAATTCTTAGCTTGGGTCCTGGAGAATCTGTTGGATCCTAATCTAGATATTTACTGAGTACAGTAACAACCTTTTCTGGTTGACTATTCCAATTTTCCAAGACACTTTTGCAGAAGTTTTCCTAATATTAAGTCTTGGCCGCCTTTTGAATATTTTCTTACTGTATCCTCCTGTAGAATAAATAGATCACCACAGAAATCCCCATCATACTTTCCTTTCAAAATCTTGTATTTGTATCATATCTCCCCTAGAGCATCAATAGGCAACAGTTAGAAGACTAGGTTTTCTATTTTCATATGACAGATCTCTTTAGTGATGGTACCAATCTAGTAGCCCACCTTTGTACCTCATCAATGGCTGTGATATCCTTCAGTTTGTAAGGGTACCGGTACCATCCCTGATTAACATATTCAAGAATTGGTAATTCTTAAGATTAGTGGGGAACACTACCTTTCTAGATACTTTCCACCCATTCCCTTAATTTTTTGTAAGCTTGCCTGGCAATCACCTTTGAATTTGAATCTAATGCTAGGCTTTCAAATTGGGACTACTATTAGATGATTCAAAATTACCTTAAAAATGATATACCTATAATACAATATGATGCAATTGCAATAACCTGACAAAAGAAAACCACACTTGGGGGAAGAATTTGCGCAAGAAAAAACACCTATAAATTAAAAAACACTTGTCTTTAAGCACAAATATATATAAATCAAAAAAATCGAGGGCAGGCATTTTCCAAAATTTAACTTGTATCAGTGAAGACGTGCTTGAGATTTGTTCCTGTAATTTGGATGATTTTGAAGTTTTTGAATGATCATTCATATGAAGAAGCAGTGTGGTGCGAGGTAAATCTTCAAGGGAAAAAATGTGCTGATTGGCAAAGTTTATAGAGTGTACCTAACTCTAGTCATGAAATAAATGATCTCTTATGTGATCTTATTAGGTTGAGTGATAGAGTGATATAATGAGATTTGTTGGTAGGCAAATAGTGTTTTGAGAGATTGTCAAAATATTAACTGTGCAAGGTATTTTCTAGATGCTGTGAATGACTGCTTCCTGATTCAACATATTGAAGAGGAACGCACAATATTGATTGTGACAATCCTACAAGACTGGATTTGTTTTTTTCTCAGAGTGAACATGATGTGGAGAGTGTACAATTCTTAACCCCCTCTAGGAAAAAGTCCCCTTGAAGCAGAAACTAATGTAAAGTACAAAATACAGTTTCATAAAGAAAACTATGCAATGATTAAAGAGATGTTTGGCTGAGGTAAATTGGACAGAATGTTTTTTAGAAACAACACTGGTTGAAAAGTATGAAATTTTTGTAAAGATACTTCTTAACTTGATTGATTTGTATGTCCCAAAGATTAGGTGTCCGTTGAATAAGCCCAAGCCAAAATGGATGACAAGACAAGTGAGAAATCAAATAATTGCTAAGGAAAAAGCCTGGAAGGGACTCAAAGACAGAAAAACCAGTTTAAAGGCCCAGAAATATAGACGGGAAAGAAACTTGGCCACAACCATGATTAGAATGGCTAAGAAAGTATTTGCAAAAAAGACTGTGATGATATTAAGATAAATCCAAAACCTTTTTGGAGCTATGTCAGGAGCAAGACAAGAATGAGTGATGAGAATTAGAACAAGAAGTGGTCTCCTAACTAAAGACGAAGAAACTGCAAATGAATTTAACAAGGCTTTCCGCAAGGTGTTTGTGCAGAAAGACCTAACCAATATACCAGACTTTAACATTGGTAGAGCTGTACATAAATTGAGGACGTAAATGTTACTGTAGAAAAGGTGGATAAATTACTAGAGTCAAGGAATGTTAATAAGGCCATGGGTCCTGACAATATCCATCCAAGAGTACTTAAAGAATGTCATAGTGAGTTGGCCAAACCAATATCACTTATTATTAGAGAATCGCTAAGCACAAGAATAGTTCCCCTGTTCTGGAATATTGGCAGGGTCTGTCAACTGCTCAAGGAGATAAGAGCAACCCTTTGAACTATCTATCAACCAGTCTCATTGATGAGCATCATTTGTAAGCTATGTGAGACTTTTATTAGGGACAATTTAATACAACATTTAGAGGACACTTATCTCTTAAATGATAGTCAACATGGCTTCAGACAGAAAATAAGTACCTTAACTAACTTACTTATTTACATGGAACAACTAACAAAAGATATAACATAACATAAGAAAACTTCATTCCTGTTGATATTAACTATCTGGATTGCAGTAAAGCTGACACTAAATGTAAAACTGAAAGCCTATGGAAAAGGCTTTGAAGAGCTAATGATCACGAAAATAAGGAAAGGATGTGAAGTAGATACAGTTATTCTTGGTGACTTTAATTTAAATTCTGTGGACTGGGAAAATATGATAAGAAAGGATAGAGCAAGTTATAAGTTTATAGAATGCTTTGAGCAAATATTTTTACTCAATTTGTTAATAAGCCAACAAGGGGTGCCAATATCTTATATTTGGTTCTTTCAAATGATAATCACTTATTTCAGGAATTGACTGTTGGGGAAGCATTGGGAAATAGTGATCATCAGATGGTTCATTTTAACTTGGGAATAGTGAAAGGTAGAACATCAACGAACTTGACAAAAAAACTCCAAATTTTTATAGAGGAGATTACAATAAATAATGAAACTTGCTAAATTAGATAGGGTGGGATGTAGAATTCAGGGAGAAGAATATTTATGAGATGTGGGACACTTTTAAGAGTATACTAAACATAGTCCAGGAGCAGTGTATTCAATGAAGGCTATACCATAGATTACAAAGAGAAAGTACTTTTGACAATTTAAATCATTATAGGTCGACCAGAAATGAGCTAAATAAGATTATTAAGAAGAGCAAAAGAGCGGCAGAAATTAATTTAGCTCAAAATAATAATAAAGATCCAAGAAAATTCTTTAGCTATTATAGAATTAATAACAAATCTAACCGTGAAAAAATAGGGCCTATTAGATATGAAGAGGTTTTGAAAGAATCTGATGAGGAAATAGTAGAGGTTCTTAATGATCATTTTTCTTCAGTATTTACACAAGAGAATCAAGATAGATTAATTGATGATAATTCTAGGTCAAGGGAAGTAGTGTTGAATACCATTAATATGAACAGGAAAATAATTAAGGGCTTATATTGGAGTTAAATACTATTTTTAACCCAGAAACAGAGCCCCTAAACTGAAGTATTACTGAATAATTTTCTAATGGTTTTTATTTAACCAAACACGCATGAATATGCATGTGTGGGTGAATGAAACATACATGCAAAAAAAAAACTTTTTTAGGGCGCACCGCCAATCTTCAATGAATATGCATGTGTGGGTGAATGAAACATACATGCAAAAAAAAACTTTTTTAGGGCGCACCGCCAATCTTCATATTTACCATAATTATGATTATATGCCTCCCCCAGACCCTGCGAATTGATTGAAAATCAGGATCGTATGGTGGTCCCCCCATTGTGTTTACCCCTACATGAGCCGTCCCCTTAAATTTACTCCAAAAACGTGAAACATTTTGGAACACGGACGAAATAGTACCTCCCATCGTTCGAGCCACCAATCTACATATTTACCAATTTTATTTTAGCGGCTCAAACGATGGGACGTACTATTTCATCCGTGTTCCAAAATGTTTCACATTTTTGGAGTACGTTTAAGGGGACGGCTCATATGGAGGTAAATACAATGGGGGACCATACTACGATGATCCTGTTTCAATAAATTGGGGAGGTCTGGCAGTATATAATCCTAATTGTTTATAGACTAATGTCCTAACATTTACAGAGATGAATGATTTGGTAAATATGTAGACGAGCGGCCCAGCCGGAAAAAATTATTTTTGTGTCAATATTATCGTTCACCCATGTCTGAATATTCATGCGCGTTTGAGTTTTCTTTGAATGATAGCTGCCGCCATTTTTTGTATTAAAAAAATGCCTGAAAGTAAACAAACCGAAAACGTTGTTTACGCAGGCCATTTTTTTTTTACAAAATTGCCTGAAAAAACAAAAGAAACACGCTGTTTCTGTACTGATTGCAGTGGTTATACTCCCGAAATAGCGAAGAGGAAAGCTTATTTATTTTGTGCGTCTGCGTCCTATTCGAAATCTAGCTGACTTGAATCACGTTATATTTTAAAGCATCCAAATTCAAACTGAGGGGTCACATCTAATGCCCGGCCACAAATGTCACATTCGTTTTTAATTTTAACTAAATTATGAAGATAAGAACATAAGAAAAGAAGGAGACTGCAAAAGACCATTCATGGCCTACACTTGGCAGCTCCTGTTCCAGTCAACACACAAAAGATTTCTTACCCGAGAAAAGTCATCAACATTGTCACCCTTTACAGGAGTTCGTCAGATCTAATCTACAATATACATAAAATGCATCCAGAGGATTATGTCCATTCATGCAACTGCAAAATATAATCTCCCCACTCCTTAGAAAAATATATACATATGTACATAAAAAAAGTCAGTCCCATCTAGCAGCTTCATCCATATATTTATCTAATCTATTCTTAAAACTACCCAGAGAGGAGGCTTCTATCACATGTCTAGTGAGCCTATTCCATTCATCTACCACAAGATTTGTAAACCAATTCCTCCCAATCTCCTTCCTAAACCTATACTTATCAAGCTTAAACCCATTGCTACATGTCCTGTCATGTTCACTAAGTATAAGAACCTTACCCAAATCCCCTTTATTATATCCTTTTACCCATTTGAAGACTTCAATCAATTCCCCTCTGACTCTTCTCCTTTCCAATGTATGTAGATTTAGTTTTCTGAGCCTTTCACCATAAGGTAAGTTCCTTAGCCCACCAATCATCTTTGTCATCCTTCTCTGCACAGACTCAAGCAAATCAATATCCTTCCTATAATATGGTGACAAAATTGTACTGCATAGTCTAGATGAGGCCTAACTAGCGCCAGATACAGTTTTAGAATGACTTCAGCACTCTTATTGCTTACACTCCTCCTAATGAATCCCAATATCCTATTAGCTTTATTCTTAGCATTTAGGCATTGCTTCCTAGGACGAAGGTTTGAACTTACCAAAATACCTAAGTCCCTCTCACAATCGGTCCTCCCTAAAATTCTCCCATTTAATTTATAACTATTCAATGGATTATTTCTACCTATACTAAGTACACTACATTTGTCTATGTTAAACTTCATTTGCCATTTCTCGGCCCAATTGGACAGAATGGTCAATTCCTCCTGCATTACAACAGCATCAGAATCAGCCCTAATGGCCCTACCTAGCTTAGTATCATCAGCAAATTTACTCAGGTCACTACTTATACCTATGTCAAGATCATTAATATAAATTAAGAATAGCAAGGGACCCAAAACAGATCCTTGCGGAACTCCACTGCTAACACACCCCCACTCAGATTTAACTCCATCTATACTAACTTTTTGCTGTCTGTCACCAAGCCATGACTGAATCTACCTAAATATACTGCCATCGATCCCGTGTGCTTTAACTTTGCTCAGAAGCTGTAAGTGTGGCACTCGATCAAAAGCCTTACTAAAGTCCAAGTATAAAATATCATAGTTTTCATCATTATCTGCTGCTTCATACACCTTACTATAAAAAGACAGCAAATTAGTCAGATAGGATTTACCCTTCCTAAAGTCATGCTGTGATTCTTTTATCAACTTATGCTTATCCAAGTGATCTCTAATATTCCTTGCTATAATAGATTACATCATTTTCCCTACCACTGATGTCAAACTTACTGGTCTGTAATTAGACCTATTTGTTTTATCCCCTTTCTTAAATATAGGTATCACATTGGCTTTCTTCCATGCCACTGGCACAATGCCACTCTCCAATGATTTTCTAAAGATGCATGCTAGGGGCTCACTTAACACATCCTTACATTCTTTCAAAATTCTAGGAAAGAGCTCATCAGAACCGGGTGCTTTACTACTTTTGATTTTATCAATTTCCTTTGTCACTATCTCCTTTGTGATCAAGATATCCTTTAATTTCTCTTCATCATTACCCCGAAAGATCATTGACACCTCAGGTATATTTAGAGTATCCTCCTGTATAAATACTGAAAGAAAAAAGTCATTTAGCATTCCAGCCATTGAGTCCCTATCACTCACTAATTCTCCATTGGAATCTATAAGTGGGCCCATTTTATCTCTAACCTTAGTTTTGTATAATTGATAAAAACTTTTAGGATCTTCCTTTGCCCTATTTGCCACTTTAATTTCATAATTTCTCCTTGCTACTCTAACTAACTTTTTAACATCTCTTGCTAGTTCATTATATCTCTGCCTTAAGTGATCCTCTCCATTTTTTATTTTCCTATAAATGCCCTTTTCAATGCCAATATAATGCTTAATTTTATCTGTCATCCATTTTGGCTCATTATTTTTAGTCCTAATCTCCTTATATGGAATGTTAATCATCTGACCTGTAATTAATTGCTCAATTATTCTTTCCTACTCCTCTTCAATTGTAATCTTTTCCTCCTGGTGATTATTGTCTCCACTAACTGATATCATTGAATCTATTCCTGATTTGATTTCATTGCCTGGTTTCTGTACAACTGCCTCCAGGTAGGTCCTTAGCCCATTATAATTTGCTCTTCTAAAGTCAGGAATTTTAACATTGTTCATGCTACTATCAATAACATTCCATTTCATCTTGAATCTAATTTCACAATGGTCACTATTACCCAAATTTCCTCTAATCTCAGTATCCTTAATAACTTCTTCCCTATTTGTCAGAACTAAATCCAGTATATTATTACCTCTAGTGGGTTCGTTAATAATCTGCCTCAGAAAAATATCTTGGACAAGATTCAAAAATTCCTCAGCCTCCTGATCACCCACAAGAGCTTCCCAGTCTAACATAACATAACATAACATAATTTCACGGATGACAAAAGCCACAAGGGCCTATCAAAGGTCATCCGTATCCATCAAATCCAACCCACATAATGCATCCATAGGATTTTGTCAGATCATGCATCCACAATATACAATTTAACAATCCATAGGAATGTCCAACCATGCATCTACAATATATAATTTAAAGCCTCCATAGGAGTCTGTCAAAAACAAAATCAAAGTCCCCCAAAATATACAATAAAAAGAAACTGCATCCACAGGAATGAGTCAAGAAACATATCCACATACCAAAAAGTAAGAAATTAACCCTCCATCCCAATATAATCATCCAATCTGCGCTTGAAAACATTCAAGTTTGGGCTGTCTACAGTCTCAGGTGGCAAACTATTCCAATAATCCACCACTCTGTTAGTGAAACAATATTTTCTAACATCCAGTCTGCACCCCTGTTTTTTAATCTTTAAGTGGTGGCCTCTAGTTCTATTACTACCTTCTAACTCAAATAACTTGCTGAAATCCAATTTATCCATCCCAGAAAAGATTTTAAAAAGCTCAATCATATCTCCCCTCACACACCTTCTTTCAAATGAAAACATATTTAATACCCTCAGCCTATCTTCATATTCAAGGTGCTTCAGGGATGGTATTATTTTTGTTGCCCTCCTTTATACTGACTCTAATAAGTTTATATCATGTCTAAAATGTGGTGACCATGCCTGTATGCAGTACTCTAAATGTGGCCTGACATAAGAGTTGTATAGTTTAAGGATGACCTCCTTACTCTTGTAGCTAACATTTCTTTTAATGTAACCTAGCACCCTATTTGCTCTATTTTTTGCCTCAATACACTGCTTTGAGAATTTCAGTGACCTATCTACTACTACTCCTAAGTCCTTCTCATCTTCAACTGAATTAAGCCAATACCCATCCATCTCATAGCTAAATTGCCTATTATATCTCCCCATGTTAATAACTTTGCATTTATTAAGGTTAAAAGTCATCTGCCACTTCTGAGCCCAAGCTAACAACTTATTTAAGTCACCCTGCACTTTAAAGCTACCCTCAACCTCTTTGACTACAGCTGCCAATTTAGTGTCATCAGCAAAAATTGACACTTTGCTATTTACACCTTGCCCAAGATCATTTACATAGATTATAAATAATAAAGGGCCTAAAACTGATCCCTGAGGTACGCTACTAATAACATTCCTCCACTCTGACCTCACTCCATTCAGTACAACTCTGTTTCCTATTTTTCAGCCATTCAGTTATCCAATTTAAAACCTTCCCACATATCCTATGCAGCTTTAATTTATGAACTAGTCTTCTATGTGGAACCTTATCAAAAGCTTTGCTGAAATCTAAGTAGATCACATCAAATTTCTCACCCCTATCTAATTCTTTAGTTACATAATCCATAAAATCCAGTAAATTAGTTAAACACGATCTACCTTTTCTAAAACCATGCTGAGCATCATTAATTAACCTGCTACTCTCTAGATGATCAGAAATTCCCTTCTTAACCATCTTCTCAAGAATTTTACAGACTATAGAAGTTAAGCTTACCGGTCTAAAGTTATTTGGATCATCTTTGCTTCCCTTTTTAAAAATTGGCACTACATTTGCCAATTTCCAATCATTTGGTATTTCTCCAGACTCTAGTGATCTAATAAATATCTTCTCAAGAGCTACTGCAATACTTTCTACACCTTCTTTGAGTATCCTAGAATGAATGTTGTCAGGGCCAGATGCCTTAGTAGTATTTAACTGCATTATAAGCCCTTTAATTTCTTCTCTGTTTATATTAATAGAATTTATCACTACTTCCCTTGACCTAGAATTATCATCAATTAGTCTAACTGGTTTCTCTTGTGTGAACACTGAAGCAAAATGATGATCATTAAGGACCTCTACTATTTCCTCATCAGATTCTTTCAAAACCCCTTCATATTTAATAGGCCCTATTTTAGCACTGTTAGATTTATTATTGATTCTATAATAGCTAAAGAATTTTTTAGGATCTTTATTATTATTTTTAGCTAAATTAATTTCTGCTGTCCTTTTGGTCTTCTTAATAATCTTATTTAGTTCATTCCTGGTTGACCTATAATGGTTTAAATTATCTAAACTACTCTCAGTTTGTAATCTCCGGTATGCCCTTTTTTTCTCTGAAACTTTATTAGCTATTTCTTGATTCCACCATAATGGTTTCCTACATTTCTTCCTAATAGACTTCATTGGAATACACTGTTCCTGAACCATGTTTAATATAGTCTTAAAAATATCCCACATCTCATAAGTATTCTTTCCATGGAATTCTATATCCCACCTAATCTGATTTAGCATGCTGCGTAATTTATCGTAATCTCCCCTATAAAAATTTGGAATTTTTGTGGAGTTTGTCGTTGTTCTACCCTTAACTATTTGCAAATTAAACCTAACCATCTGATGATCACTGTTTCCCAATGATTCCCCTACACTCAATCCTTGAACTAAGTGATCATCATTTGAAAGAATTAGATCTAATATATTGGCACCCCTTGTTGGCTTATTAACAAATTGGGTCAAAAAGTTATCTTCAAAACACTCCATAAACTTACAACTTGCTCTATCTCTTCCTATCATATTTTCCCAGTCTACAGAAGTTAAATTAAAGTCACCCAGAATAACTGTATCTTCTTTGCATCCTTTACTTATTTCCCTAATCATTAACTCATCAATGCAATCAGTCTGTCCTGGTGGTCTATAAAAAGCTCCCAAGTGTATTTTCCTATTTTTACCAACTTTAATATCTATCCATAATGATTCACCTTCTCCTTGCTTTATAAAGTTATTTAGATTTGAAGAAATGCGATTTCTGATATAAATAATCAACCCACCACCAGTCCTATTTCTCCTTTGACTAATGTACATAGTATAACCTTCTAGTTCAAATTCACTCACATTATCATTAAATATATTTTCATTAACCCATGATTCAACTATACATATTATATCTATATCTTCATGAATGATATAACTAAATAATTCATCCCTCTTATTTCTAAGACTACGAGCATTTGTGTAAAGATAACTCAGCCCACCTATTCCTGAAGCACCTGAGGGCCTATCTCCTCTGCATCTCCTTTCTCTCCTTCCCTGACCACTATCACTACTCAAGTAATTTAACACTAAAGCACTTCCATTAGCCTGCCTACCTTCTACAAATCTGTGTTTGCTTCCTTTCCCTGCCTCACTTTGAGCCATTAAATTTCCCTGACCACTATAAAAACCTAGTTTCCTGCCTCTAAAGACCTAATAACACTATCTAATTCCTGCCACAAAACCTCAACCCCATCTGGGCTAAGATGGAGTCCATCCATCGCATACAAACCCTTATTCCCATAAAACCCACTCCAAACATCTACAAACACCAATCCTGACTCCTCGCACAAACCTTTCACATATTCATTCAACCCCATTGCACGAGACAACCATTCCATCCCCACATCCATTCTCGGAAGCACACCTGAAACAACACCTTTTACTCTACTTTCACACATCCTTTCAATCAGCCTTTTATACCGCTGTCGTAACTCACAAGTACCCACCTTCTTTACATCGTTTACTCCGACATGTGTAATCACAACTGCTTCCCTCTCACATCCAGACACCAACCTATCATACCTCTCACACACATCACAATCACCTCAGTCATTCTCCTATTCTCTCTAGGCCTAGTATTACCCTCCCTCCTGCTCTCACTCACTCGACCTCCTATTCTACTTTCAGGCACGGCCACACCAGACAAATCTCTTTCAAATTCTTCTCTCAGGGCATCAAATCTGTTAGTTAGCCTAACAGGTTCCATGTCCCTCTCATTCACACACCTAACCTGTCCTAACTTATCTATTCTGTTCACTTTCACCCACCACACATCATCACTTACTGCTTTCTCTCCAGTCCCTGTTCTAGGCCTAACTTCCTCCCTCCTGGTCCCAATCTGACTCTTCAAACGTACACTTGCATCTCTTCTCACTTCAGACACTAAATCGTTCAGTCTCAAGCATTCTGCACATAATCGACTCACCTCCTCAGTCAAAGCACATACACGGCACTCAGACACATTCACTCTCCTCTCTACACCACAGACATCGCACACTACATACACACTACTTTCAAAAGGCATACTCTCTACATCCAAACAGTCAGCCATACTTAAACAGAACAATAATAGAAACAAAAACTTACGAAACAACAAGAATTTGACCCGAATTTGTGCACGCAAATTTAAAACCTGCTGATCAAGATGGCCACTGAAGTAAACAAAAGTCACTTTCTCACCAAAACAAAATAACTACAATTTAACTTTTTTATATTAGCCAAATATATGATCTAATAAATTAATATTTATGTTTACTATGTCACACACCAAAGTATAGCAAAAAATCAAAATATTCTGAGAGCTCTACAAAACATGTGCTAGCTGTAATTAAAATTGCCCATTATACACACATGCTTACTTCTACATGCCCGTTCAATCTCCTGCCACAGAAGATTTGAAGCTTCCTTACTAAGATTTGGTGGTCTGTATAATAATCCTATGACAAGCTTGTTTTTACCTTCTTTTACATTTAGCCATAATGACTCTGTATTATCATCTAATTTAATTTTAGTGTTTACACAACACTGGAGATTATCTTTAATATAAATAATAACCCCTCCTCCTCTCTTCCTATTCCTATCTGTATGGAACATGTTAAAGCCCTCAATCTCAACCTCAGGTTTAAAGTGATTACCTGCCAAATCAAGCCATGACTCTGTTATCGCAATTATATCAAAATTCTCTTCACTCACTAACGCTCTTAAGAGATCTATCTTATTCCTTATACTCCGACCATTTGTGTAGTATATTTTTAAGGTTTTTTTATTATTCCTATCTTCATTGCATCATGCTTTTCTATTCCTAGTTATCTGCTCATTCACTTGTGCATTAGTTCCCCTATAACGCATCAGTATGCCCTCTCTCCCCTAGATATTCCTCTATCTCTGCATCCCTTCCATTTCCTACACCTGCCCTCTATTCCTGTTATTCCCTTACCTCTAACAGCTTCTAGTTTCCCACCCGTAAGGACCTAATCACACTATCCAGCTCCCCCCATAGAACCTCAACACCTGCCCGACTAAGATGGAGCCCATCCATCGCATACAACCTCCTATTCCCGTAAAACCCTCCCCAGACATCTACAAACACCAATCCTAACTCCTCACACAGTCCTTTCACAAATTCATTCAAACCAATTGCACGCGACAACCATTCTACCCCCACATCCAATCTCGGAAGCACACCAGAAACAACACCTTTTACCCTGCTTTTACTCATCCTTTCAGCTAACCTTTTATACTGCTCACATGTACCCACCTTCTTTACATCATTCACTCCCACATGCGTAATCACAACTGCATCTCTCTCACACGCAGAAACCAGCCTATCATACCTCTCACAAACATCACTTACACCAGCACCCGGCAGACAAACTCTCATTCCCTTCCACTTGCTATCACTCAACTTCCTATTTAAATACCTAATCTGAGAGTCACCCATCACTAGCACCTCAGTCATTCTCCTATTCTGTCTTGGCCTAACATTACCCTCCCTCCTGCTCTCAGTCACGCTACCACCCATCCTGCTTTCATCCACAATCACACCAGGCAAATCACTTTCACACTCTTCCTCTCTCAGGACATTGAATCTGTTAGTCAACCTAAAAGGTTCTATGTCCCTCTCATTCACACACCTAACCTGTCCTAACTTATCTATCCTATCCATTTTCACCCACCATTCATCATCACTCACAACTTCCACACTGTTCCCAGTCCTAGCCCTATCTTCCACCCTCTTAGCACTAATCTCACCCTTCAATCCCACACTTGCATCTCTTCTCACCTCAAACACCAAATCATTCAACCTCTTACATTCCCCACTCAACCTCCTAACCTCCCCTTCCAGAAAACACACACGGCATTCAGTTACATTCACTCTCCTTTCAACTCCATATGCATCACACACCACATAAACACTACTTTCAAATGGCATGCTCTCACCATCTATACAAACAGCCATACTCTCAGAATTTTACTAATACTCACCAAAAAGAAATTTGGTAAATATGTAGATATATTTGTGTGTAAATATTATTGTTCACTCCTGTCGGAATATTCATCCGCGTTTGAGTCCTTTTTGAATTATTATTCTATAAATAATTAGGATTATATACCCCCCCCAATTTAATGAAACTCAGGATCATCATAGTGTAGTCTCCCCATTGTGTTTACCCCCACACAAGCCGTCAACTTAAATGTACTCCAAAAACGTGAAACATTTTGGAACACGGACGAAATAGTATGTCCCATCGTTCACGCCGATAATCTACATATTTACCAAAAATTCTTGCTCAGGATTGCTGTATCAGAAACTAGAGTTAATAATTCTGAAATGGAAAATGGACAAAACGCACAATTCGATACCATTTTCACACTGCTTAAAAGAAATCTGATTGATTATTTTCAAACTGCGTAGCAGGGGAATGTTTGACACCCAAACTGCTAAAAAGAAAGTAGTTCCTTGAAATGATCTAGCTAATTACATTTAAATGTATAAAAGAAGGTAATAAA
This sequence comes from Ceratothoa steindachneri, assembly GCA_963969495.1. NCBI lineage: Eukaryota > Metazoa > Arthropoda > Malacostraca > Isopoda > Cymothoidae > Ceratothoa > Ceratothoa steindachneri. The sequence continues at coordinate 188,064,809 of OZ018317.1, read as the reverse complement.
AATAGTAAAATGGGGAAAAATATAGACAAATATAAATGACTCCGAATGAGGATAATAAAAAGCTATTAAGTGGAAAAAAAATATGAAATCAAGCATTTCTGACGTCAAACCCAACCCCTATAATTCGCAAAACGATTAAAGGCGCTGACATGATGTAGTTAAAGCATTGGTAAATATGTAGATTAGCGGCCTGGCCGAAAAAAAAATTGTGTATAAATATTAGCGTTCACTCCTGTCGGAATATTCATGCGCGTTTGAGTCCTTTTTGAATTATTATTCTATAAACAATTAGGATTATATACTGGGGGGCTGTGCCCCCCAGACCCCTCCAATTTAATGAAACTCAGGATCATCGTAGTATAGTCCCCCCATTGTGTTTACCCCCACACGAGCCGTTAACTTAAATGTACTCCAAAAACGTGAAACATTTTGGAACACGGACGAAATAGTACGTCCCATCATTCGCGCCGATAATCTACATATTTACCAAAGCATTCACCTCTGTAAATGTCAGAACATAAAAAAAATTAGGATTATATACTGGGATCATTGTAGTGCGGTCCATGCATCGTGTTTAACTTATCGGCTGGGCCGCTCATCTACATATTTACCCATATTTACCTACACTTTTTCGGCCGAGCCACTAAACTACATATCTACCATACACTTTTTCCGGCGCGCCGCCGATCTTCATGTTTACCCTAAAAAGATTTAAGGTAAGACATAAGACATAAGAAAAGAAGGAGACTGCAAAAGACCATTCATGGCCTACACTTGGCAGCTCCTGTTCCATTCAACACACAAAAGATTTCTTACCAGAGAAAAGTCATCAACATTGTCACCCTTAACAGGAGTTCGTCAGATCTAATCTACAATATACATAAAATGCATCCAGAGGATTATGTCCATTCATGCAACCGCAAAATATAGTCTTCCCACTCCTTAGAAAAATATATACATATGTACATAAAAAAAAGTCAGTCCCATCTAGCAGCTTCATCCATATATTTATCTAATCTATTCTTAAAACTACCCAGAGAGGAGGCTTCTATCACATGCCTAGTGAGCCTATTCCATTCATCTACCACAAGATTTGTAAACCAATTCCTCCCAATCTCCTTCCTAAACCTATACTTATCAAGCTTAAACCCATTGCTACGTGTCCTGTCATGTTCACTAAGTATAAGAACCTTACCCAGATCCCCTTTATTATATCCTTTTACCCATTTGAAGACTTCAATCAATTCCCCTCTGACTCTTCTCCTTTCCAATGTATGTAGATTTAGTTTTCTGAGCCTTTCACCATAAGGTAAGTTCCTTAGCCCACCAATCATCTTTGTCATCCTTCTCTGCACAGACTCAAGCAAATCAATATCCTTCCTATAATATGGTGACCAAAATTGTACTGCATAGTCTAGATGAGGCCTAACTAGCGCCAGATACAGTTTTAGAATGACTTCAGCACTCTTATTGCTTACACTCCTCCTGATGAATCCCAATATCCTATTAGCTTTATTCTTAGCATTTAGACATTGCTTTCTAGGACGAAGGTCTGAACTTACCAAAATACCCAAGTCTCTCTCACAATCAGTCCTCCCTAAAATTCTGCCATTTAATTTATAACTATTCAATGGATTATTTCTACCTATACTAAGTACACTACATTTGTCTATGTTAAACTTCATTTGCCATTTCTCAGCCCAATTGGACAGAATGGTCAATTCCTCCTGCATTACAACAGCATCAGAATCAGCCCTAATGGCCCTACCTAGCTTAGTATCATCAGCAAAGGTAACCCACACTGAAGACAAGGAGTCGAGATAGGAGCCACACAAAAGAAATCTTATCTCCCATGCAATTAAACTAGGTAAGCAGATAGATAGATGTATTGATAAATTGTGTCTGAAATTCGGATACAAAAAAAAAGATACAAGGGATGAATCACAGACAAAGCAATACACGGTATACAAAGTAGGTCGCCAATAGTTTAACTTTTTATATTAATTGATATTTCTTTTATCTAGCAACGGATATTTATTCTGTTTGTTTAGAGGGATATAGCTTTAGTTTGTTTTTTATAGTCGTTGTAGGAATTGACCGAAATGAGAAATACATTTCGATAAGCAGGGGATAATGTGTAATAAGCGCTGTACTTTACAAAACTAATGCCTTTACTATGTTCCGGCACTAAGAAGAAGGGCATTGTATTTACAAAAGTTTCCTTAAAAAAAAACTATGAATATGACGTAAACACAATAGCCAACGTTGCACAACACAATTTCAATGACCCATTAATTGTACCCATTGCCCCATTGTAGTGTAATAAGCAGGTTTGCCACAAGTAAATTTTTAAAATAACCAAAATTTGGAATTAAAAGGTACCAGAAAGAACCAAATATACATTTTACGAGGATAATACAAATATTCTCAAGAATTTGTGCAATAGAACCAATTATGTTTTAAATAACGAGACCCTCGTCATACTTAGCAATAATTTAATTGACATGATTTGGTTCTTTTTGTAGTAGGTACCCCTAAAAGAACCAAATCTGGTACTTTAGTACCAGTTGTGACAACCCTGGTAATAAGCTCAAATAATAATTTTGAAAATTTTTCACTACTTCAGTATATTTTATTCTGCATGTATAAATTGACACTTACCAGCGTAGCATTTTACACACAAAATTTGGCTAATATTTTAAAAAATGCAATCACTCAAAAACAAAGTTAATAACTCCTATTATGGCAAGGACATAGTTTTGCGAATCCATCTATATAGAAGTTATTGATCGGTCGATGTTATTTTATTATAATAACAGTTAGAATTTCAATGTTTGTTCTCTTTCTTAAGTGTGGTGACTTCCCATTGGAGATAAATTTAAAAAAATAAAAATACTCCTCCGAGGTCACATTGTCTACATATTTACGACCGATCTTACTTCGTCACCTTTTTCCCATTTATCTCTGTTTTGGATTGGACAGTTATGCATCATTACTTGTGGTGGGTCTGAATTGTATTTCAAAAACTTCGTAACAAAAGGTACATAGTGCTCGTAATTATGCAATGGAATTTTTTTAACACGGTGTAATTCGCAACTCTCACCTAGCGCAAGTGTGGTGCGTACTAAAATGCATTTCCGTCGTATCGCCGTTTTCACTGCAAAAATAAAGCACATAGCTTGACGGGGACATTTATCATATGATATAAATTTGCGATTTATCCATTGTTTTCTTATCAAAACATCCAATTGCGAATATTGTGTCAAAAATATATGACTTTCTTCGAAAACATTTATAGAATAGAAGAGTTTTTATTGTGATAGGTGCGCCCATTAGCTTGCGAAACCGGACCCTGTTGGTGATCAAATGTGCATCGTTGAAATAGACGAGTCTAAATTCGGAAAGAAGAAATACCAATGTGGGTGTGTTGTTGACTGCGTGTGGTTGTTTGGTTGAATAGTTTGAGACTAAAAAACGAAATCTATTGTACAGGTGCAAAATCGCTCGGTTGAAACTTTAATCACCTTAATTAAACAATACATCAGGCCAAGCACAATGATAATATGTGACATGTGTAAATCATGCGGCATTATTTGCAAGTTAACCGAAATTTATACTCCTAAAACGATGAATTACCGGGTATTGCAAAAGTTCTGTTACACTAGTTACGAATCTCTCAACAGAGGACACAATGATATTTTGATGCAGTGGACCCGTTTTTATTGTTTTAACATATAAATATATGTTTAAATTGTAATATTTTTTCAGTATGGTGGCCATCAGCGGTGAGCATGCGCTAGAGGCGAGACCTGAAGGCCTCGCATACGTTGCGGACGAAGTCCTTCCTCATGCTGCCCACATGCGGTTGACGGAGAATTCCAGCTCGTGGATGTTGCTGTGGCAGACCTTGCAGGACTTGCCCTCGACATGCGCCCACACGTTGTAGTCGAGTGGATTGTGATCGGTCGACTTCGGCCGCCAAAATCATTCGACCAGAAGTTCATGTTCGACCCCAACCACTCTTGTATGTGTTTGGCCGTGTGGGCCAGGGCACAGTCCTGTTAAAAGATGTAATCCACCTTCTTCCTGATCTTTCACACCCAAGGCATGACTTCCGTAGCTAAGATGTCGCTGTAATCGGCCGTGGTAACCTTGTAACCAGCCGCGAACTACACCGGCGTCATCTTCTCGCGATTCGAAGCCCCGACACCGAGCATCATCACGGAGGCCGGGTGCCTGGTCGTGGATACGTAGCAGACCTCGGAAACATCCTGGTCGGAAATTACCGTGCGGTTGTTCTCTTTGTTGATGACCGGATCGACCGTGAAGGTATTTTCATCATAAAACATGAGAACTCGATTGTCATGAGATTTCAAGTGGTTGAGAAGTCGACGACAGCCTTCCCGACGTTATTCTCATATACGGTCGGTGAACAGAGGCCTTTCCATGCACCTCAAGCTATTGCTGAACTTCTATTTGACTGTCCTAGCACCGTGGCCACCAAGCTATTCTTCTTCTTCTTCGCGAGCGCAGTCATTTTGAGCTTCGGAGCACTTTCAAAGATCTTTTTCATAACCAAACGATCGACAACTTGAGGTTATCCTGAACGAGGTTGATCTTTGGGTTCTTCCCCGTGGAGGGGCATCCGGCTGACGTTGAGCCGCTTGGCGATGTAGGAATTGTTGTTGCCGGCGCGCAGGAGAGCAGAAATCTCAATTATTTTGACTTCCATTACTATACACCTGCACATAATGGAAACGACGTTTAAATGACACATGCTGGAAAACTAGAACTTTAAGTTTGTTCGACATTACTTTTTCTATCGCATAAGGAAACCTCTCGAAAGATAAAAAAAAAATCAAGTTTAACAGATCTTTTGCAAACCCCGATACTCTCAAATTTTGTGAATCCACCAAATCGGTTTATTCTTGCAATCGAACTTTTGTGGAGTACGAGTAATATAAAACAACGTGGTTGCATTAGGGAAATAGAGATTCAGATTACCCCCAATATATTGCTAAATATCAATTCATAACTACACAACACAATGTTACTACTCAAATGCACCTTTCTCTTCTCCGCTGTGGCTAAACTCTAACCTCCACCTGCTTTTTTAAAGTTATGTCTTCACTTTTAATATAGTTGTTCAGTTTTTTTCACCCTAGGTTAGGTTAGGTCAGGATTTTTTGTTCGACAATTTAGTTTTTTTATCCTAATCCTTTCTTCATTTTTGACAGTCGTAAGGTGAAACGCAGCAAAATCAAGGCTGTCGTCGATTTCAAAGGAATCGGAATCAACCTCTGTTTTGCCGCATTTGACTTCCGATTTAGACAAAATTCAAAATTACAACAGGATAAAGTAATAAAATGTAAAAATGTGATTACAGTACCCCTCAAAACTTACACCAAATAGCTAGCAAGGATGCAGAGGATACACTGCAGATTCTAGTATTCAATGTGCCCTAAAGAGCTGTCATATCCAAGGCACGCGCCCTCTGCAACCTGTAGGATTACAGCAGACAGCATCCACGCTCGGGTGGAAGGATCCTGGTTATCCCTAACACGACGAGGTGGAGCTCCATCTGACTCTGTTATTCCTAAACACTATCCTGGAGACTAAGATGCCTGCTCTCCATAGAGTCATGACCCGGCTGAAGGTTAATGGCTTCAACAACCATGAAATCGGCTTACTGATGGGGTATGCCATTGTAATAAGTTATTAAATAAAATTTAAAAATACATTATGAAATTAATATTGACATTTAATTTGGCAATATATTCTCTACTAGTCTGTTTCCAACTATTTGTTAATTTCTAAAATTTAATAAAATATCAATAGATAATATTCCATTGCTTTATTTCTAGGTCATGTGACCTGTGATCCAATGAATCTACAAGATCTATAGAAGTCGCAAGCCTACTTTGGGGCTCTGCTACCAACACTTGCTGCGACGGTATTCAGGTTCAAAGACTAGAAGTGAAAAGGCATCGTCTATTGCAGCCACTTGGTTAGCACAGTTTTAGAAGGCATTGAAAACAAGTTTGCCTTAACATCCTTAAGTTCTCTCTTAGCAATTTCATAGAATTAATTATCAATACATGAATAAGGAAAAAGAGTGATGAAAATTCTATATTTTTTTACCTTCAAGCGAGTGAATTAGATTTGTGCCTACACACACACACACAAACTTTTAAGATTTTATAAATGAATTATAAGGGAGCCCCAAGCTACGCCCCAACAACTTCGGACACAGTTACAACCACGCAAGCATCTTCCCCAGTAACAACGATGACATATTCAACCACTTTCGCTCCTCACGCAAGCGTTCTCCTGCATTCGCCTCCCACTTCCTCTATGGTTCAGCTGCCACCATTCAACTCACAAAATCCCATTGGCTGGTGGAAAATGATAAACCTCATCCTTCAACATCAGGCAGTTCCTGATGACCATAGAACGATCGCCGTAGCCCAGAAATTACCTCTGAGTATCTTTTCCGTTTTTAAGAATATTTTGCTGGATAGGGTAATTGCTGATTCTTGGGTTAGGTTCAAGAGGGCGTTCAAGGAGGAATTGGGAAGATCGCAGATAGAGGACCTGCGGATCCTTCTCGATACGCAGGAGATGGGGGATAGGCATGCTACGCAATTTTTGAACCATCTCAAAGCCCTCGCACATGCCAAAGGAGCACAGCTCGACCAATTTGAGCCACTCATATCCGAGATATTCATGCGTGGGATGCCGGATTAAATTAAGCACCTGCTTTTAATTTCCTCCCCGGCCAACGTGGAGAATATGGCAGAGGCGGCTGACGCACTGTATAACAACCCTTTCATCAACTGGGGAAATGCAGGCCATGGGTGGTTTATCGATGTAAATAAATACTCACATGTATCCATTTCTCAGGTTAAGTCACCGGCCAGGACTCCCTAAAGTTGAATCCTCCCAGGTTTCGGGTCTTTTATCCGTTCTAGAGAGGAGTGAAATGGATATTCGTGCCTTAAAGGTGCGAACGGGTCTTCACCGAGAGCAACATCGTGACTAGGACGGAGGAGTCAGACGTCGTTCCTCTTCCTGAAAAAAGGCAAAACCAACGAGGGAACTCTAGCACAAGAGGTGAGGCAAGGCAGGTTCATTTTCAACCTTCGTCTAATTCCCCCTATCCTGACAACTCTCAGAGTAGCTGCTGGTACCACTCTAATTATGGGAGTAACGCTGTCCGCTGCGTTCATCCTTGCAGTTTTTACCGGGCATCATCTCATGCCCACAACTTTACCCCTCATTCTGGTCGTGCTGCTCATACTACTATATTTCAACCTTCAGGTTTTTGCTGGTACCACCTCAAATTTGGTGCAAGCGCAGAAAAATGCTCAAGCCCATGCTCGTGCCATCAAATACTCAGTCTTCATTTCAACCTACCCTAACTTCACCACCTCAAATCCTACAAAACTCTATGGGTTCCCTTACCCAACGTCACCTTCAGCACAGGGAACTTTAAACTGAATTCGCAAGTGATAGGTGAGTGTGTCACCTCTGCAACCTCATCCCTTCATCAGTTCGATCCTCCCTTTTGCATTCATGACCCACTCTCTGGATTATCCTTCCTGGTTGACATTGGCGCTCAATGCAGTGTCATTTCAGCCTCGTCAGTCGAGAAAGCTTGCACTTCTTCTGATCTGGTCCTTAAAGCTGCCAATTTATCGAACATAAGAACTTATGGGAGACATATCCTCGAGCTCTCTCTCGGGTTACGTCGTGTTTTCCCATGGTCGTTCATCATTGCCACGTCGACATTCCAATTTTGAGCCTCGATTTCCTTTCCGCTCATGACTTTTTGGTCGATTATCGTCGCCGCAAGCTTATCGACAGAACCACGACAATAACGTTTACTGGTTCATTCTTTCCTTCTACCAGCTCTCTCCTCTCTGTTAGTTTCCCTGCAACTGCTCCCCGCTTTGAGCAACTCGTGCGGGATTTCCCAAGCCTCTGTCCGCCTCCTTCTAGGGACAGACCTATTAAGCACTAAAAGGTGCGATTCCACTCGCACATCCTTGCAACTTTTCATTGATCGCCGGAAACCAGCTTTCATAGAGGCCGTTTTTCTGGAACAGCCATTACCTTTCTCTTCCGCTAATATAGGTCCAGTGGTTATCCCAGCCTACCTTCCGCACCCAACTATTCCTTTAACACTTCCCAACCAACTAACTCCACTTCCGAACCCTTCTTCGACTCTTTCAAATCAAATTGCAACTTTTCCTCCCACCTCTTTACTCAGAAACCCTTCGCCAACCATTTCAACACCCCCCAATTCTTCTTCCCAACTCCTGCCGCCTCACTTTTTCTTGCAGGACCACTCGACAGCAGCTGGAGAACATCAAGCGACTAACGCGCAACTCCCGACTGTCGCCTTTTCGGGAGGTCCAGAACAATCGTCACCCGACACTCCGGTCCTCGCTCGCGACAATCTCTCGCATCTATCGAGTGGCACTTCTAATCGCCAACTGACCCACAATCCGAGTCAACCAATTGGCACTATAACCCGTTCTGGACGCATGTAAGGAGGCCTCGCCGCTATATAGACTAAGATATTTATGTTGTGCGAGCCCCTTTTTTTTCTTCGGTGAGGCATTATTGTAGCAGTCTATACCCCTACAAGTGAAAATATTTAATAATATATATATATATATATTATTTCAAGAAGGGTTGGTAACCCTGACTTAATTAGTGAGATTTCTACTCCCGCTCTCGCGAGCGTCTTCAAATAAAATAAATGAGATTCGTGTTCCGCGGCTGCTTCAGTAAACAGACCCTTCCAACTCCGTTATAATCTATTTATTTAATCTATTTATGTATCCAATTTAATCCATAGAATCTATTTATACCAATATTTATACATATCAATCTATTTAATATTTACACCAATCTTCAATATTTACCCAATCCATTTAATTATATAATCTAATTGCTCATATAATATATTTATCAACCTATATAAATAGTTACCATACATTTATAAAATTTACTCATTTAACATTCAACTATAATCTAATTAATAATTTTCAATCTTATTATCATTCATCATATGTGTACTCTAATTCTCATTAACTCATGCAAAGTTAATTCACCCGCGTAATCTATCCAATCATAAAAGCTTTTATATCATAACTGTTCATTCCATAATATATATTTTTCGTAGTTCTTTGTTCTTAATTCACGTATTCCCATGACGTCGCCGATTTAGGCTTAAGGAAATTTCGTCTGCAAATTCAGATTTTCCGTTAGCAATTAACTTAATTCCACTTGTATAACGAAAATATAGGTTTTAGGGTTTATTGTGACCTGAGCTATCTAGTGTATTGGCGCAATAACCACCTAAAGGCCTATAATCTCAATAAAGCCGAGTAAGTGTTTGAAGAACTTATGATAAGATGTTATGTACGCACAGCCATTAAATCATATTTTACATTTTCATAAATTGTGCCTAAGACGATAATCACGATTCTGCAGGCATTTTGATTTAAATGTAAACTTTGATTTAAACAAACGCATGTGATGAGTGTTAATGCGTTGCTCAGCGTTTAACAGAGATCTTCCGTCCACTTTAACAGTCCTAGTATCGCTCTGGTCAATCATTATTATCATAAAAACTACGTGTGATGAGATAAATAAGATATCTAATATAGGAATATGCGAAAAAAATGAAAGTTGGTAGTCAGTTGTGACTAATTATTGTGAAATCAGTTTACTTGTACATTGAGTGGACGATTATTAAATTAATCTTCACCTGGCTCTTATCAGGTCCAGCATTTGAGAAACTTCCTGAGTTGATTAGACGAAACGCCTTCTTCCAGCATCATATTATTCTTTGGATTGCTTTTATCATACTTGATCTTGAACTGTAATGAACAGCATCAGACAAGAAAATTCTATTTTTTGTCAATTTGTATTTCTACACACAGATGAAGCAGATACGAGATAAAGAAAGTTTAGCTGCATATCGAAAGAAAAAGAATAAAACGGTTGAATTATTAGATCAGAATGAAAGTTCTTTGTTGAAGTATGTAACACTTCATGTTGCTCAAATTGAAAGTAAGACCCAGCAAAACCCTGAATATCAAAATACCCATTAGTGTGATTCGGACGAATGAAGATAACAATTCAAATCATTCATCGCCTACTTCAACGACAATAATCAATATGAGCCTTCTCATAACAACACAATCAAATGTAATAAAACTGAATCTCACCCCGTAGACTTGGCAGAAGTAGGTCAGTGGTCAGGAATCACTAACAATGATACACGTATGATTTTACTACAACAAAGTATCCCCAATGGTCAGCATCTGAATAGTGATTTCCTGAGGTTAGTGCTACGAGGGAGGATGGCACTGTGTTGGAAAATGTAAAAGAGAAATAAGAAAGACGCCTCATTACCAGTTTAAAAAAAAAATACGGAATAGAGAAAAATTCATAGGACATGGATGATTTATGCTCCTTCTAAGAATTCCTTGCACTGATTTCGATGTCGGTTATTTGCACAAAGGAACAAATTAGTTTAGCTTCACATAATTGGTGAAACAGTTATTGAAGATTAAATCCGAAAGTCAAAGAGCATGAATCGAGTTGAGCTCATTGCATAGCGTTCATACAATGGAAACAACTTGAAGTTAGGATTCGTCTAAGTGAAACGATTGGCAGGAAAGAACAGACAATTGCCAAAGAGAATATAAGAAAGTGGAAGAACGTTCTTATGAGACTAATCGATATTATCAGATTTCTTGTAAAACAAAATTTGGCCATAAGAGAAGAAATATGACGATGAATGTAATGATAAAAATAACAAAGGAAATTTTGTGGAGCTAGTGGAATTTCTTTCAAAGCATGGCTCCGTCTTGAAAGAACGCCTCATTCCAATCAAGATGAGTGTCAAGATAACTATGTCCTATCTATCGCCTAAGATTTAAAATGAATTTATTACCGTTCTTCTAGAAAATATAGAAAAGAAAATAGTTGATCAAGTTATATGGGCAAAATATTTTACAATGATCTTTGATAACACACTAGAGCAAACCAGTCACACGGACCAAACCAGTCAGGTGCTTCGCTATGTTTTGAGTGAAGGATCCAATGTGAATGTACTAGAATGGTTCATTGATTTCATAATATATATATAGGGCCATCGTGATATGAACCTAGATAGATACTTCACAACAAACCTATATCTATATATTTTTGAATATAGAAAATTATTCAAGGATGAATCGTACACAAAGGTCGAGCGGCTGGGCTGGCGGCGAATTTAGGCGTAATGGCTGACCGCGAAATCGTTAAGGGAATGGATGGAATACAACGAGGATAGAACATATATATATATATATATATATATATATATATATATATATATATATATATATATATATATATATATATATATATATATATATATATATGATGAAAATTAATGCAATATCGCAAGAAAAGATGAGGAATTAAACCACATTCTCCGAAGACAATTTAATTCAGAACAGTTTCGGTGTATCTCACACCCTTTCACAACTGACACTGGATAGAAAATATAAGAAAAGTGCATACAAGCATAACACAAGGTCAGGTCGTAAAAGATCCCCTTTTTTCCCCAATCCCCTACTTGTGGCTAATCTGGAGGGGAGGGGGGTGTAGGCCTAAACATATTGAAGGGCTGACATTTTACTATTTTGTTTATTTTCTTTCTTATTACAGGATTAAAAGAAAGTTGACCCTGAGATAGATTTAAATTAGGAACTGACGATATCAAGCTCGATTTTACGATTCTTCTCTTAACATAGTTAGCCGATTTAAATATAATTTTACTTCCATTGAAATCGATCGTATGATTCAAGTCGCTAACATGGCAAAATATTCCACTGCTTTCGCTGCCCACTCTAATATCTCTTTTGTGTTCATACAATCTCTTCTCTAGATTTCTCCCCGTTTCACCTATATAAACTTTATGGCAATCGTTGCATGGTATTGCATATACTCATATGTTATGATTTTCTTTGGGTTTCCTGGCCATCATCAATTGGTTTAAGGAATTATTATATTTAAAGGCTAGATTAATACCCGCTTTTCCAAATATGTCCAATAAAACTATTTAATTTATTATTAAATGGCAATGTTATACATTTGTTGAAGTCATTAGTGCGGGAAGGCTTATTACCATAGAATGTTTTCCTAGCTGCAAAATGGGCAGACGATATGAACCAATCGGGGTAATACAAATTAGAAAAAATGGTCCTGATAATGACAATTTTTTCATCTACATAGGAAGGATGACATATTTTGCATGCTCTAAGGAAAAGGTTAGAAATTACCGATTTTTTAACAGTATTATCGTGAAACGAAAAATAATGTATATAGGCATTCGAGTGGGTTGGTTTCCTATACACGTCAAGTTTTAATTCATGGTGATCTATATTAATGAGGACATCTAAAAAGGGTAATCTATTATCATATTCTTATTCATATTTAAATTTGATGGAGACATGCAAATTATTCAAATTATTAAAAAAGGTATCAAAATCATGGCCATTAGGCCATACAGAAAATAAATCGTCAATGTACCTTAACCATATAAAGTTAGGGGGAGAAATTGTGCGAAGGAGTTCAGTCTCAAAATATTCCATGAAGAGACATGCCAATATCGGAGATAGTGGCATATATATATATATATATATATATATATATATATATATATATATATATATATATATATATATATATATATATATATATATATATATATATATATATATATATATATATATATATTATAGATTAACAAGAATGGAACATAGTTGAAATATAATGATTGAATTTAAGTTTAATTATACAAAAATGAATATGAGTTTAATACTGAATTTTTGTCGTGACTAAGCTTGGTTTAAGGTATGACAACGATGTATAAACAGGTATAAATTAATAAAGTAGATAGCAAGGTAAATATATATTGGTAAAATGGTAACTAGGGAACAGGATAGCAACTAATGCGTGTTGGAGTCTGGAATGAGAGGACGAGGAATTCGACTATGTATGATTTGTTTGGAATTTAATGATTAACAGGAGAAAGAATATTTACTGACCTTTACGATGGGAAGACGAAGCATGAGTAGGAATTTTTGGTTCAATATGGGACAGCTGAAAGCATGTTAGTTTGTGTGTTTGACTAAAGTGACTGTTGACAAAAAAATGTATGTCAGCCACGATTTTTGGATGGCAAATATTTATTACAAAAGATATATTGAAAATACATATACAAAATAATTGAGATTTTTGATTGATACATTAATAATAAGATTATTTAAGATGAATGATAATTTATACATAACTAAGTTGAGATTTTACATAAGATTTAATAGAAATTGTAGGAATTAAATGGGAAAATAAATGGATATTTTTACATTGAATTTTAAAAGGAAAGTATGCTAATATTTATGCACAAGGTACATTGCGCTAAAATGATATTAGGTAATGGTAATATTTAAATTGATGCAATTGAATATTGATACATGTACTATTTTATAATAATTATTTACATAAGGTGAGTTATGATATAATCTATAATATTTACGTTTCTGTATAGACTTTTGTAATTAAAATTCAACAAAAGTTAAATATATAAATATAAGATTAGTTTAGACTTTAGGATATTTTAGTTTATTTGTAAGGCGACTAATTGTCTCATCAACTATTTAGTTATCAGTAGCTCACTTTTTTTAAGGGTAATTATTATATGTTTCATTTATTTATTTATTTTTATTTTAATGAATTATTTTATATAAAAGGAATTTTTTTAAAGAGTTTAACTCGACTTAAGAAGATTTCATGTAGTTTGATTTTATGTTATGTTATTTTAAAGTTTTAATTTAAACTCTTCTATTCGTCACTAAATATTTTTTTATTTTTCAAAAATAGAAGTCAAAAGACCTTAAAAAAGTGATAGATTTGTCTTTCATTTTCAGATGGCATTAGCAAGGAAAAGGACATATCAGGCAGAGTTCCTTAATTATGGCTTCACAGAAATAGATTACAAAGGACAAATGAAACCTCAATGTGTCGTCTGTATGAAAGTACTAATGCCGAGTCTTTCAAAAAGAATCAACTGAAGAAACACTTGGACAAGGTTCATTCACATCTGTCTTGCAAACCACGGGAATACTTTGAGAATCTGGAAAAAACAGTCAAAGGACAGAGATTGGAAAATAGCAAGAGTGCAACGTTTGACCAACGTTCAGCAGCAATAGCTAGTTTTGAAGTGGCATGGTTGGTTGCTCGAAACAACATACCACATACTATTAGTGAAGACTTAATCAAACCGGCGGCTGTGAAAATGGCAGAAATAATGTGTGGGCAGAAAGTAGCTAAACAACTGAATACAGTGCCTTTGTCTGCAAGAGTTATTAAAGAAAGAATTTCCATCTTGGCAGAAAATGTGAGAGAACAAGTGATTTCTTTAGTAAAAAAGACTAAAGAGTTTGCCATTCAACTTAATGAGACTACAGATGTTAGTAGCAATTCGCAGCTCATGGTATACGTTCGATACAGGGGTTATGATGAAATTGAAGAAAAAATGTTGCTATGTTCTCTTCTTGAGTTGAGAAGTCGTGGTATTGATGTGTTCAATAAGGTTGATGCATACTTCAAAAAACAAAGTGTTGATTTAAAATGGGAAGATTGTATTGCAGTATCAATTGATGGAGCTAATGCCATGCTTGGTCACGTCACTGGTTTTGTGGCTTTGGCCAAACAACAAAATGTGGTAACTAAGATTGTCAATGTTGTAAAAGGCATGCACTAAACACGATGATGTTTCGTGATTTATGTGAGGATGGAAAGGCTGAATATTTAACCCTTCTTTTCTATACGGAAGTGAGGTGGCTTTCACGTGGAAATGTCCTGATTAGAGTGTGGGCGCCTAAAACCGAACTTGAAATATTTTTGACTGATCAAAAACACACACTTGCAGAGAAGTTCAGAAAATCAACCTGGCTAGCTCTTCTTGCATATTTAGCTGACATTTTGGGGCATGTAAATGAGCTAAACAAGGAATTGCAAGGAAAGAAAATCAATCTCATCTTAGCAAGGGAAAAAACTTCAGCATTTGTATCAAAGCTTCAGTATTGGAACCAAAAAGTAAATGCCAATAAGATTGCTGTCTTTCCAAACCTGGCAGAGTTTTTGGAAGAATGTGAAGACTGTAGTCTTAGTGACATGAAAGAATCAGTCACAAGGCACCTGACCAAACTTAGGAATAGGTTATGTGACTACTTTCCAGAGCTTGATTCACATACTGTCAGCTGGGTTGTAAATCCCTTCAAATGTGAACTGGCTGATTTGCCTGAAGAGCCTGAAGGATTGGCAGAAGAGCTTATTAAACTGCGTTCCAACAGTGAAACAAGCATGGAATTTGAGACCAAGGATGACCTCTCAAGTTTTTGGATGTTAAAAGCTGCAAAGGCTTATAAAACTGCACATTTGGAAGCAACTAAAATGCTGCTACTTTTTGCAACAACCTACCTTTGCAAACAAGGTTTTTTTACCCTTGTAAATCTAAAAACAAAATACAGAAACCGGTTGTATCCTGAAGACAGCATCAAAGTAGCATTGACATCAAAAATCCCTAATATTAAAATTGTTGTATCAAAGATGAAACAGTATCATTTTTCCAAAGCCTGAGGGAGCTGTTATATTCAAGTTTTCAATAATTTTTTCATTAGTTTTATTTGTGTACCGTTCTCATGCCAGAAAGGGTAAACATTTTTTCCCCATAATAGTGGATGCATTGTGTGGGTGGGATTTGATGGATGCTGATGACCTTTGATGGGCCCTTGTGGCTTTTGTCATCCGTGAAATTATGTTATGTTATGTTATGTTAGTGCTGGGTTTCATTAAGAGAAATGTCAGTTACAAAAGTAAGGAGGTTATTCTTAAACTCTATAACTCTTATGTTAGGCCACATATACATAGAGTACTGTATACAGGCATGGTCCCCACATTTTAGACACGATATTAACCTTCTCGAGTCAGTGCAACGGAGGGCAACAAAGATTATTCCTTCCCTGAGGCACCTTGAATATATAGATAGACTAAGGGTGTTAAATATGTTCTCGTTCGAAAGGAGGTGTGTGAGAGGAGATATGATTGAGCTCTTTAAAAATTTTTCTGGGATAGATAAATTGGATGTTAGCAAGTTTTTTGAGTTAGATGATGGAAATCGGACTAGAGGTCACCACTTGAAAATTAAAAAGCAAGGGTGTAGGTTGGATTTAAGAAAATATTTATTCACCAATAAAGTGGTAGACTTCTGGAACAAATTGCCGCCGAGGGTAGTAGGTAGTCCAAATTTAAATGTATTTAAGAGTAGGTTGGATGAGTTTATGGGGAGGAAAGGTTGTGATGGTTCCTAAGTTTTGTATATATTAATATTGTTTGTATATATCTATAGCTGCATGATTTAGTTCTTGACAAGCCTTGATTGGTGATACCTTTGTTTCTGGACGAAATCCTCTGGATGTAGTTTTCCTGGGAGTTTGGGTGCCTTAAAAAATAGGCCGTTTGATGACCTATGATGAGCACCTGGGGCTTTTGTCATCTGTTATATTATATTGTGGGGGACTTTGATTTTGTCTTCCCCTGGTAATGGTGCTTTTTGTAGGTTGGTTTTGACGGATTCGGATGACCTTTGATAGGCCCTTGTGGCTTTGGTCATCCGTGAAATTATGTTATGTTATGTTAATAACATTTTCCTATTTTGTTTTTGTACGAATTTCAAATACATGATAGTGACATAGTCAATAATTTCTCTTGTGTGCCATGTAATGCAAAAAGGGACTGTTTTATATCTGTTTATAAATATATAATTTCCTACAATTTTTTATTGTGTGCTACGAGGGGCGATCAATAAGTTTTGCGAATCGGTAGGGCAAAACAAAGGAACGGGGATGGTTGTTTTGGGGGGTGTTACGACAAGTTAGGACAAGTTAGGACCTGCAGCCGCACGCTCCTACCTCGTCTATTTAGGAAGCAGTAGCTGATCGCAGATCGTCATTCACAAATTTTTCAACAATAGACAAGGTTGAGCACCGCATAGTGATCAATTTTTTTACCAAGGAAGGCAAGAATCCAAAAAAATCCATGAATGCATGGTTGCAGTGTACACCGACACCGCCCCTTCCTATGCAATCATTGCTCGCTGGAATAGGGAGTTCCGCCATGGTCGTGAGTCCCTTGAAGATGACCTCCGTCCAAGACGCCCGTCAGACGTGACCAACGAGGACAATGTGGCCCCTACAGTCCAGATCCGTCCGCTAGCGACTACTTTTTATCCCGCCAGTTCAAGGCTGCACTGCGTGGACGCCGGTTTGGTGACGATGAAGATGTCCAGCTCGCCGTCCAGGAGTGGATTAACATAACATAACATAACATAACATAATTACACGGATGACAAAAGCCCCAAGGGCCTATCAAAGGTCATCCGCCTCCGTCAAAACCCACCCACAAAAAGCACCATCACCAGGGGAAGACAAAATCAAAGTCCCCCACAATATAATATAACGGATGACAAAAGCCACAAGGGCTCATCATAGGTCATCCGAGTCAAGCGGCCTCTTTTTCAAGGCACCCAAACTCCCAGGAAAACTACATCCAGAGGATTGCATCCAGAAACAAGGGTATCACCAATCAAGGCTTGTCAAGAACTAAATCATGCAGCTATAGATATATACAAACAATATTAATATATACAAAACTTAGGAACCATCACAACCTTCCCTTCCCATAAACTCATCCAACCTACTCTTAAATACATTTAGATTTGGACTACCTACTACCCTCTGCGGCAATTTGTTCCAGAAGTCTACCACTCTATTGGTGAAAAAAATATTTTCTTAAATCCAACCTACACCCTTGCTTTTTAATTTTCAAGTGGTGACCTCTAGTCCGATTTCCATCATCTAACTCAAAAAACTTGCTAACATCCAATTTATCTATCCCGGAAAAAATTTTAAAGAGCTCAATCATATCCCCTCTCACACACCTCCTTTCGAACGAGAACATATTTAATACCCTCAGTCTATCTTCATTTTCAAGGTGCCTCATACCTATCAGATAGATCTCTCACTCCAGCACCCGGCAAACACACCCTCAAACCATTCAATCTACTTGCATTCAACTTCCTATCTAAATATCTAACTCGCGAATCACCCATCACAAGCACTTCAGTCAGACTCCTATTCCTAACCCCCACAGACCTAACTCCATCCCCACTCCTATTCTCATTCAAACTACCAGTCACTCGAACTCCACCCCCACCCCCATCAGTCATATCACTTCCAGTTACTTCCTCTCTTGGGGCACTGAATCTATTAGTCAAGCTAATAGGTTCTGTGTCCCTCTGACTCACACACCTATTCTCCCCCTGGCTAACCACCTCAACAGAGGCAACCCTATTCTCACAAAGAACAGGAGAAGCCTCCCTAGCTTCATGTTTCCTAACCACTCTCCACTGTCCCCCATCCTCACTAGGCCTATTTCTAACTAATCTAAGGGGGCTAACTTCACTATCACTAGAACTATCATATCCTACCTCCTCCACCGGCCCTCTACCTTCACCTGAAACATCTAACTGGCAGTCGGGAGATTTCTGGTTGTCGGGAATTCGAAGACTCAGGGAAAAGTGGCGCAAGTGCATTGAAGTCAAGAGTAGTTATATTGAAAAATAATAAAACACTTGTCCTCATATATCGTTACCTTATATCCGAATTGCAAAACTTATTGACCGCCCCTCGTATTTCCATGTCAAAAAGACGGACTTTCATTTTCTAATGAGAGATGAAATAAAAAATAAAACATTATCCCAATATAAATTTTTTTGTGTCTTTATTATCCATGATTTTTATAAGTAAATTGGTTTGTCTCCTAAAGTACTTCAAATTCAGGGGTAATGGAAACGAAAAAAAAAACTCGTTTCGTGTTCGAACTATTTTCTTAATTTAGCAAGTGCATATGTGGCACAGTTATTACAAATTCATTTGCGTTTGGGGGAAGCTGGGTAACGATTATTTGCATTCTTTTCCTCTACCACTTATCGATGTGATGTGCTAAAAAAAA
The DNA here is from genome assembly GCA_963969495.1 of Ceratothoa steindachneri. Lineage (NCBI taxonomy): Eukaryota > Metazoa > Arthropoda > Malacostraca > Isopoda > Cymothoidae > Ceratothoa > Ceratothoa steindachneri. Next base: position 188,045,666 of record OZ018317.1, on the reverse strand, counting down.
GTCACCAGCCACGGTGTTAAGAAAGTGAGTGAAACAAGATGGAGTGCAAGAGGAAAAGCAGTAGGTGTTGTGAAAGAGTACTTTTATCAAATCATTGATGTACTCGAGCAGCTTAATAGAATAGAGGATAACATAGTGACTAAACCAGATGGTGGCCTGATTTTGAGTTCAATACAATCGTTTTCTTTTCTGATTTTTGGGGAGACAGTTCTCAACGAAATTAACGACACAAAAGCGTTTATGAGGATGGCTACCCATAAGGTATTCTTAGCTCATAACGGAGAACTAAATTTGAATTCAATCAAGTATGCAAAAGAAGTTTGTGATGAGCTTGGGATTGAGACAGAATGTCGAGTTAGAAAAAGAGAATGGCAAGGTGGAAATCGAATGATGTTGGACTTAAATTTAAAGTGGAAATGAAAAGAGGTTTGTATGTTTTAATCGTTAGTTCCACTCAATAAATAAGAGCGATTTGAGCAACCTCATCTTCTCATCCAAAGATGAAATTTCCTCATCCTAACCAATCTAATTGATGACGCTTTCAAATATGAAGAGAAGGAAGACGTCAATACGGCCGAAGTCAAGATTGAGAGCAAGAGACTGAAGAATTTTCTTGAGGTCTCTAAAGATAAAAATTGGGAAGAAGGGCCCCTATAGTTCTTAAGGTTCATCATCAAATGTGGTTTTGAAAATTCGGTGGTGAAATTGAAGATAATGCTGAGAGTATTTTTTTAAAAATCTGTCAGCGTGGCTAGCTGCAAACAGAGTTTTCTAAGTTGAAAATAATAAAATAATTATTTTCGTTTCAATTATGAGCAATCATAGACTTACTAACATAGCGATTTTTTTCCATTGAGGGAGAATATACCGAATCACTTGATGTTGAAGAGATCATAAAGAACTTCGTAATTCGAAAAGTTAGAAAGATAAGTTGTCATCCTCCTGTCTCGGAAGACAATGGAGATTGCGCCATGGAAGTCAGTCTGTGGTAGAACTGCAGCACCGGCTGTGACTGTACACCTATTGTTTATGTCACTGAGACAGCGGCACTGGAGTGACCTCTCCAGGGCACAGGCCTGGATGAAGTGAATGGAGATTCTAGGTTACGCAGACGTCAAGATCCCCCTCTCCGCTTCGCCGGTGTCATACAAAGGAATTCAGATCAGTTGAATGGGTCTGTAAATGAGAAAAGAATCACGCATTAAATCGGGATTCTTTTGGGAAATTTTTAGCTAAACAATTACAATTCAAATATTACAGACCTGAAAGAATCAGGTCTGTAATATTTGAATTGTAATTGTTTAGCTAAAAATTTCCCAAAAGAATCCCGATTTAATGCGTGATTCTTTTCTCATTTACAGACCCATTCAACTCCGTTATAATCTATTTATCATACCATATAACTATTTACCAATCCATTTATTTATTTATCAATCCATTTAACTATGTATCTAATTTAATCCATATATCCAATTATCCAATATAATCCATATATCAATTATCCAATATAATCCATATGTCCATTTATCCAATTTAACTATTTATCCAATTTAACTATATATCCATTTAACTATTTATCATACCATTTACCACTTTATATATCCATTTAACTTGAATCCAATTTATAATCTATTTAATATTTATCAAAATATCTTACCCATTACTATTTATAAATTATCAATCTATTTACAAAACTATTTACAAATTACTATTCAACCATTCTCGTTGACTCATGCAAATTTAATTCACATTTGTAATTCAATCCAATCATAAACTGTTACTGTATGATTTCACTTTTCAATAATAACTGTTTATTTAATAATATATATATTTTTTTTAACCCTTTGTTTTTAATACACGTTTTTACAACGTCCCTCAAATTTAGGCCTAAGGAAGTTTCGTCTGCAAAAAGTTAGATTTCTCGTTATCATTTAACTTCATTCCCTTGAATAATGAAATATAGGTTTTGATGTTTATTGTGATCAAAGCTATCTAGGATATTATCGCAATATTCATCTAAAAACCAATAAGTTGTGCCCAGAATAGTTTAATTATCTTCCATCGATTAATTCATTCGTAAAATTAATTTTCACTGTCACGTGTGTTATATTTTCGGACGACGCATTTCGCTGCCTCACTTGGCTCCATTTTTTTCTCGCGTGGACTTTCATAGTTTTCCGAGTGACTTTTCGACACGTGCTCATTTTCAATCCTAAGTTTACCTTAAAATCCTTAAGTGATCCCTTAGCAATTTAGTAAAATTAATTATAGTATACAATAATAAATACAAAGAGTGAACAGTTTACAATATTTTTTCTTATTTTTTTACGTTAAAGTGTGTGAATTGAATTTGTACATACACACACACACACACTTTTAATTTTCTATAAATGGATTATAACGGAGCCCCAAGCTACGCCCCAACAACTTCGGACACAGTTACACCACGCAAGCATCTTCCCCAGTAACAACGATGACATATTCAACCACTTTCGCTCCCCACGCAAGCGTTCTCCCGCATTCGCCTCCCATTTCCTCTATGGTTCAGCTGCCACCATTCGACTCACAAAATCCCATTGGCGGGTGGGAAATGGTTTAGCTCATCCTTCAACATCAGGCAGTTCCTGAGGAGCATAGAACAATCGTCGTGTTTTTTTCCACTTTTAAGAGTATTCTGCTTGATGAGGTAATTTTTGGTTCTTGGGGAAGGTTCAAGAGGGTGTTCATGGAGGAATTTGGGAGGTCGCAAATTGAGGACCGGCGGATCCTTCTCGATACGCAGGAGATGGGGGACAGGCGCCCCACACACTTTATCGACCATCTCAAGGCCCTCGCACATGCCAAGGAAACACAACTCGACCAACTCGAGCCCCTCATAACTGAGATATTCATGCGTGAGATGCTGGATCAAATTAAGCCCCTTATATTAATGTCCTCCCCAGCGAACGTGTAGAAGAAGGCAGAGGCGGCTGACCCCCTGTATAACAACCCTTTCGTTAGCTGGTGAAATGCAGGCACCAGGGCGTTTAGCCTTTTATAAAAAAATTTCCTTACACCAACACACATACAAACACACGCCTTTCGCCATCTGCCTTGAATAGCTGTTCAAGGTCCATTCGTGCACATCATCGCTTCGAAAAAAGACCCCAATACATTCCATATTTATATAAACCTGTGAACACACCATTTTTGTCACGTGCTTTCAAATATTAACTTTTCAAAAGCATAACTTGTATTCCATTTCAACTTTAAATCATCTATGTATCCTTCAATATTCTCTGTATAGCATTCAATTTGTATCCCTTAAATATCCTCTCCGTTATTCAATTCAATTTTGTATAATAATAACTTTAAATCATACATTATTATAAGATTATAATATATCCTATTTTTGTTAACTTGAATCATTATATTCTCATGATAGCTAGGAGAGTTCAAATCCACGTTATCGTTACGGTACGATCAGTCCAAACCAAAACAACAAAATTTATGTACGTACTGACTATTGCATTTGCTATCTAAGGCCATAATCATTCATGCAAAGGTTACAATCTCTACAGAAAAATGGTGCCAAGACTTTATTACCAGACTTTTACTATTCTGCATTAAAAATTGCTGTTTAATTTCACCACTCGCTTAATTATCGACAATAAATCAATCGTACGAAAACGTGGGATTACGGAACTCACGCTACCATTCACGTAGCACGCGCGCCATTTTAAATCTCGTGTTTACTATCCTATCCTAGCTTCATTATAACAATTCAATTAGTATTTACTAACATCCTTTAAATACAGAGAATAAATTTCTTTAATTTCCTTCTCTAAGATTTTCGTATGGTACGACCACAAGCTTGCGTTCTGTACGCGCTCCTACGCACAAACACACACACACACCTGCACTCTTAACAACCACAGCTCCTTCCCATATAGAAATACATTAGTTTAACCATTACGTGTTCACATAAATAGACAGTACAGACTATGATGGATCAACAATTGACATCGGCTAGCGGCTCACATGATCAACGAACATCACAGAGGAAGAAAGACAGCAGCAGTCATCCAGCGTCTCCCCATAAGTACATTCAGGGAGATTTTAATTAACAGGGGACAGGCTGGCGCTTTTGACCGCCTGAGGGAGGCTTTTCAAATGAAGTACACTAGGTCCTGAGTAGACGACCTGAGAGAGCTCCTGAACACAAAAGAAATGGGAGATAGGAGTCTTTCAACCTTCTTAAAGCACCTGAAGGACCTCAACAAGGTAAAAGGTGCACAAACCGACCTCTTTAGCCTTCTACTGACTGAGATTTTCATGAGGGGAGTCCTAGGGGGCATCAGGCCATTTATTTTAAACTCAAACCCTTCGAATATAGAGCAGATAGCTTTCAAATGAAGTACACTAGGTCCTGAGTAGACGACCTGAGAGAGCTCCTGAACACAAAAGAAATGGGAGATAGGAGTCTTTCAACCTTCTTAAAGCACCTGAAGGACCTCAACAAGGTAAAAGGTGCACAAACCGACCTCTTTAGCCTTCTACTGACTGAGATTTTCATGAGGGGAGTCCTAGGGGGCATCAGGCCATTTATTTTAAACTCAAACCCTTCGAATATAGAGCAGATAGCCACAGCCGTTGATAAATTATTTGTTAATATCTACGTGAATTGGGGCAACAGCCAAAATCTTGGCCCAACTAACAACAGTTCTTTCTCAGGTTTGGTGAAGGACGAGATCCTCTGGCGAATGGTCGGAGCGTTCAAGGTTTCCATCTTCTCTATCGAAGGACTTTGAAGCTTCAATACGGAGTATGGAAGCCGACATCCAGCGGTTAAATGTGCAACAGAGATCACAGGGCGAGTACAAACACGTGTTGAGCGATCGGAGGCGCAGGTCCCGCTCTGGTTCCCAAAGAAGAAACCAACGAGGGCATCCCAACGCAAAAGGTGAGAAGCAGCAAACTTTTCAACCTCATTCTTCCGCTTATTCTCATAACCTTCCACACCAGCAGGGCTTATGTTAGTACCATCAAAGTTACGGTCACAACGCTGTACACTGTATACAGCCTTGTAGCCACCGTTATTCTTTTTCACATACTGCGACAAGTATTCTCCCGAAGCATAACGTTTCCTTTTCATCTCAATCTACTCAATGGTGCTGGTACCATAACAAATATGGTGCATAAGCTGTGAAATGCTTGCAACCGTGCACATATTTGGAACCAGTACCTCGTCCTAACCTCAACCCTACAGTTTTATCACATCACTCGACTCAACCACTTTCTCCTAGTCCTCAAATTTCCAATTCTCAATCTTTAAGTTCTCACAATCTTTCAAATTCAGCCTCAACTCATCAATTGCAGCCTTTAAACTAGAAAGTCAAGGGATAAACGGTTAACCCCCCCCCCCCATACATCAATTCACTTATTCAGGTAGGTCGTCACTTTTTCATTCTGATCCACACTCAATCCTCACTTCATATCGCATCAATTTATCGCCTTCAATTTAATATCCCTCGCATACTGCTATGGCGCCATCAATTCATTCAGCACTCATACAGTGCTATGACAATACGCGAACCTCTACACCCAATCTTCAGGAAAACTACAAAAACTACAACTGGCTGTGTGAAAGAGCTATACTAGCTCCAAAGAACAACACTGTCTGCAAAATAAATAAATAAATATCTACTGCTTTCCCTCTCAGGAAGCCCACAAATTTAAAGTCAGTTGATACAATTTCGGATCATGCTCAAATAGTAGAAACTCCTGACATACTTCATCACCTACTTGAAATGAAGGTAGTAACTCTAAATAATGTTGTTGCGCAATTTAGACCTAACAAAAGTCAGTAGTAGCATTTGGCTGGTGGTAAGGAATTTGATGTCACATGTCATAGAGGAAACCATTCTTACTGGAAGTGAAAAAGGAGAGCATGTTTTCATTCATAGAATACTCCTAAATCCATCAAGGTCAGAATTGCCATTTACATTCACAAGACTATATTTGCCTATCCGTGTAAGTTTTGCAATGTGAATTAAAATAACGTCTGCTGACCAAAAAGTCGCGTGCCCTCACTTATTCTGATTTATGACCTTAAGACATTCAAAACTTTCAATAATTCCAGGCGTAACCTTGGGAGGACCTTGGTTTAGGCACATGCTTTAGTATAGCAGGTCAGAAAAAGCCCAGCCTAGCATAGCGTAGTATTGTCTAGCATAGCATAGCCTAAAAAAGCCTAGCCTAAACTTGCCTAGTATAGTATAGCATATCATAGCCAAACATAACATAGTATAACCTACCCTGTTTTAGCCTAGTATAGCAAAGCCTAACAAAACATAAGATAGCCTAGCTGGACTGGGCCTAATCTAGCCTTGCTTAGTATAATCTAGCTAGTCTAGTAAGCTCACTGGACAAATAATTACTTACTTGTAACCATAGTAAGGGCCTCTTGCACGCCACTTTGCTCCATATGTTCATGCCATGGAATTTCCTGTGTAATGTTCTTTCTGAAATGGGTGGTGAAGGACCAGAATTGACGTTTGTAGCAATTCCTGCCTGGAAGCAAATCGATTTGAAATTACAAGCCTGGAGATTCAACGACGGTTCCTGTCTGTCAACACCTTCTTCCGTCCGCAATTCTAGCGAGAATTGTTCGCATTTGGGGAGTTCTGCCATTGCTTGTAAATCTGGATGGCCGTACTCGTTGAAACATTGCCGAATTCCACCACCTCCTTCACGTGATGACCTTTGACGCGGCCAAATGCAACCACACCTTTTTGACATTCCATGACTTGGCTTTTCCGGCCCATTTTAAGTAGAGCTGATTTGCTATCTACAGATCTTCACGCCTTCCGCAACACAAATAAAGCCTAACTAAAGTTTCGACGTAAATTAAGCTACGCCTCTCGTCTGCCTAAGGTTCCTACACCCTTTAGATGTTAAATTATGTTTTTTCTTCCTATGTGACTATTTTTTTGTCTGCTGAGCTTATAACCTAGCATAGTATAGCCTACTTTATCATACCTTAGCTTAGTATAGCTTAGCCTATCGTATCCTAGTATAGCCTAGCCTAGCTCAGTAGACCCTAGTCTAATCTGCATATTATAGTATAGCCTTGCCTAACCAGGTATAGCTTAGCATTGCATGCCAGAGCCAAGCCTAGCGTCGCCTAGAGTAACCTAGCCTAGTATAGCCATGCTAGAATATGCTACTATAGCCTAGCCAATATATTCTTGCATACAATAGCCTAGCCTAGTCTAGCATACTATAGGCTAGCTTGGTATAGCCTATTCTAGCATAACCAGACCTAACATAATATAGCCTAATATAGCCATAATATATCCTAGACTAGTATAGCATACCATAGACTAGAATAACCTTGCATAGCTTATCCTATTATAGCCTTGGTTAGCTAGCCTATCGTAGCCTAACATAGTATTGCCTAGCATAGCCTAGCAAAACAGAGCATAGCCCTCCCTAGCCTATTATACTTTAGCCTACAATAGCATAACATAGTATAGCCCTATCTAGCCTAGGATAGCTTAGCATATCCTAGTATAGTATAACCTAGCCTAGACAAGTATAGCCTATACTATCCAATTATACCTTGGTCAAGCATAGATTAGTATTGTCTAGCCTAGCATACTATATGCTATCCTAGCATAGCATTTTATAGCCTAAATTAGCATAGTATATCTTACCTTTGTACATTTTATCTTAGCATAGCTTAACATAGTATAGCTTAGCTTATTCTTGGCTTGCCTAGCAGAGTATAGCATATTATAGATTACCAGAGTCTAGCAGAGTATCAGCCGAATAGTTATGTTATTGCCAAAACAAAATAATTCCCCGGCTAACCTTGGGATGACCTTGGCAATTATTATATCATTCGAAAGAGAATGTGAAACAACATAAGGGTTTCAAATTTCGTTTAGAATCAGCCTAAGAGTTATGATGTTATTACATAAAAAAGCAAAGTGGGGCTTTTCCTTAGTACATGACATCCATACATGTAACACTTTTTGGAGACAGAAAATGACTACATAACATATTGAATATCATGAGATAGGTATATAATTGTAAAATTCATTACATAAAACAAAAGTGTAATAAAAAATATCAGTGTCCATGAAAAAATACACACAATATAATTGAATATAAATAATCGTAAATAATTGATGAACATAATAATGTGCCCATTAGGTACATTAATAACATAATAGTCGCAAGATATTTGGGTAAAAAAACTAAAATAAGTAGATATACAGCAAAACGGGATTAACATTATTACAAAATGAATGAAAACAATATGGTATAAATGAATTGGCCATAGAGGGTGTACATGATGTAACAATCGATAACAAAAATAATACTGAACTTCCATCCTCCAAGATATGTGCAATCTTAATCCGAACATCTCAAAATTGGATTATGAAGACTAAAATTAAAAACGAGACTGAAAAAATGATTGCGCTTATCGATTGTAAGGCTGGTTATTATATAAAACTCAATGTGTCTTCTCTGGATTGCAGAGAAATTTAATGAAAAGAAAAAGTATTTGGTCGAGATGAAATAATTATTTACATATAAATGATTGTACCTACATTCGCTTGATAGTAATTTAAGAAACTTTAGCTTACATGAAAGTTAAATGGATAAACGCTATTTTTTTAAAAGCCTACGAAAAATTTTGAAAATGAAAAATGATTTACAAATTATCTTCTTTTGATCAAACAGTCATATTTGTTTAGGTGTGTCACTCGATGCTTGTGAATTGATTCGGTGTGTGAATATTTGAAACGAAGTGAGAATTTATTGAGGGTGTACTTTCACTTAATGCCATTCTTAAGAGAGTCTACAGACATATACACGCAGGGTATAGTGCGAGTTTAAGAAGGAGATGGCTGAGTTAACATAGAATAGCATTTGCAAAGAAAATGGAAGAAAACTACAGCGAACGATTTCTGTGGTTAGTTGTGGTTAGTGTGTGTGTGTGGTCATCAGTTGTATATGTTTGCGATTAAAGTGTATGAATGAGTTTATAGGTTTTGTGTGGATTAGTTATTGGTTACAGTTTACCGGGGATTATTTATTTAGTTGTTAGTGGTCAGGAGGCAGTTGGCTAAATGTTCATAGGTAGAGGTCGACTTGGCGGTTTCCCATCCAAGTACTAACAAGGCCCATCTTGCTTAACTTCGTAGCTCTACTAGGGTACTCGGTTACCGGGCGCTGACCTTGGGTTGGCTGAGTAAGAGGACCAGTTGGATTACCAACAGAAAAAGGAATCTCAGAAGACGGATTCAAAGACTCTTTATTGGGCGGAGAACTCGGTAGGCTTAGGCGCAATGAATTTGATTGAACATATGTCGGGTATGTGAAGCAGGCCGACTAATGTTAGAGTCTATTTCAATTGTCTTTGACTGACTGGCTGACTGATATCTTAGGGTTTACACAGGACGGTATATAATGTATCGAAAACAGTGGGTGTGGCCCATTGTTAGCCAATGATACTTTTTGGGCGCAGCTTACTCGACTGAATGTGTATTTAGTATACATTGAGATAGAGAAAATCTTTATCTCAAATGTCGAGAATAAGATTTCGTCTTTCGCAGCTCTTTACTAGTAAATTAAGGCCCGCATCTTTACTGTCTTCAGCTTGGTGTCAATGGCTGCACCTGCCTCGACGTTTGTTTGTACAACTCTGGCGTTTCCAAGAATTTGCGCGACCAAATAATGGTTCGATAGATACTGCGGGAAGCACCTTTCTTCGTGTGACCAACTGTGCGTTTTTAAGTGTATATGCGTGTGTGTGTAAGCGTGTGAATGTGTAAGCGTGTGAGTGCGTATGTGTGTAAATGACTCTTGAATTTGTTTTGCCTATAGCGTTTTACAAGAATAGTATATAATATTACTTACATGAGCGAATGTTACATGTTCTTATTTACATGACAAAATTTACATATTATTAGTTGCAATACAAAATGTTATATATTATTATTTACATGAAAGAATGTTATATATATTTAGTTTACTTGCATGTGCCCATTTCAAGGTTTGAGAGGATTTATGACACTCATCTGTGAGGCTTCATTGTCAATCCTATTTCACCTTACAATGTGGCACTACAAGTTTACACACATAAAAATGAATTAGATAACCATGATGTAAGCTGTTCTTATTTTCATGACAAAATGTTTTATATTATTATTTACCAATGTTGTAAAAAGTTCCCTGTTTTGCATAGCTGGGCGCGACCTTAATTTTTTTAAGGTGCGACTTTGCAACTTTCTCGGCGGATCTGGTGCGACTGCAACTTTGCGATTCTATTTTTGGCTCATCCAGTGCGACTTGTGATTTTGCGACTGCGGCTTTTTTTCCCGGGTGCAACTCCGCTAAATTACTGAGTAAACTTTAGCGCGACAACAGAAACATGCTTTTATAAGGCAGAAAAACAGATAATAAAACAGCCGCGACAATTTCTTTTAAAAAAAAAGTCATCTTTGTTCCTTTTCAAAGTTGCGGAAAATTGCGACTTTGCAACTGCGACTTTTTTTCCCGGTGCTACTCCGCTAAATTACAAAGTAAACTTTAGCGCGATAACAGAAACATGCTTTTATAAGGCACAATACATATATGAAACAGCTACGGCAATTTCTTTCAAAAAGGTAGTCTTTGTTCCTGTCGTTTATCGCCTCGTCTTGTCCACATCTACGGTTCAATCTGTCTGCTCATTTACTCCGTTCTACAACTTCCCGGCACTCTTTTGAGTTCCCGGGGATGAGCAATAGGCAGATTGAAACGAGACATCCGCCTGTTCAAGCCATTTAGAGCAAGCATAAAAAAGAAGAAGAAGATAGGATTCATTTTTCATAAAAGAAAAATGAATCAAGTCAACGTAGATATATGTGGCACCTGTAGACGGCAAGTTAAAGGAAGCGATAATGGCCTACAATGCGAACTTTGCGAACTATGGTTCCATTGTGGCTGTGAAAAAATAGGAAAGGAGCTATAGGAGATATTAACAAAATGCAAGGATCAACCATGGTTATGCAAGAAATGCAAACCAGAAGTGAAAAATGCAGTAAGAAAGATCAGCAAGCTGGAGGAGGAAAATAAAAACCTAAAAAATAAAATACAAGAGCTAGAAGGTAAATTTAACGATTTAAAAATGAATATAATAAAAGAAACAACAGAAATATTAATGAGTAATTTAGAAGAGATAAAAGACAAAGAAAGGAGGAAAAATAATATAGTCATATATAATGTACCAGAATCTAACAAAGAAAATGCAGAAGAAAGGCAAAAGGGGTGGGATGAAAGATGCCAAGATCTCTTTGTAAACTCCCTAAGAGTAAATTGTAAAAATGTAAAAACTGTGATTTGGAAGGAAACACGATGGTGACCCAAGAAAAAGGCCATTACTAGTTATATTAAATGATCAAAATGATAAATGGAGCATTATAAAATTGCCAAAATATGTAACTGATCTAACAAAAAAAGGAATGGGAATTTCACCAGACTATACAAAGAAGGAAAGAGACAACAACAAAAGGATTAGAGATGAACTAATACAAAAAAAAAAAATAACAGGGCTGGTACATCTACAAAGGAGATTTAAGCAGAAGGAACAACTATTGGCAAGACAAAAATCACATTGAAGAAATAAAAATACAATTATTAAATGTCCAAGGATTAACGAAAGTAAAGATAGGTGAGATAGAAAATATGGTAAACATGTAGACTAGCGGCCCGGCCGGAAAAAATATTTTGTTTAAAATTATCGTTCACCCGTGTCAGAATATTCATGCGCGTTTGAGTCCTTTTGGAATTATAGCTGGCGCAATTTTTTTTTAGAAAAAAAAGGTAAATATGTAGACGAGCGGCCCGGCCGATAAGATGTACTATTTCGTCCGTGTTCCAAAATGTTTCACGTTTTTAGAGTACATTTATAGGGGACGGCTCGTGGGGGGGGGGGTTAAACACGATGCGTGGATCGCACTACGATGATCCTGAGTTTCATTAAATTAGGGGGGGGGGGGTCTGGGGGGCACAGCCCCCAGTATATAATCCTAATTTTTATAATGTTCTGACGTTTACAGAGGTGAATGCTTTAACTACATCATGTCAGCGCCTTTAATCGTTTTGCGAATTATAATAGGGGTTGGGGGGGGGGGGTATGACGTCAGAAATGACACATGTGAACGATAATATTTACACAAAATATTTTTTTCCTGGCCGGGCCGCTCGTCTACATGTTTACCAAAAAAAATGCCTGAAAGTAAACAAACGGAAAACGCTGTTTACGCAGGCCATTTTTTTTTCACAAAATTGCCCGAAAAAAACACACAAAACACGCTGTTACTTAAATGCAGTGGTTATACTTCCGAAATAGCGAAGAGGAAAGCCTATTTATTTTGCGCGTCTGCATCCTATTCAAAATCTAGCTGACTTGAATCACGTTTTATTTTAGAGCATCTAAATTCAAACTGAGGGGTCACATCTAATGCCCGGCCACAAATGTCGCAACGCTTTTAATTCGCAATAAATTATGAACATCCAAAAAGTTGCGTAATTTATCTTTATAAGAAACTAGAGTTAATAATTCCAAAATAGAGGACGAGGAAAGGGCACAATTCGAAACCATTTTCACACTCCTTAAAAGACATATTTATGAGTCATTTGCACACTGCGTCTGTGTGACACACCACACTGCTAAAAAAAGTAGTTCCTTTCAAATATCCAGCTAAATAGATTTAAATGTATATAAGAAGGTAATAAAAATAGTAAAATGGGGAAAAATATATTGACAAATAAAAATGACTCCGAATGAGGATAATAATAAGCTATTAAGTGGAAGAAAAATAATGAAATCATTATTTCTGACGTCATACCCCACCACCAACCCCTATTATAATTCGCAAAACGATTAAAGCCGCTGACATGATGTAGTTGAAGCATTCCCCTTTGTAAACGTTACAACATTATTCTATAAACAATTAGGATTATATACTGGGGGGTTATGCCCTCCAGATCCCCCCAATTTAATGAAACTCAGGATATTCATAGTGTGCCCCCCTCCCCTTGTGTGTACCGCCACACGAGCCGTCCACTTAAATGTACTCCAAAAACGTGAAACATTTTGGCACACGGACGAAAATAGTACGTCTTATCGGCCGGGAAGCTCGTCTACATATTTTCCGAAAATATAATAAAGAATAAGAATGAAATACTATGCTTGACGGAAACATGGCAAAAAATAGGGTAAATATGTAGACGAGCGGCCCGGCCGATAAGATGTACTATTTCGTCCCTGTTCCAAAATGTTTCACGTTTTTGGAGTACATTTACAGGGGATGGCTCGTGGGGGGTTAAACACGATGCGTGGACCGCACTACGATCCTGAGTTTCATTAAATTGGGGGGGGGGTCTGGGGGGCACAGCCCCCCCAGTATATAATCCTAATTTTTATAATGTTCTGACGTTTACAGAGGTGAATGCTTTAACTAAATCATATCAGCGCCTTTAATCGTTTTCCGAATTATAATAGGGGTTGGGGGTGGGGTATGATGTCAGAAAACTCGAACGCGCATTATATTCAGAGACGGGTGAACGATAATATTTACACAAAATAATTTTTCCCGGCAGGCCGCACTTCTACATGTTTACCAAAAATAGATAGTATTAAGATAAGTAAACACTTAAATAAAATAGAAAATATGAGTAATAAAAATGATAAAAAGGGAGGAGGCCTAATGCTAATCCATAATAACACTAGGAAAATAATGGTAGAGATGCAAGAACAAAAAACTACGATATCTTTATGGTAATCTGAAGATAACATAACATAATTTCACGGATGACAAAAGCCACAAGGGCCTATCAAGGGTCATCCGTATCCATCAAATCCCACCCACATAATGCATCCATGGGACTTTGTCAGATCATGCATCCACAATATAAAATTTAACAATCCATCGGAATGTCCAACCATGCATCTACAATATATAATTTAAAGCCTCCATAGGAGTCTGTCAAAAACAAAATCAAAGTCCCCCAAAATATACAATAAAAAGAAACTGCATCCACAGTAATGAGTCAAGAAACATCTAATGCCCAGCCACAGATGTCGCAAGGTGTAAATAGCAAAGTGTCAATTTTTGCTGATGACACTAAATTGGCAGCTGTAGTCAAAGAGGTTGAGGGTAGCTTTAAAGTGCAGGGTGACTTAAATAAGTTGTTAGCTAGGGCTCACAAGTGGCAGATGACTTTTAACCTTAATAAATGCAAAGTTATTAACATGGGGAGAGATAATAGGCAATTTAGCTATGAGATGGATGGGTATTGGCTTAATTCAGTTGAAGATGTGTGAAAGTAGAGTAAAAGGCGTTGTTTCAGGTCTGCTTCCGAGAATGGATGTGGGGATGGAATGGTTTTCTTGTGCAATGGGGTTGAATGAATATGTGAAAGGTTTGTGCGAGGAGTCAGGATTGGTGTTTGGAGTGGGTTTTATGGGAATAAGGGTTTGTATGCGATGGATGGACTCCATCTAAGCCGAGATGGGGTTGAGGTTTTGTGGCGGAAATTAGATAGTGTTATTAGGTCTTTAGAGCGGGAAACTAGGTTTTTATAGTGGTCAGGGAAATTTAATGGCTCAAAGTGAGGCAGTGAAAGGAAGCAAACACAGATTTGTAGAAGGTAGGCAGGCTAATGGAAGTGCTTTAGGGTTAAATTGCTTGATTAGTGATAGTGGTCAGGGAAATACAAGAGTACAGGGTTAGAAAGAGAGAAAGGAGATGCAGAGGAAATAGGCCCTCAGGTGCTTCAGGGATAGGTGGGCTGAGTTGTCTTTACACAAATGCTCGGAGTCTTAGAAATAAGAGGGATGAATTATTTAGTTATATCATTCATGAAGATATAGATATAATATGTATAGTTGAATCATGGGTTAATGAAAATATATTTAATGATAATGTCAGTGAATTTGAACTAGAAGGTTATACTATGTACATTATTAAGAACATAAGAAAAGAAGGAGACTGCAAAAGACCATTCATGGCCTACACTTGGCAGCTCCTGTTCCAGTCAACACACAAAAGATTTCTTACCAGAGAAAAGTCATCAACATTGTCACCCTTTACAGGAGTTCCTCAGATCTAATCTATAATATACATAAAATGCATCCAGAGGATTATGTCCATTCATGCAACCGCAAAATATAATCTCTCTACTCTTTAGAAAAATATATACATATGTACATAAAGAAGTCAGTCCCATCTAGTAGCTTCATCCATATATTTATCTAATCTATTCTTAAAACTACCCAGAGAGGAGGCTTCTATCACATGCCTAGTGAGCCTATTCCATTCATCTACCACAAGATTTGTAAACCAATTCCTCCCAATCTCCTTCCTAAACCTATACTTATCAAGCTTAAACCCATTGCTACATGTCCTGTCATGTTCACTAAGTATAAGAACCTTACCCAAATCCCCTTTATTATATCCTTTTACCCATTTGAAGACTTCAATCAATTCCCCTCTGACTCTTCTCCTTTCCAATGTATGTAGATTTAGTTTTCTGAGCCTTTCACCATAAGGTAAGTTCCTTAGCCCACCAATCATCTTTGTCATCCTTCTCTGCACAGACTCAAGCAAATCAATATCCTTCCTATAATATGGTGAACAAAATTGTACTGCATAGTCTAGATGAGGCCTAACTAGCGCCAGATACAGTTTTAGAATGACTTCAGCACTCTTATTGCTTACACTCCTCCTAATGAATCCCAATATCCTATTAGCTTTATTCTTAGCATTTAGGCATTGCTTTCTAGGATGAAGGTCTGAACTTACCAAAATACCCAAGTCCCTCTCACAATCGGTCCTCCCTAAAATTCTCCCATTTAATTTATAACTATTCAATGTATTATTTCTACCTATACTAAGTACACTACATTTGTCTATGTTAAACTTCATTTGCCATTTCTCGGCCCAATTGGACAGAATGGTCAATTCCTCCTGCATTACAACAGCATCAGAATCTGCCCTACCTAGCTTAGTATCATCAGCAAATTTACTCAGGTCACTACTTATACCTATGTCAAGATCATTAATATAAATTAAGAATAGCAAGGGACCCAAAACAGATCCTTGCGGAACTCCACTGCTAACACACCCCCACTCAGATTTAACTCCATTAATACTAACTCTTTGCTGTCTGTCACCAAGCCATGACTGAATCCACCTAAATATACTGCCATCGATCCCGTGTGCTTTAACTTTGCTCAGAAGCCGTAAGTGTGGCACTCGATCAAAAGCCTTACTAAAGTCCAAGTATAAAATATCATAGTTTTCATCATTATCTGCTGCTTCATACACCTTACTATAAAAAGACAGCAAATTAGTCAGACAGGATTTACCCTTACTAAAGCCATGCTGTGATTCTTTTATCAACTTATGCTTATCCAAGTGATCTCTAATATTCCTTGCTATAATAGATTCCATCATTTTCCCTACCACTGATGTCAAACTTACTGGTCTGTAATTAGACCTATTTGTTTTATCCCCTTTCTTAAATATAGGTATCACATTGGCTTTCTTCCATGCCACTGGCACAATGCCACTCTCCAATGATTTTCTAAAGATGCATGCTAGGGGCTCACTTAACACATCCTTACATTCTTTCAAAATTCTAGGAAAGAGCTCATCAGGACCGGGTGCTTTACTACTTTTGATTTTATCAATTTCCTTTGTCACTATCTCCTTTGTGATCAAGATATCCTTTAATTTCTCTTCATCATTACCCCGAAAGATCATTGACCCCTCAGGTATATTTAGAATATCCTCCTGTGTAAATACTGAGAGAAAAAAGTCATTTAGCATTCCAGCCATTGAGTCCCTATCACTCACTAATTCTCCATTGGAATCTATAAGTGGGCCTATTTTATCTCTAACCTTAGTTTTGTATAATTGATAAAAACATTTAGGATCTTCCTTTGCCCTATTTGCCACTTTACTTTCATAATTTCTCCTTGCTACTCTAACTAACTTTTTAACATCTCTTGCTAGTTAATATATATCTCTGCCTTAAGTGATCCTCTCCATTTTTTATTTTCCTATAAATGCCCTTTTTAATGCAAATATAATGCTTAATTTTATCTGTCATCCATTTTGGGTCATTATTTTTAATCCTAATCTCCTTATATGGAATGTTAATCATCTGACCTGTAATTAATTGCTCAATTATTCTTTCATACTCCTCTTCAATTGTAATCTCTTCCTCCTGGTGATTATTGTCTCCACTAACTGATATCATTGAATCTATTCCTGAATTGATTTCATTGCCTGGTTTCTGTACAACTGCCTCCAGGTTTATTCCTTAGCCCATTATAATTTGCTCTTCTAAAGTCAGGAATTTTAACATTGTTCATGCTACTATCAATACCATTCCATTTCATCTTGAATCTAATTTCACAATGGTCACTATTACCCAAATTTCCTCCAATCTCAGTATCCTTAATAACTTCTTCCCTATTTGTCAGAACTAAATCCAGTATATTATTACCTCTAGTGGGTTCGTTAATAATCTGCCTCAGAAAATTATCTTGGACAACATTCAAAAATTCCTCAGCCTCCTGATCACCCACAAGAGCTTTCCAGTCTATATTTCTGTAATTAAAATCGCCCATTATACACACATGCTTACTTCTACATGCCCGTTCAATCTCCTGCCACAGAATTTGAAGCTTCCTTACTAAGATTTGGTGATCTGTATAATAATCCTATGACAAGCTTGTTTTTACCTTCTTTTACATTTAGCCATAATGACTCTGTGTTATCATCTAATTTAATTGTACTGTTTACACAACACTGGAGATTATCTTTAATATAAATAATAACCCCTCCTCCTCTCTTCCTATTCCTATCTGTATGGAACATGTTAAAGCCCTCAATCTCAATCTCAGGTTTAAAGTGATTACCTGCCAAATCAAGCCATGACTCTGTTATCGCAATTATATCAAAATTCTCTTCACTCGCTAACGCTCTTAAGAGATCTATCTTATTCCTTATACTCCGACCATTTGTGTAGTATATTTTTAAGGTTTTTTTATTATTCCCATCTTCATTGCATTGTGCTTTTCTATTCCTAGTTATCTGCTCATTCACTTGTGCATTAGTCTCTCTATAACGCATCAGTATGCCCTCTCCCCTAGCTATTCCTCTATCTCTGCATCCCTTCCATTTCCTACACCTGCCCTCTATTCCTGTTATTCCCTTACCTCTAACAGCTTCTAGTTTCCCACCTGTAAGGACCTAATCACACTATCCAGCTCCCCCCATAGAACCTCAACACCTGCCCGACTAAGATGGAGCCCATCCATCGCATACAACCTCCTATTCCCATAAAACCCTCCCCAGACATCTACAAACACCAATCCTAACTCCTCACACAGTCCTTTCACAAATTCATTCAAACCAATTGCACGCGACAACCATTCTACCCCCACATCCAATCTCGGAAGCACACCAGAAACAACACCTTTTACCCTGCTTTTACTCATCCTTTCAACTAACCTTTTATACTGCTCACGTAACTCACATGTACCCACCTTCTTTACATCATTCACCCCCACATGCGTAATCACAACTGCATCCCTCTCACACCCAGAAACCAGCTTATCATACCTCTCACAAACATCACTTACACCAGCACCTGGCAGACAAACTCTCATTCCCTTCCACTTGCTATCACTCAACTTCCTATCTAAATACCTAATCTGAGAGTCACCCATCACTAGCATCTCAGTCATTCTCCTATTGTCTTGGCCTAACATTACCCTCCCTCCCTCCTGCTCTCAGTGACACTACCACCCATCCTGCTTTCATCCACAATCACACCAGGCAAATCACTTTCACACTCTTCCTCTCTCAGGACATTGAATCTGTTAGTCAACCTAACAGGTTCTATGTCCCTCTCATTCACACACCTAACCTGTCCTAACTTGTCTATCCTATCCATTTTCACCCACCATTCATCATCACTCACAACCTCCACACTGTTCCCAGTCCTAGCCCTATCTTCCACCCTCTTAGCACTAATCTCACCCTTCAATCGCACACTTGCATCTCTTCTCACCTCAAACACCAAATCATTCAACCTCTTAAATTCCCCACTCAACCTCCTAACCTCCCCTTCCAGAAAACACACACGGCATTCAGTTACATTCACTCTCCTTTCAACTCCACATGCATCACATACACACTACTTTCAAACGGCATGCTCTCACCATCTATACAAAAAGCCATACTCTCAGAAATTTACTAAGGAAAAGTTAACACTCACCCCCCAAAAATTCTTGCTCAGGATTGCTGCCAGTTATCTTCCCAAAAAGTATTAATCACTAATATTTATTACAGTGATTGGTGTATTAAATAAATACAAGAAAAACTACACACCCAAATCAGTATTATATCCCAATCTTACAATGAGAATCAGGAGCTTCCTGTAAGACAACCTTCAAATCTAAATAACTCTATAAAGCAAAGAGAAGGTGAATCATTATGGATAGATATTAAGGTTGGTAAAAATAGGAAAATACACTTGGGAGCTTTTTATAGACCACCAGGACAGACTGATTGTATCGATGAGTTAATGATTAGGGAAATAAGTAAAGGATGCAAAGAAGATACAGTTATTCTTGGTGACTTTAATTTAACTTCTGTAGACTGGGAAAATATAATAGGAAGAGATAGAGTAAGTTGTACGTTTATGGAGTGTTTTGAGGATAACTCTCCGCGCACGTTACCTGTACCGGGATGGGTGGGGTCTCTACCGCCTGTCCCTTGTACTCAGAACGTGTTCACATTGACTGGTGGACTTATAGACTTTTGCGAGAAGGCCAGCCTTCTCCCCCTCCTTTTTGTAACTAGTTGTTTTTTTATTTTAGCAGGTCACACGTTCCTGTGCTGCAGAGGAGAGGCGGACCTCCCCCGACACTGGAGCTTGCTTCCTGTTTATTGCCTCCTTTCTTTGTTTTATTTTTATTGATGGTATTTATTTTGTCTTTTTTTACATCCTCTTTTAAAGATGCCTAATATTAGGCAATGTTGAATATGACGACTAATACCCAAGTAGGCAGTAGCCAGATAAAAAAAAACACATTTCTCTCTCTTATTATTCAAAAGAAGTGATAATATTCCTTTTTAAAAAAATGATAATTTTTCCCTTTCAGTTAAAATTTCACAAAATAAAATCAAGTTTGTCACTTCTAATTAGAAGAAATATTAAATATTCCCTTTAAAAAATTGGAATTTTCCCCTTTCAGATAAAATTTACAATATTAATATTTCAGTTGTTTCTATATTTGAGAAATATTAAATTTTTATAGTAAATATATAACTGTCAATCAGACTTTGTCTTTGTAAGACAAACACAAAATGCAGGTAAAGATGTTTTTTATAATTATTTTGTAACTTTCTAGTTTAATAATGTATATACATTATATTTTTGTAGGATTAAAACATTTTATTCTATACCTATATATTCTGCCATTCTTCCATTTATTTTTTTCTTTATCTTGGCTCTTTTATATTTCCAATCAAATTTAGGTCTTTATAAATCTCAAACTTCACTATGTCTATTTTATTTTTATTTTTTTCTCACTTTCCTTCATTCTTTCTCTACCAGTTCTCTTCTATAAAAATTGATCCACCAATCAATCTAAAGGTATTTATTGTCTATGCCCTAGTCAAGTGGAAACACTGCAAAATGAAACCACCTC
Source organism: Ceratothoa steindachneri (assembly GCA_963969495.1). Taxonomy (NCBI): domain Eukaryota; kingdom Metazoa; phylum Arthropoda; class Malacostraca; order Isopoda; family Cymothoidae; genus Ceratothoa; species Ceratothoa steindachneri. The sequence continues at coordinate 188,024,893 of OZ018317.1, read as the reverse complement.
ACTATGGATGATGTCCACAATGGCTGCCATAAGCTGTAGATATCAGTAGTTCAGAGCCCACATTAATCAGTAGGTCCCAATCACTCGCTGAGAAATTAAGGGTATCTTACACGACTTCAGATCTATGTTAAAATGTATAAATCTTTCTATTTGGGGGGGGAGATATTAATTCTCTCTTGTCTCCCCTTCTTTTGGCCAGAGCTTCCAACCAGATAATTAGAGCCCCATAAAAATCAGTATGACAATTACTGTGAAGCTTATGGGCATCACAAATTGTGTTGAGGGTAGACTAGTACTGTGTTTTGTTACTAACTAGAGGTTAAGAACTCTCGGCTCATGGGACAGCTACCTGTACCATATCAGGGGAGTATTGATATGTAGGCCCCTTTTGGGGGTTTCAAAGATCAAAGCATGATGGGTGACGGAAGTGAAAGAGAGCAGTATTGATTGACTATATGTGTGATGCCATATATGGATGGAATGGCCTGTATGCATGTAGCAAACTGGCACCCTTCCATAATTGGCAATAGCTCCCCTCCCTATGAGTGTCAAAATCATTTTGTGTCCACTCTTGCTGAGACTCAAATCTGTTAACTGGACATGGAAATCCACTGCCTTGTCCACTGGAATAAGAGTGTCTCTGGTAGGTATTTTGATAGCCTTAATTTTACTGAAGGCCATTATCAGTTGTTGCTTTGTAAGAATAATCAAATTCTTTCAGATATTTTAAACTATATTTCAAGTGATCTTTAGAATTTTTTTTGACTTCAGCGTGAAGAGCGAATTCTTGAAACTGCACTTGAGGTCATCATTCAGCGAGTAATGGACATCAAGAATTCTTTGCAACACTTGATTGTCAAATTGGAAACACAGGGTGAAAATGCAGATTGGCCGCAATATCTAGATAGCTTTTCAGTAATTTCTGCTCAGGTGAAGTTTTCATTGTTATTGTAAGAATTTTTTGTCATTTTGGGGTTTTAACTTTGAATTTTGAGAATATCTTCATTGCATCAAAGGTTAATTTGATTAAAACTACCCTTGAGTAGGTGAGGCAGATAAAGTTTGCAAAATATATTTCATATTTATTTCAATATAATTATTTGTGCTGATGTTTTATTGTTTAACTTCACATCTTCAGAGATAATGAGATAGGAGGGTGCCCTAGGTATGTCAAACAGTGTGCACTGTGATTTTGAAAATTATTCACCATATGCTGTATTCATATTGTCTCTGCCTAGGGTCTTTGCCCTGTGCCAGCAGCTAAAATGAACCCCCATTCAGCATACAGGGTTCTCCCAGAGGTCCAAAACTCTCTGTATCTGGAGATTCTATTTGAGCTGTGCTTGTGTATAGTAATAAAAAGGTATTGAACTATGTCTGGTTCCTGGTAGGAGCCGGGGTCTGTGTCAGTCAGGTGTAGTACAGATAGCAGCATGTTCCAAAATCTAACCTTGACTCACGGAAGAATTCTGTCCAATATTGGAATAATGAATGTGCCTTGGCAGTTAAAGGCACACAAATGCTTATGTAGCAATCACACAGAGCCTCCATTAAATGGAGTACATTGTACCAGACCTGTAATGAGTATTGGAGAAATTATGTATCCTCCATGACTTAACTTACATCCGCCATGTGTAGTATGGGGCAAATATGCTGGACATAATCAAAACTTGAAGTAGACAGCGATTGTCAATATTCCAGCCAGGGTTTCTAACATAGTCGCCTACTTTTTTGCAGAAATTAGTAACATTAAAAGATAGTCAGCTGACTTCCGACAGCAAAAGTTATATAATGTTAATTCTTAGACTCTCCATCAGGGACTATTATTATCACCATTTTTTCACCACCAATGAGCTATGCTCTGCTCTCTAAATGCAGCCCAACTGCACCTTGCCCAGATGAGATCCACTATTCCTATAAACACCATATTCACTCATATAACATAATTTTTTACTCATTATTTTTAATATGATTTTGATCTTTGGACATTACCCCTCTCTCTTTGTCAGATGCTATTGTTCTTCCATTTCAAAGGCTTGGCTAGGATCCGCTTCTCACAAACTATCTCCCAATTTCACTCACTAGTTTGAGCATATTACTGGGAAATACCATAAATTGATGCTAAAATGGTTACTGGAAGTCAAAAACCTACTAATGTCTGGTTTTAGCCAAAAGCAAGTTCAACTAATCAAGTCACACTTGAGACCTTTGCCCTAAGCATCAACTGTATCACCTCTGTGATGCCGGAAAATTTGCTTACTATGCTCTACATGGACTACTTTCGATCTCTTGGTGCGGCCATAAGGAAGACCTTTTCTCTTCACTTCTCCTTACCCAAACTGTCACTGACTAATTGAGGAAAATTATTTTGGTCTGTTTGAAAGTAGTGTATGACTGTGGAACACACACAAGGTGTGATTGTAGATATTGAATTAGACCAGTCTTTCTTTGTATAAAACTTATCTTGCAACCTTTATTTATATATTGTAAAGGATTGGGTGGTTAATATGTAAATTTTTACTTTATATATATATATATAATTTCATTGATATCCTATATATATACAATTTTTAAAAATACTGAATAAAGAAGTGTTTGTGTTGAAGAAAATAGTCTTTCCTTGAATACAGCTAATAAACCTCGAAGTCTGATAACTTGTAGTGTATATAGAAAATAATATTTCCTTTACTTTGTCACCATTGTAATTCACCTTGTCCAATATTTGCAGTGTTGGACTTTTCCTATCCATGATATTTTGAAGAAACCATAGGATTCTCATCTTAATAATATTTCCTCTATTTTGTCATCATTGTAATTCACCTTTGGCTATTATCCACCCGGTAGCTTGTCCAATATTTGCAGTGTTGGACTTTTCCTATCCATGATATTTTGAAGAAACCATAGGATTCTCATCTTAATAATATTTCCTCTATTTTTTCATCATTGTAATTCACCTTTGCCTATTATCCACCCGGTAGCTTGTCCAATATTTGCAGTGTTAGACTTTTCCTATCCATGAGATTTTTAAGAAACCATAGGATTCTCATCTTAATAATACTTCCTCCACTTTGCTGCCATCATTGTAACTGATCCATGTCTCTTATGCACCTCCTGGTAGATTGCCTCACTATATTTTAATCTAGAGGCTGTTTTTAACTTGTGCATGACTACTACCATATTCATAAAATATTTTAGCCTTGAAACAATACTGTCATGAAGTCTGTAGGGATTGAAAGAACAGAAGCATGAATTTATTAATAATAATTAGTATATACGTATGCCTTGTAAACTGCTACCTCTACCACTTCAAACTATTTATGGCAGCTCTTGAGCTACCTATCTTGTATCTTAATAACTTGTATATTGTTATATAGTGTAGCATGGTAACTGCAGCAATTCCATAGTTATATTGAAATATAAATGAAAATTTTTAGTATACTTAATCCACTTGACCAATTCAAATGTGATTTTGTGCACTGAAGCCTTCTATTGTTTTATTGTCTGTGGTGTGGTTGTGTATTCTGGACAGTCATCTGCGTGTCTTCATGAGAGTGGGGAGATGTACATGCAGCAAGGTGTTTGGTGAAAGTGACAGGATAGAGCATTGAATGAAGTGCGTGTGAATATGTTTCTGGAATCTAGTTTGAGGTTGGAGTGTTGACGGTTTATCTTGATGTTGTTTTAATGTTTATTTGTGGTAGTGTGTTCTGCCGTGTAGTGGAAGCTGTGTCTAGTATTTATGTCCATCTCATGTCAAGCTGATCCTTGACCTTAAGGACTTTGGTTTCAGAGTGTAGGAGGCCTGTGGGTGTAGTATCTGTGCAACCTATGATTGTTTTGTATGGTCTGGGGAGTTTTGAGGGATCTTTTAAGAGGTTAGGGACCAAACCAGGGCCTTCATAGTCCACTAGTGAGTGTATGAATTATTTATAAATTGTGACTTTGTTTTGGCCGAATCTTGTGTTCTTGTTGTCTTGTACATTTTTTTCTTATGTTTGTAACATGTTTGAAGAGTGTTGATGTGTAGCTGAGTCTTTGTTTCACTGTATGCATATGATAGTTATGTGTATCTGGGGTGTTGATATGTCATGTATCTAGTGGTGAGGGATAGTATGGACTTTTGTGGGACATCATTTGTGAAGTTTTTGATGCTTGATGTCTGGCCAACAACTACCACACCACACAAGTGTCTACCAGCTAAAAGGTTGGCCAGCCATCTTTTAGTTTGCCTTTTATTGAAGGTTGCTGTTGTATATTTTGTTTGTGAGATTGGGGTGTGGAAGGACATAATCAAAAACTTAGTCTAGTGTTAGGAGTGTTGTTGATGAGTCTTGTTGTCTGAAGCCATGTTGTGAAGATGTTAAGGGAATGTGTGGAGTGATTTGTTTTTTTGATGAGAGAGGTAAGTGTGTATGCTTAAAATTAGGGTGATTTCATGGGAGAGAAACGTGAGTGTTGATAATAATAACTATATATATATATATGAAGAGGGCTTATTAATCCCCACCCTGAGGTAGCTGAAACAATCCTTGTGTAGTTCAGCAAAGCAGCAAAAGCATCAGGAACAAAACTCAGTTTGCACAGTTCTAGATATGCCCTCCCCCTCCCCCATACACACTCATTCATCTGACCCCCCGTAAGGGGCGCGGAGATTTGCCATCTTGGCTGCCGTGCTGACAGGATCCAGCGCTCTATCCGGCCCCAGCTTAGCCTCTCTTCCTTCCTTCAGATAGTCTGTATTTCTCACCTGCTTCCTCACTTCCCCTACAACCTCTCTCACAACTTTCTCTGGTCAGCCTCTAATTTCACAGGGTAGATGCTGACCTTCTCAGCAAAAGTCCCGGATCAGTGCTGTGGGGGAAGGGGACAATGTTCCCTAACCCCTGAGCTCCGGTCTGAGGTGGTTGGTTTTTAACGACTTGCTTCATCCCCACCCATACCTTCCTAACATCCCCTTTCCTTCTCACTTCACCATTAATCTTTGTTTTTTACGCTGTGTCCAAGGTGGAGCTGCCATGCAGACGGACTACCAGGCCACCAGGTGGGAGGGGTGGTCTTGAATGGCGGCACCTGGCTCTGCCAGGCCAGTACACACCCTCGCAGGATGGGCTACTGCAAGGGGTGATGAGCTATTGCATCCCGTAATTAAAAGAGGGTCCTCATGCCCAATGATGAAGAAACAAAAAATCTCCCCTTAATTTCCCCAGATAAATCGTCGGAGCCACCCTCGGGCAGCTCCACAGAAAAAATGGAGGTCCCCCCCCCCCTGTGCTTGTGCAGGGGACCCTCCATATTTCTCTAACCGGAGAGGAGGCTTACTCCTATCCTTCGTCTAAGGGTGTAGGGGACTCCCCCTCACCCCCTTCTCTGGAGGTGCTTTTGGCCACCTCCCTTTTTCCAGCGGCAGTCCCCCTTTTTTTTTCCAAGGGGACTGCCAAGAAAGCCAGTAGGCAGCTCATAGCCGACCGCTCCCCAGTGAAGCGGCTCGGTAGGGTAAGCCCCCTTAGGGGGGAGAGGGAAGCCAGGCCCCTTCAGTCGCATCCCTCAAAAGACCTGCTGGCCACAATATTGAACCTTGATAGGGTCAAGGCCTGGGAGGGGATGGCCAACTGGAGGCCCCTCCTGAGATAGACATGGTCCTTGAGGCAACCCAGCCTCATACGATAAAGCCTTCCATGGGAGGGAATTTGAGCTTGGCACCAAGCACCCAACCTGAATCCACCCCTATGCAAGGTACTCCTCAAACAGTCCGGGTTTCCAAGGCAGTACAAAGAGGGTAGGGATTCCTCCAACCGGTGCCCCTGCGACTACCAGGACCTTCTCCATCTCGGAGAAGGACCTGGCTGAGGCCGGTCCATCTGGCCTAGGGGCTTCTGCCAGCAGAGGGGAGAAGCGGGTTCATTCCCCGCCCTCCTCTCCAAAAAAGAAGAAGAAGACTCAGGGCTCCTCTCCATCCGTGGAGGCTGCGGGTACGGATGGGTCTGCTGCCACTTTGGTAAGTGACCAAGCCAAGATCGGCACATCCGGTCCCTCTGCCCACCGGGTGCGGAGCCCCCAACTATGACTAAGTCGAAAAGAGCACAGGGCGGAGTCTTGATAACATCAGGGCCCCTCAATCAGAATTTACCTGGCGTTTTTGAGCCTGCTGGCTTCAAACGCTTCCTCGTTATTCGCTCCACTGATGGCAGCATGTTGGCCAAGGGCAACATAATCCATCAGAGGAGAGCATTAGCTAGTGTAATTGGTAGAGAGCCGAAGGTGACCCGTTTCTCGGACGGGAGCCTTCTGACGAATGTGGCGGATCCCCCCGAGGTGGCCAAGATAAGTGCTCTTCGTACACTTGATGGCACCCCGGTGAGTGTGACACCGCACTCTACCATGAACTTTGTGAAAGGAGTAGTTTATGCGAGGGAACTCGTTGACTACTCCATAGAGGACATCACCTTAGAGCTGGCCAACCATGGGGCGGTCAAGGTCGAATGTGTGATGAGAAAACAGGGAGGGGCCTCGAGACCCACCCCTATACTTTGTCACGTTCGACTGTGACAAGCTTCCTGAGTCGGTGTGTGCCGGTTGGTACCGCTACCGCGTAAAGGCATTCGTTCTACTGCCGCGGCGGTGCTATTACTGGCACCGCTTCGGCCATACGAATCGTTCATGTAGACGTGAAAAGTCGGGGTCACCTGAAGTATTTGTAAATTCCTCCAAGGCCGAACACGATAAGTCTAAATCGTGTGTGGCCAAGGGTGTCAATTGCGGAGAGCCGCACCCCGCTTCTTCGAAGCAATGTGGTGCATATCTCCTTGAGAAAGAAATCTTGGCCGTTCAGGCCCAGGATCAACTCTCATTCCGCGAGGCTAAGACTTAGTCCTGGCGCGCCCGGATCTGCCTGGGACATCTTATGCCTCAATGGTTAGAAAGACACCCTCTGCTCCTAGTCCATCCAGGCCAACGAGCACGGTTGTTTCCGCCCCCATTCGGAGCCCTTCCTGCCGGATCTACTCAACCCGGGCGCTTTCCTGGTAAAGCTGGCGGCACAAAGGGTTCACACCCAGCCCCGGCTAAAACCAGGGCTCCCCCCCCCTTCCCCGAGCGTGACCGTTTCCCGTAAGGCGAAACGGCCACGCGCCTCCACCGAGTCGTTAGACTCACAGGAGGCAACACCCCTGAAGTTGGTCGCCAGGCCATCTTCTCGGGTTCCTAAAGCTGTCCCCCGAAAGGAGGACAGCAACAAAGGAGCTAAGGCTCCTTCGCCCACGCCTAGTGGTGGGTTGAGTGGCTCGGAGACGGTGGTGCCTCGAAAAGAGGGCCCTCCCGCCCCCGAAGCCGCAACGCCCGCCTAAGGTTTCGAGGCGGAGGAAGGAAAAGACTCGCATGGCGAGCCCAACCTTCCCCAATGAGTCCTCGAAGGCGACAGCGCTTTGTTCGGCCGACAGCACCCGGGGTTCTGCCTCCGGGAAGTGTACGGCCATTCCCGTGAGGGTCTTCTGTTCGAAGAGGGCCCCCGCGTCTCCTCAGAGCTAGGCCTGGAGGTCATATTCCTTCAATAGAATTGCCGTGGACTCCGGGCCAACTGGGAGGAGCTGCGGATGCTCGTCTCATCCCGTTCCCCGTTACCTATTTTTCTGCAGGAGACCATGCTAGGCGCGTGCCCCCTGCCCGCCTTCCCGAGGTATAAGGGTCTTGCGACCCCACCACTACGAGATGGCCGGGCTGGGGTATGCGCGGTTTACACCCAGCATGATGTCTCCGGTCTTTCTTTCACATTAGATACCTCCTTTCATGCAATGTCTGGGCAGCTTCACCTGAATAGGAGGTATACTGTTATTTCTGCGTACATTCCACCGTCAACAGACTTCGACGCGGGGGACTTCCGCTGCGTCGTGGCACGGTTGCCGAGGCCCTTTCTCTTGCTTGGAGATCTGAACGGCAGGCATCCTCTCTGGGGAGATTACTCAATAAATCCCAGCGGACAAGTCCTTGCCGATCTGATCGAAGAGCTTGAGATAGGTGTCCTAAATTTTCTTGCCTTGATCTATCATTGTGCTCTTCGGATGCACAGCCTGATTTTGATTAGTGGGGTGTTCGATGACCTCCATGGTAGTGATCACTTTCCCATTCAAATATCATTTTGAGTGCAACTGCCGCCTGAGAGCCCACCTTGGTGGTGCTTGGCGCCGGCGCGGTGGCCTGCATTTCAGGAAATGACTGAATTCTCTATCTCAGTCGAGGAGTTTAGGTCGGTAGATGAGGCCGTTGAGTTTTTCTCCGGCAACCTCATCGCCGCGGGCCTGACTACTATTCACAGAACGTCTGGCCGTTTTGCACGCCGACCACTCCCATGGTGGTCGGCCGAGTGTGAGACGGCCCTCAAACAGAAGCGTTATGCCTACTTGCGCTATAAGCGCCGCCCGAACGATTTCACTGTCGCTAAATTTCATCGGGCTAGGGCTAGGTTCCGGTATATTTCGAAGCACGACGGCCGCTCTTCTTGGCGGACGTACGTATCTTCACTTAACAGGAAGACCCCTCTGGCAGAGGTGTGGAAGCGAGGCAAAAGGATTCAGGGCAAGTTCTCGCAGGACCACCCTCCCGTTCTCCAGGAGAATGGGACCGCAATCTCGGACCCCGCGTACGTGGCGGAATCCTTCGCGACCGCTTTCTCCGCATTCTCTAGCCGGGATGCTGCTCCGCCAGCATTCAATGCACGTCGTGATGTCGCGGAAGGCCACCGGCTGGACTTTACCTCCAGATGCGGAGACCCCTTCAACGATAGGTTTACTGTGAGTGAGTTGCGCTCCGCTCTTGCTTCGTGCGCGGACTCCGCCCATGGTCCAGACGATGTCCCGTACGCCATGCTTCGACACCTGGGTGAGCGAGGCATGGCCTTTCTGTTAGATTTGTTCAACAGGATCTGGATGGAGGGTCTCCTCCCAGATTCCTGGTGAATCGCTACTATGCTCGGCTTTCGCAAACCGGGGAGAGATCACTCTACTCCTGCCGGTTTCCGCCTAATCTCTCTAACCCGTTGCGTGTTCAAGTTGATGGAGAAATTGGTAAATGTTAGATTAGCCTTTTCCTGGATATCGGGGGCCATCTGTCTTCTGCACAGTGCTACTTCCGCAAGTTCCGTTCCACGTGGGATGCTCTGCTCCGACTGGAAAAGGCCGTCTGCGAGGCCTTCCTTTGTAGACAGCACTACGCCACGGTGTTTTCGATCTGTAGAAGGCCTATGATACCGCATGGCGATACCGTATCATGGAGACTCTCCACACGATTGGGGTGAGGGTACGCCTCCCAGTCTTTATATCTGAATTTTTGCGAGATCGTCGATTCCGCGTACGGGTGGGGGGGATCCCTCTCCGGCCCAAAGGAGCAGGAAGTGGGTGTCCCGCAGGGAAGTGTCCTCAGTGTCACACTCTTTGCCCTGAGCATCAATGGCATCACCTCGGTGCTGCCGGAAGATGTTCTCGCTACGCTCTACGTGGACGACCTTTCGATCTCTTTTGGCGCTGCCAAGATGCCAACTCTGGAGCGTCGACTCCAACAGGCATTGAACCGCGTCTCTCGCTATGCCGAAGCGCACAGGTTTCGGTTTTCTTTGGCCAAGACTAAGGTGGTGCACTTCTGCCGCCATCCACGGCTCCACCCCGACCCAGATTTGTTTCTTAATGGGGTGCGCCTGGAAGTGGTGGAATCGCACCGTTTCCTTGGTCTTGTATTTGACCGACGCCTCACCTGGGAGGCTCATATTCGCAGCCTTAGGGTCTTGTACCCGCGCCATGGATATTCTCCGTTCCGTGACGTTCAGCGCTTGGGGAGCTGATAGGTCTACTGCCTTACTTTATTATCGATCCTTTGTTCGCTCGAAACTCGACTACGGATGTGAGTTTTATGCATCCGCAGCCGAGCGTTTATTGCGGAAGGTGGACTCGATTCACCACACCGGCCCTCGCCTTGCGACCGGTGCCTTCCGCACTTCCCCCATTGAGAGCCTGTTGGGAGATGCCACTCGCTCTGCGCCGCATACAGTGCATCACTCGCCTGTACGCGCGAGCCCGGCGCCTCCCTCAGTCGCCAACAGCTCTCACTGCATCCGCAGCTGATCTCGACGGTGCCTATGCCACCGAGAGACTCCAGTCATACCCTAAGCCCTTTGGGTTTAGGGTCAGGAAACTCCTCCGAGAGCTAGGTATAGCTCTCGAGCCGGTGGCGCCCCTGGTTTTGCCCAGGACTCCACCCGGGATTGTACTACATTTGGCTATTTGTCGCCACGCCTCTGCTCCCAAAGCTTGTACTGCGCCGGGAGTATTGCGTTCGACCTTTTTGGAGCACACATCGTGTCACGCTGGTACCGTGCCAGTGTATACGGATGGCTCCAAGTCCCAAGAGGGGGTCGGCTTCCACGCCGTATCCCCTCTGTTTGAAGTCAGCGGGACTCTGACAGGCGCTGCGTCTGTCTTAACGGCCGAGCTAGTTGCAATACACCACTCGGTACGGGAGATTACGTGACGTGCCCGGTTCGGAGACCGGATTGTGATCTATAGCGACTCACAAAGCGCCCTGAGTGCTCTCGGGGCATTGGAATCTCTGCATCCCCTGGTTCGCGATATCCGTGACGCCACGGTTTTGGCGAGCAGGGCGGATGTCGAGATTATCTTCTGCTGGGTTCCTGGACATGTAGGAATTGCGGGGAATGAGCGCGCCAAAGAGTCCGCGAGGACTCTGCGACCGAACCATCGTTTCGCTCTTCCACACACAGATTACATGGCAGGAATACGGGCAACTCTTCGGACTGCCTGGCAAAGAAGATGGGAGACGGTCGAAGGGAACTTAAAGTTGCGTTCCATTGTGCCGAAACTGTTCCCATGGACCTATTCCCCAATGCCGCGACGGCTTCAGGTCGCTTTCTGTCGTCTCCGAATCGGACACACTCGTGTGACGCATCGCTATTTGATGGAGCGCTGGCCTGCGCCCTATTGCGACGACTGCGTCGTCCCCCAGACTGTTCGGCACATTCTTGTCGAATGTCCCAGTCTGGGTGATCTTCGCGCACGTTACCTGTCCCGGTACCGGGATGGGCGGGGTCGCTACCGCCTGTCCCTTGTACTCGGGACGAGTGCGTGCACCTTGACTGGTGGACGATAGACTTTTGGGGTGAGGCCGGCCTTTTCCCTTTTATTTAACTAGGTTTTGTTTTTTTGTTATTGTTGGTTTCTTTGTAGGTCGCACGCTCCTACGCCGGGGGGAGGGGGACCTTCCCCCGACGCCGGAGCTTGTTTCCTAATTGTCATCTTCCATTTTTATCGTTGTTTTGTTTTCAAATTTTTATTTTAAAGTAGCCTAGAACTAGGCTGTTTGTTTGCGGCGACTTATGCCCCAGTGGGCAGTCGCCAGATAGCCCCTTAAAAAAACAAAAAAAACACTCATCTGACCAAACCGTTTCTTTTCCCAGATATTCTCACTCCTAAAGATCCTGAAGAACGAAAAAACGCCCCTGCTGCGAAACTACCTGACGTTGCCCCTACAGCTGAGCGCGGAACCTGACGACCAGCTGTTGAGGGCGACCGAGCAGAGGGTCCCTGCTTTCAGCCACGACTTCGTGCCCAACCTCCTTCGCACCAAGCCTGACCCCGATGTGGAGGCTCGGTGTCACGCCCTCGAGAACAAAATGGCACTCACCAATCATGAGACGTCCGTAGTAAGGACAACGTTCTTTGGGTTAAAGTGGTTGTCTTTTTTTTTCTTTTTTACTTTTTTTGCACTAAGAGCTAGTTATAGGGTATGATACCTTAAGACAGGGTAAACCCAGATTCAAAGTTATTTAAAATATTCTTAGGATTATTCCTCACACCAACAATGTGATTTTAGTTGCGCGTCGTCGACCGTGACTAAATGTAACTGCATTCATGAAGGGGTGAAACCGCTCCCTTGCATACCACCTCACATTACCAAAGACTGAGAAAGTAACACCCATAAAACAACATCTCTACGAAGCGCGCTTCTCATCACCACATGCAACCTGATCCATCATTTTCCGCGAAACAAACCAAAGAATCCATGGTGTTACTACACCAAAATACTTTGGGCTATCCAGCCCCCTCGTAACTAGGCCTCTACCACGCCCAGTTAGTAAGCCATCTAATCTCTGGGACAGAACCATCCCTTAATACCCTTTCTACAAGACGGAGAAATATCTCCCCCATGACAAACGACCGGTCTGGTAAGGCCACGATGCGGTCACTGTCCAAAGCTAAAACATACAAGCACTGCAACAACTTGACCTCCACTGAGCTGTGGACCTGTTGCCACCGAGAACCAAACCCAAATCAACACATTCACAATATGCACTACACTCACACACCTAAAACAAACCCTGCAGATATAGGGGTGACTGAATCTTCGCGAGAACCCGGTCTTCTTGACGGAGTTCGTCGCTGCTACTGGCCCTGCAGCAGGGTCATGAGCCAGGGTCAAATTAAGAGGTTTCCTCTTACACTTGTTACTCCATAACCCCTCACTTTACCATGAAATTTGTGTGAACCACTTGGACACCCCTCCTTCATGAATGTCGCTCGGTGGTTTTATGGTGGGTTCTGTTGTCCTTTGCAGAAGCAGATCACGGCGCACAACAAGGTGGTGAAGAACATGATCGAGGTGGTGAATCACGCCCGCGAGGAGTGGGAGACGGAGACGGCGTCCCGCGCCAGCCAACCCCTGACCTTCTCCATGAACGAGACCCAGATCCTGGTCGGGGCTCTAGGGGTCGGCAAGGGCATCAAAATTATGCCCGGCAGAGCACCCCAACCAGGACCCTCTCCCGGGATGGCCGCTCAGCCTCCGCCCCCTAGTAAGACCTTAATTTGAACTTTCTTTTTGGGAGGGAGCTAATCTTTGAGTAATGAGTCGGGGGGGGGGGGGGGGCTAGTCTAAGATCCGTGAGCATTGGCTCCGGCAAGCTTGTGAACTTCAGTGGGTCTTGCCCCCATAACCCCGTGTAATCTCGCGATGTTGATGAGGTTTTTGCTACTTTCAACGGCGACATGACATCGACTCGTTATGGATTTATGCTGGCAATTCCCTTGAGGATTCCCATACCCAGAAACACAGACGCTTCTGGGTGGGTGGGGGGACTTATACTTACCTTATGAGAGGCCCTCAGCCCCTGGAGGTGTTAGGAGCGTAATCGACCTGAGGAAGTTTAGAATATTCCCTCTGGTCCCACCATTATGGGTATGTGGGCCTGCTTCAGCGATCCTTTCACCCACATATTTTTCACCGTTTTTTTTTCCTGCCCCCCCCCCCTCACCATCCTTCCGAAACCTATAACGCTAATGCAATCCCATTCATGACTGGTTGAATAGGCTGCCTGGGGGGTTGTTGGAACCGACGAAGCCGCTGATACTTCGATTGTATGGTAGGAGGGGGTATGTAAGTGTAGGTGAACTCCCAACTCTACATTTTCTGTCGTTTAATTCAATGATACGGTCACATTTAATCTCCCTCTGCGACGCCCAGCTTACACCATGGTGAAGCGATTTTTACTCTGGCAGCATTGAATGGAGAATATCCGTCATGTAACTGAGAGCAGGTGTGCGTTGGGGGTCCGGACGATCCAGGGTTGTGAAACTCGTGTGATAAGATCGTGTCCCGTTTCAGCCACGAGCAAGGCGCCCAGCAGCATCAAGACGAACATCAAATCAGCGAGTCAGGTCCATCCTTACTCCAGATAGTCCGGGGTCCCACATACTCACCCCGGACCCGGTTTTTGCTCGCCTGTCGTCAAAACGACTCCGAAGATCTTCTTACCCGAAAGGAGGGCGCGAACACGAGGAGAATCTTTCAACCAGGAGTGAATCTCTTAAGGGATTCTCTTTTATCTCACATATCTTGCTCCGACTCTAGGTTAAGCTGATAAGGGACACTTTCGGAATTCGCGTCCTCGCCTCGGGTTTATTTTTAGAGTTAAAGCTGTGTTTGTAGCGTGGGATCAAAGGACAGACACTAGCTGGGCCATATTCGTCGGATCTCAGCCTTTTCTCGCCTATCTCGTCATAACCTTGCGATGGATTTTTTTTTAACGAATTTTAAGATGTATGATATTTCCCTGTTGCGATCTCAGGGTCATCCCATTGATCTTTTCTTGTCCTAGACATGAACTAAGGGCTTAATTTCCCTAAAGCTCCCCATTTGGTTCAAGAGTCTTCCGGGGTGTGGACTTTCCGGGTGATATACCTGGAGAGCACCCCCTTCCGGGGACTCTGAAAATAGGCTCAAATGCGCTACCCGAGTGAGACTACAATGCTTGGCAACATGGCTCTCGTCTGCATTTGCTCTATCCTTAATAACACCATTATAATGATCTTTACCATCCTTAAGCATCTTTAGAATGATTTTTAAGCATCTTCTTAATGATCTTTACATTTTTTAAGGATAGAGTTCTCGCTTGCCTTGTGGATAATTGTTGGATTTCTGACGCTTGGGTACCATGTTCTATTGCCAGTCAGCGGACTCAAGCGGCTCTTATACCCCCCTCCCCCTCTGATGTAGAACGGGTGACCATCCTTGGGCCACTAGGGATTCTTTTGCTCGCTGGTCGGTGTCAAAACAGAACACAACCGCTCTATCTGCACTCCTTTCCTCAATAGTGACCTTCCCCTTGTACTTTCATGTTTGCTAGTGATTTTTATGTGAATTTCATTACACTTTATCTTGTCGGCGTTACTCTGCTTCGCTCCCAATCCGAGAACCTTGGTTCGGAGCCCACCTTAAACAGTAGGTCCCAAGCCAGATGAAGATACTTTGTCATCGTAATATTTGTTTTTCTACCTTTGTATTCATTCGTATTTATATTTTTATGTATTTTCATAGGTTAAAAGATTGTATTCATTTTAGCGACGGCGATGCCCTCGATTGTTGTCATGGTGATAGAAAAATATACGGTGAGGCTTCGTTATGGCACTTTTTTTTATCCTAACCCGTTTTGTATTTGATGTTTTGCTGTGAGGATCCTTCCATACCCCTTTTATTGCTTGTGTCTATTATATACCTATCTTACACCTGGATAGAGCAAAAAATCTTGGTCGCGACCATGGTTTTCTTCACTCGAACCCTGAAGTATTACAGAATGACGTCATGGTGAGTGGTCTTTTCAAGGGGATTGGGGGGGGGGGGTATTGTGTTGTATTCATGTGATCGGTAGTGGTGTCCTGATCGCAGGCAGACTAGAGGAAGTCTGGAGAGTCGGTTTGCGGTTAGTTTTGAAACACTAGGCGGATAAAATTAGTTTGTCTTCTGGTT
The DNA here is from genome assembly GCA_963969495.1 of Ceratothoa steindachneri. Lineage (NCBI taxonomy): Eukaryota > Metazoa > Arthropoda > Malacostraca > Isopoda > Cymothoidae > Ceratothoa > Ceratothoa steindachneri. Next base: position 188,009,593 of record OZ018317.1, on the reverse strand, counting down.
CTATGGTGTTGGGAAACGTTTGCTAATAATTGGGTGGGGTGAGGGGTTTAGGAATGGAGGGGTTGGCGATGGGCATTGCGTGCTAATCAAGTGTCGGTAGTCTGCTTGGAAGAATTTTCTCTTCATCGTGTAGGCGAGATCAGTTACAGAGGGCGCAGATTGGAGCTGTTTGTCTCTTGGTTGATGCTCAGAAGTGGGGATGTAAGCTTACTGCCATGCAAAGGAACTGTATAGAACGTTGTTTCTTTGTTGTCCAATGAGGGTGTTGAATATTATGCCTTTCGAGCTAATGTTTTGTGTGTGTAGGGTAACACGCAGTAGTGTGGGGCTACGGTTGAATGAGAGGGGTTGGCCTGGATTAACGTGTGGGTCGTATCTCTACTCCAGATTGTCATTGGTAATGAGAATGACTTTAGTGTTAGTTTCTGGAAGGGCGGTGATGGATAGGTCATCTGTGTAGATGTTTTGGCGGATTGATTGAATAGTGAAAGGGTTTAAGGAGAAGATGGCACCTTTGGGGATACAGTTGTCCCCTGTGTTGAAGTGTTCGGTCAGGTGTTTTAGAAAGTTTGCGATCTATTTTTTTGCCATTAGTATCCGGTATTTTCTTTTATGATGGTGTCGAAGGCTTTGTTGTTTACTGTGGCCATAACTGTACGTTGTGGGAGAGTTCCGGTTGAAACATTCTAAGTTGCTGTTCAAAGCCCTTGTTGTCACTGTGTGCGATGGTTTTGATTCTGTTGAGGGTTAGTTTTTAAAGTTTTTGAGATGGTTGGGAGGAGTAGAATAAGAACCATTGATGTAAAGATGGTTGTGAGTGCAGATAAAGTTTGGGATCCCGATGTTAGAAACGTGTTCTGGGCCTTCAGTTTGAGTGTAGGGTCTTAGGCGATAGAAGGAGATTGAAATGTGGTTTCCTGTGTGTAGTTTGTGAAGCTTTTATACTTTCATATTGTTGCGTCTGGTGGGCAAGTATCTGGTTGGGTGGGTGTATTTTTTATTGTTTAGCAGATTTGGGAGTTTTGGTTTTATGATTGGAAACGATCAATGTCTTGCTCTATGGTGGAGATTAGTGTTGGTTCTTGTTTAAGGCGTAATTTGTTGGGGAGTGGAAGCTATGTTTTGTCTGATTCTTGCTCTATCGAGGTCTTCGATGTCAAGTGTTAAATTGAGGTTGACTTGTTTCCTGAGTTCTTGGAAGATGTATTTCGTCCCAACCAAAGAAGAGAACCCGCATCCGCCAAACTAAAATTTGCCCCTAGTATTCACAAAAGCTTGGGCAAAGTTCGAAGGCCAATGGGCCTCGTGGATACGAATGAGTACTGAGAATGTAGGGATTTATTGGAAATTTTGGTGTACTTTGAGTAATTGGATACAAGAGTTTGGGAGTTATGTTGCGGAGATACTCACACTTTCACCCCAAGGGATATTCACTGGATTCTGAAGATGTAGAGATGGGTTGATATGTATGAAGTCCAGAATTGACTTCACGGCGCTTGCCATATTTTCTATAACCCTTTTCGGATTCCACGTAAATCTGGTCCCACATAAATTAAAGGCACCTTCACAAGGTGCTGATGGATAGTAAAACATGATAATTTTAATGGCTGAGGGAGACGTGAATGATTGGATTGGGAATTTTATAAGTGAAAAGAAGCAAGAGTTTGAGAGTTATGTTATGAACTATGTGTATGCCATGCCACAAATACACTTCAGCACGATGTACAGCTGCCTCAATTAGTCATATCACTTTTCAGAATGTATCGGTCAAAAATAAATTTGTTTTAAAATCTTCAAATAGGCTTGCACGACTCCATCTAGGCTTTACTGTGATGTTCTGCCATTCGATATACATATTGAATTTAAATTAACTAAAAAAAAACAGGTGAGGAAAGGCCACATTTCTGGAATTTTGCCAAAAATATATGTTTTGACAATAATGCTTGAAATGCCGTACTAACAAAAAATAAATTTAATTCGTTTCATTGTTAAATGGCCTATCTAGTATATTTATAACTAATATTTCACTCCTTTCATCTCTCCTCAAGTTGTGATGCCATATATATATATATATATATATATATATATATATATATATATATATATATATATATATATATTATTACATACTATTTCTGAATAGCAGAATACATGTATAGCTTAAAAAAAATAAACAAATGGTCTGACTTTGGGGGGGAGGGGGTTAGCCCTACTGGATCGGCACCTGGTTGATCAAGCTGCTCAGTTAGACTTCGCCAAGCCCTTCCAACGAGCGATCTTTCACATGTAAGAAGTTTATTGATATAAAAAGTCAATAAAGGCTACCAGCTGGAAATGACAGAGGTTGTAGCGCTCAATTACAAGGTTAATTAGAGCAAACAAGGAACCTCATAAAGTGGGCACCCCGTTGGCCGTATGAAATCTTGAAATAATATGCCATATTGTAACAATTAATTAATGTAAAATAGATCAAATCCTTGTAAATAATGTTAAATCGCAATTTAATAATCTATGTATCAATGCAAAGCAGAATAGTTTGTAACAATGTAAGTGAAATCGTTGTATTCTCACGCGAATATACAAAAATACACACATTGGGAAACGGGGGGGAGGGGCGCAGAGATAACGAAGACAGTGAAAATAGCTGTGCATACATGTGACTGATTCTGACAGATAGGGAGACCGACCCACCAGCCTTGACGTGAACCCATAAGGTACATTTGATCGCAACGGTTTATATATATATATATATATATATATATATATATATATATATATATATATATATATATATATATATATATATATATATATATATATATATATATATAAAACCAAAGAAGTACAGTAACGTACATGTGAATGCAAGAGAGAAACCACAGGTTTCGACGGAGATCTCGGTCATCTTCAATCGCTGGTGAACTAATGAATAAAGAGAGATGTTTAGCCTAAGGACTCATAAATTTAGAAGTCGGAATGTAATTAGGGGGCGGTATGGAGCAGCGGCATTTTTTAGCAGAGGAACCACGAATCTTCTGCTCCATACCCCTCCCCCCCTAATTACATTCCGACTTGTAAATTTGTGTGTCCTAAGACTAAGCATGTATCTCTCTGTATTCATTAGTCTACCAATGATTGAAGATGACGGATGGTTCCGTCGAAACCCTGGGTTCGAAAATAAATCGAGCCTAATTCTTTCTTTACTGCATATATATATATATATATATATATATATATATATATATATATATATATATATATATATATATATATATATATATATATATATATATATATATATATATATATATATATATATATAGCGCCTGGTAGAAAGCTGCGTTGTTATGATCTGGTACTCCAAGAAAGACACCCAACTCCTTAAGAAAACTCAGTGTAAAGCTCGCTTGGCGTTTGTATATGAACATTTAAATAAACCGGTAAGCTTCTAGGAACAAAATGGAATGTGACACGTGTTGCGCTAAAGCTAAAGTGTTGACTTAATTTTCTTTTCTCTTATTCTAGTTCAGCATTTGTATTCCAAATTCGTGATCCTATTTTAGTTACATCCCAATTATTATTTTCATTCATTATCACCTTATTGTCCATTTTACACGTGAGCACATTTATCCAATATCCAAAATATATACTTGCATAAATCTTTTCCGTTAAACAATTAATATTCTCTTATGACTCTCCAACAATTGTCATGAACTTTTCTCTCTCCAAATCTATCTTAGCATCTCATTCTTAATATACGTATTATTGTCAACTGGCGATAGTTGAATTTAAATTTTTCCATCTATATTTATATAGTATTTCCAAAATTGATAAGTATTTAACAAACAAAATAATATCTCATCTAGCACAAAAAAATCAAAGATTATTTATATTATATCTCTTGTTTTCAATAAATAGTTTTATTCTTTCTAGCTCACCTCGCCTTATTTCACCTGACCCTACTCATTTTTGGTGTTTGCTTTCTTATAGAAATTTATCTTCCTTCATTCTCCATCTTATTATAATAATACAGGAAAGTATTGCAATACCTAAATTAGATTGTCGCATTAACGAGTTTGTTAAAATAGAGATCAAAAGTTACAAACAAATACTCGAACGTCCTCCTGACAAAACAAAATATATTAGTTACTAATTAGGAAAATCAAGATATGAAAAGGAAGACAGCCAGCCAGTCACCTTTCTCTCTTCTACCTTCTTTCATTCTTCCCCCCAAATTTACTCTTCCTCTCATCCAAACTTATTCTCACCCTCACTTTTCTCTCCACCTCAACAACAATACTCTTACATAGTGAGTCCGTGATGTCCTCACCAAATACGTCACTCAGGCGTAGAAAAGCTGCAATATTTTCATTTCCAATTCTAAGTCTTTTTCCTCAAAGCTGAAGTTTTGCTATGAAAGCATTGATGGCGTCAATACGCACAGTCACGGTGTTTCTTCTTTTCTTCAGTTTCTTGTTTAATTTATTCAGAGTTTCAAATAAACCAGTAAGATAAACCAGGCGAGCTGGTTTAGACAGTCATTGAACTTGTGTGTGAAACAAAAGAGCAGTGTGTTAGGCATATATTTCCTTGCAGAGTTCGCGGAAAAGGTGTGTTAGGGGCAGATCATTTCATGTAGTTCACAATGTTTATAGTGATGCTGTTTCTGATTCACGAGGGCAACAAATCCTGAACGTTAAGCAAACATATTAGGGCAACTATCCGTACAAACCAATTCTAGTTTGTTTCAACTCAGCACTGTCTCTTCAAAAAAATCTGTTATACCTCTCATCGCAGCACCCTCTTCGTTGTTGTTTTTAACGGCCGGCAAAACAAGAACTCCTGCTCGATCCCTTTCTCGGTAATGTAGATACTAAAAACTAGTATTTGTGAAATATTGGCTAGATCCGTGGACTCATCAAGCTGCAAGAAGAAGAATGATGCCATTATTTTTAATACCAAATTTCCCTTGTTTTTTTTTCATACATTTCGGCAATTATTTTCCCTATAGAGTTGTTAGAGAGTGAGATCTCCTTCACGCCTCCATCCTCATGCTCTCCACGATGCACAATTTAGCCAATCTTATGTGCTTTCATTTCCTTGGACACGTGAATAGCAATGGCATATGAAGCCATCGCGATGTTCATGTTGGTTTGCTGGTAGGGGCCAGTTTCATCCATCTGCATTCTCTTGAAACTGGATAGCCTTAGCTCAAAGAAGCTGCTGGTCACATCTTTCAAATAATAATAATAATAAGTCTTTTATAGTGCGCTCTTCAAGGCCTGAGGCCTTCCTAGAGCACACGTTGTGCTGAGATGAGAATGGAAATTCAAGATGGAGGAGAAGGCAATACTGAAAAGATGCGTTTTCAGGAGACGCTTGAATGTGGTAAGAGAGGGAGAAGACCTGATTTCAGCAGGAAGAGCATTCCACAACTTAGGGGCGCAGATTGAGAAGGAGCAGTCCCCCATTGAGCAGAGGGATGAACGAGGAATATTCAAAAGAGGTGCATGTGATGACCGAAGGGCCCGAGGGACATGGCGTGGCGAGAAGGCAGAAGAGAGGTAAGACGGGGCCTTAAATGTGAAGAAAAGTATCTTGAAGTGAGTACGGGATCTGACAGGGAGCCAGTGCAGTTCATGCAGCAAGGGTTTTGAGGGCGACGGAGGAAAAACCGGGCGGCATAGTTCTGTACAAGTTGAAGGGGGCGGAGAGAGGAGAATGGCAGATTCACAAGCAGTGAGTTACAGTAGTCAAGGCGTGAGGTGATGAAGGCATGAACAGCAGTCTCAAGACTTTGGCGATCAAAGTGAGAGCGAATGCGAGAGAAGTTACGAAGGAAACATAGAGAGGATTTGCTGACATTGCGGATATGAGGCTTAAAGGAGAGATGCTCATCAAATAACAACACCCAGATTCCTAATGCAGTCAGAGAAAATGATAGTATTACCACCCAGAGTAAGCGAGGGAAAGAGAGATTTAGATTTTTTTGACAAGAGCAGGGGTGCCGACTAGGAGGACCTCATTTTTGGAGTGATTAAGCCTGAGGAAGTTGGTAGAGAGCCAGTCAGAAATGGAGAAGTAGGCAGCCAGGAGGTCAGTGATAGAGTAGGCAAGAGACGTGGGGGATGAGGAAACGAAAATTTGAGTGTCATCAGCATATAGGTGGAAGGATAGACCGAGATTACGGAGAAGGGAACTAAGAGGGAGAAGGTAGATACGAAATAGTAGAGGACCAAGGACAGAGCCTTGTGGCACTCCAAAGCGAATGGAGGTAGAGTCGGATGAAACCTCGTCAATCACAACGGATTGGCTACGAGACGAGAGGTAAGAGCGGAACCAGTCAAGCACGGTGCCTGATATGCCGAGGAAAGAGTGGAGACGATCAAGTAGGACGGTATGGTCAATAGTATCGAAGGCAGAGGAGAGGTCGAGTAGAACGAGGATGGAGACACAACCCCTGTCCGCGGCTCTTCGTAAGCAATCGGACACATTGAGAAGGGCCGTTTCTGTGGAGTGACCTGACTTGAAACCAGATTGATGGGTTTCATCAATGTTACAGGCCACCATGTGACTGTTGATGCGTGAAGTTGCGAAATCGGGCGATAATTGGAAGGGTCAGTGGGGTTCAGTTGAGGCTTTTTAAGAATCGGACGGATGTGGGCACGTTTGAAGGAAGAGGGAACAAGACCAGTTGCAAGTGAAGTGTTGAACAGGTGAAGAAGCGTTGGGAGGATAGCAGGCAGAATTTTACATAACAGTTTAGGCGGAAAAATGTCCTTTGGTAAGCCCGATTTCTTAGAACGCGAGAGAAGGGCAGTAAGCTCCAACGCGGTCACAGCGGGGAAAACGATAAGCGGCTGAGGCGGGAAGTCAGGGAGAATGGCAGGAGCCGGGACAGAAGGCTGAGGGAGGGAGGCACGGAGGTTAGTGACCTTATCTGCGAAGAAATTCGAGAGAGTAGCAGGGCTAATGGGTGGGGAGACCTGGGCTGGGGAAGTAAGATGGGAGAGCAGACCGAAGACGGTATGGGGATCATTCCTATTATGTGTATTTGCATGAGGATTATTCTGTTTAAATGTTTTTATTATACGATTAGAAAAGGTTGTTTTTAAAAAAACAAAAACAGATGACATATTAAGGAGTGTGTACACTGTCATCTGTAGCATAGGAGAAGTGCAGGCGAGCGACTTAAAAACTTCGCTTGAATGAGCTCTTTTTGAGACTCAGGATAGCCGAGTGTATTCGCTACTGGCTAATAGTGGTCCAGCGACGCGGGAAGCTGTTCGCAACTCGCCAATGCTATTATTTTTCTTTGCCCCTTTTTCCTACTCCTCTCTATCTACACCTCAACAAAATAACACTAAACCCAGAGTTCAAATAATTATCTCGGTCTAATCTTCTCTTCTGCAACATCTGAAAACACAAAGCATAGACCTACCAATCATAAGAAAAAATCAGAAAGCATACTTGTATTATGTTATTTTATTATACCTTACTACTATTACTCTACTTTATTATTTTTAAGCCCAATCCCTTCAAATATGGTAGTCAAAATGATCCGGACAGCGTGATTATATTAATTATATCTCTGAGACAACGCACTAATTTAAGGTAGTAACTTACTTCCATGAATTATTAGCACTTTCAGTCATTACCTTGTCAAGTTCCGAGAAGCAAACATGCCTAGGTGACTCACTACATCTGCCTATATCTAGGAGGTAATTGTTAAGCTACGTCAAGAGGATCAGCTCTCCATCAGACCCACACCTGAATGGGTTAAACGCCTCCAAAGTGTCGTACATAATATCCACAGGCTCATATATTAGTGAAATTTCTATTGGTAGGCTTAGGAAAACATCAAAGAATGATGACCAAGCCATCGAATTTATCTCAAAAAAGGACCGATACAAGACAGCATCCAGCATTTCCCGAGAAGTAAATGAAACTATGGGCATTAGTGTGTCCAGGAAGACAGTATTATGCCGCATGACGGAAAGATCTTTAAAATCTCTCACATCAGCAGTTAAACCATTGATCAGCTCTATGGACAGAAGACCAATGGTTCAAAGTATACTTCAGCGATGAATCGAAGTATAATTTATTCGTTCAGATGTGAGGAGGTTCGACTGTTGAAGACATGGCGAAAGATTATCCGTGAACTGTGTAAAAAGAAGCGTCAAGTTTGGTGTAGGAAGCGTTATTAGTATTAGTAGTTATTATTACTTAGTAATATTATTTATTATTATCATTAAGGCTATCCCCACAACCATATCTACCCACATTTTATACCATGAGAAGTGTTCCCATCTGGACAGAATTCGATCCGATATCCATAGTGCCTTGGTGAACTACATGCCATCCTTGGATCACCTAGCACCAGGGTATGATAATAATAGGTGATCACCTACATTACTAGTTAGTGAATCGACCTATCTCTACCTCTCTTCACAATATACCCTCATATCCCTTTCCACACTTGTTCTTCTGTCCACAGAATTTCTAGTTTTCCGGCGCATTTTCGTCCTCTTATTTGCCTTAGATGAGGGGTAGTGTATACCGTGATGTCCGTACCTGCTATGAGAGCCGAAAGCTCATTCGTTAAGGCAAGTATTAGGTATGAGGTGTGTTTGGTCGTCGACTTTGCTCACCTTCCTCCAGTACACATACCTATAAGGTGGCTACGTCGGCACCATCCCTTATGGTTAAAGTTACAGGACAATTTCGCCTAAACGGTGGGCTGCATTGGCAAAGCCCCTCAGCGCTAGACCGAGACCGATTATGTATAAATGATCAGATTCAGGAATTTTCTGAACCTATGCAGACTTTTCTCTTAACTTCCAAAGACATTGGGGGGTCATAATATCTTCGATAGGGGTGAACCTGGGCTTGGTGTCAACCACAAAGCTGAATCTGCCCCCGTGCAAGATTCCCATTATGTAGCTTTGCCCTCTTTGCAATCACAAGGAGAGGAGGGACCTTCTCCCTCAACACGTGCCCTTTTGACAGCCAAAACCTTCTTCTCGCCGAAGTATCTTGCTAAGGCTGGTGCATCCAGCCTAAAGGCTCCTTCCACTGGTGGAAAGAAGCAGGTATATTCTCCACCATCGTCTCATAAAAAGAAAAAAATAAGAGGAAGACAAAGCGGACTAAGGGTTCCTCTCCCTCCGCGGGAGCTCCGGGGACGGACGAGTCCGTTGCGGTTTCGGCAGGCGACCAGGACAAAATTGCTACGTCCGCCCCTGAGGGGCCCTTGGGTTGGGGAGAAACCATGGCCAAAGTCGAAAGTGCTGAGCGGAGCCTCAATTGCGTCGGGGTCCCTTATTGAGAGACTACCTATCGTTTTCGAACCAGCTTGGTTCAGACGCATTATAGTTATTCGTTCTAATCATAGCAGCATGTTGGCCAAAGGCAAAGAGCGGAAAGTAACCTGTTTCTCGGACGGGAGCCTTCTGAAGAATGTGTCGGATTCCACCAAGACGGCCATAATTAATGCCATTCGGACACTTAATAGCATGTCGGTGAGTGAGACTCCGCAGTCTACAATGAACTTCGTAAATGGAGTGGCTTAAATGAGGGAACTCGTGGGCAAGTCCATAGATGACAGCACATTAAAGCTGGCCGACCATGGAACGGTCAAGGTCAAACGTCCGATGAGAAAACAGGGAGGGGCCTCGAGACCCACCCCTACATTCTTTATCACATCCGGCCGTGAATCTCCCTAGGTCGGTGCGTGTTAGTTGGTTTCGCTACCTCGTGAAGGCATTCGTGCAACTGTCACGGAGATGTTATTACTGATACCGCTTTGGCAATACATGCAAAGTCCGTTTTACCCTGAGTCTGTATAAGTTGCTGCAATGCAGTATACAATAAGTCCCCATTGTGTATGACCAAGTGTGCCACTTCGGAGAATCGCACCCTGCTTCTTCGAAGTAATATGTTGCATATCTCTTGGAGAAGAAAAGTTTGGCTGTTCCGGCTACGGATCGTCTCGCATTTCGCAAGGATGAGGACCTGGTATTAGTGCGCCTGGCGCTGCCTAGGACGTCTTATATCTCAAATTTAAAAGGCACCTTCTGCTCTTGGCCCCTTCAGGCAGACGAGAACGGTCATTTTTGTGCCCATTTGGAACCCTCTTGCAGGTTCTACACGCTCCGCGCGCTCTCTTGGCAGAGCTGGCGGCGCAAAGGGTTCACACCCAGCCTCGCCTAAAACCAGAGCTCCTCCACCCTTTCACAGCATGATCGTTTCCCATAAGGCGAAACGGCTGCGCGCCGCCACCGAGTCAGACTCACACGAGGCAACACCCCATAAGGTGGTCTCGAGGCCGTTTTCTTGGGTTCCTAAAGCTGCCCCCGAAAGGAGGACAACAGGAAAAGAGCTTCAGCTTCTACTCTGCCACTTCAGGATGGGCTGGGTGGCCTCAGGACGGTGGATCCTTCAAAAGGTGGAAACCCCGAGGCCTTCCCGCTCGCCGAAGGTTTCGAGTCGGAGGGGGGAAAAAGACTCGTATGGCGAGACCAAGACCCCTTTACGTCCTCTAAAGCAACTGCGTCTTCAGTGCCTTGTACGGCAAACAGCGACCGAAGGGAAGCGTACGGCCATTCTCGAGAGCGGGTTTTCTTCGAAGAGTGCCCCGCATCTCCTCCAAGCTAGGCTTGGAGGGCATATACCTTCAATGGAATTGCCGTGGTCTACGGGCCCACTTGAAGGAGCTGCGGAGGCTAATCTCCTCCCCTTTCCTGTTAGCTATCTTTTTACATGATATCATATTGGGCACGTGCCCCTTGCCCATACTCCCGGAATATAAGGGTTTTGCAGCCCTACCACAACGGGATGGGGGATCGGGCAGGAAGATGCGCCATTTACACCCGACAATATGCTTCCGTTCTTCTTTTTGTTTTAAATATCCCCTTTCAGACAGTAGCAGTGCAGCTGCACCTAGATATGAGGTATATTGCTATATCTGTGTACATTCCACCGTCAGCCGACTTCGACACATGGAACTTCCGTCGGATTGTGGCACGGTTGCCGAGGACTTTTCTACTACTCGGGGATTTGGAGACTATCCGATTAATCCCAGGGGTTAGGTCCTTGCCCACCTGATCGACGAGCTGGAGACACGCGTTTTGACTCGATTACAATATTGAAGTGGTATAGAAAATCAGCGTCTAATTTTGCATACTTAATATCACACACTAAAAATTTTCACTGAATATTTCGTCTTAACCCTAACGAAAGATTTAGTGGCCGATCATAGAATGTTTGCATGCGGGATCTGGTTGCTGTTTGAAGTGGTACTTGAGTTTCCTTCAGTTGCAGATCGTCGTAGAAAGCAGGGATAATGTTACGAATCCACTTTCCGCCAAAAACTTCCCGTAATGGGGTCATTGAGGTACAAACATGGGTGTGACGTCCTTATTTCTGTCCCTATCTGGAGTTTATAAAGTTTTTTTGGCACTCAGACAAACAACGCTGGGCCTGGTTCACAAATTAATGTTGGTACCTACCAGAAAACTCCTTCCTCGAGAGAAAACCTAACTAATGTGAGATATGTGCATCTCTAAAGACGAAGATACTATTATGAGGTCGTCTATGCAACAAAAGACGAAAGAGATATCTCAGAACCTGATCCATGAAACTTTATAAGGTCTGGCCACTGTTACGTAGATCATACAGCATTTGAAGCATCATAAATTATCTAAATGACATGACGATAGCTGTCTCTGGGATATCAACTGGGTGAATAGAGATCTCAGTGAAATCACGAAGCAGGTCGAGTCGAGAAAAGATCGAACAACGAAAAAGAGTAGTGTTGAAATCAGTGAGATAGTGAAAGGGGTACATATTTGCGATATTACAAGCCTTCACCCGCCTATACTCACCCACTTTCCTGAAGTCACCCGGAATAGACTTCGGTACTACATGAAGCTGAGAGGCCCAAGGAGAAGTAGCAGGATGAGCCAAGCAAGCATGAAGCTGAACTCCTGCTCCATTAACTACAGGCTATCTGGGGATAAACCACGTGGGCAGGAAAGTACAGGTCCTATTTTCGTCCTGATCCGGTGAACCACACTGTGTTTAATATGTTTACCCTTAGAAGGTAAATTGGGGTATTTTGAATGTCTGCACATTTTCAGAAATGGAATGTCCCACCCACCTAGTATCCAATGCAATGCTCAGTTCAAAATCCCAATGAGTAGCCTAGCCGATGTTTTTACTGACATCACGGTATGGTGGCGCTGCCCATCATTAACTTTGTATCGTGTTATTTCATGACTTTTGTTACCTCAGTGTATTTTCAACAAAAAATTCAATAAACAATGATTGACTTTCTCACGACATTATATGCTAACCACATTTAACACAATATCACGACACTGGGGTATGCTTTCGTGTCAGTATTGCCAACCTTACACACCTCACCTAGAAGCAGAAATACCAGTTACGGAGATATGACAGGAGGTTCAATTGATATTATGCAAGTTTTGCATAAAGTAGTTAGCAACATTATACAAATATGATATTTTTTTGGGAGGAGGAGGGGGGGAGAAGATTGGGACGATCGATTGACGCTAGTTAGGGCATTTCAATCAACCAGAGGATTAGTGTGAAGGGAAAGAATAAGGGAACTTGCCATAGGAGGAAACTCCAAGTCCTAAAATTGTGTCAAGTATGGTCTTAAGAGGGCTCAGGGCTAGTTTAAGAGGATTAACGGAGTGTTCATGAGCGGCCCACACCGCATGACAACCGCATGTTCTTCACTAAAACAGCGCCTTGGTCAGGGGAGGGCCTCAATGTGTGTTGCAAGATTAGAGTAGTGCTCAAATGGTTTTACGGAACGGTTCAATAGCCTATAGGGAGCGGGGGGGGGAATCTGGTGTTACGGGATTATGGGGGCGTTGAAACGCTCATTGGGTTATAAAAGAGCGCTCATTGGGTGACACGGGATGTCTCAATTGATGTTGGAAAAGGGCTCAATGGGTGTTATGGGAGGGTCAATGAGCACTCGTGGCGGGCTCAATGGGTGTTATGGGAGGGTCAATGAGCACTCATGGCGGGCTCAATGAGTTTCGAGAAAGCCCAATCGGTGTTTAGGAAGAGTATTGGGGGCTTGGAGGCCACGTAATCATCTAGATATCATTTAAAAAATGGTAAGCGGTTTACCACTAATCTGCACTCATTTAGGAGATATATTTCTCATTACCGACCCATTGATTTACAAAGGCTCAGATCCACGGGTATCTAAAGCGTATGTGGATACATGTCAAATCGGTACTCCATCCAGCTATTTACCACTCCCGATTTGACTTAGCTTCGGTGTAATCGGAATTCGTAGTTTCACTCAGTTATGCAGTAGCCCGAGAGGTAATGACTATAAGAATTAAAAGGTTAGAAACCCTCCGTTAGAGGAATGGTCAAGAAAAGAGCTTCAGATTGAGACTAATTTTTGTATTTTTCCGTCGGACATTGATCTCGCCATGTGAGGTGGTCGTCTTCGGTCTATTTACTTGTAGCTGGCAGCCAGCCATGACGGAACTGTATTATATGATGTATTCCCGCTCAGGCAAGTGGTGCATCACCCGAGTAGGGTGGCGGTTCTAATGCAGCTAAGACCGTAGAAAAAGTATCTAGGGCTGAGTTGATTGTTGCAGTGGTGATGATCTCGACATGAAGGGGAAACTTTTTGTTTTGTTTTTAATTTTTAATTGAGGTTGATTTGATATAGGTCGGCCAAATTGTTTATTGGTGGAGTGGGGAGAAAGATGTGTGTGTGTGTGTGTGTGAGAGAGAGAGAGAGATAGGCGTCTGTTTGCCTCTGGATACTCTGCATTCCAGGCATTAACAAAATGAATATGATTCTCGCTCGAGAAAAGCATAGCGTTCAGGTTGTAAATGTCGAGGTTTCCTACCCACTTAAACCCCTGCAATTTATTAAAGATCCATAGTTTATGCCCTAAAGTTGGGACATGTTGTTCATTAGTGCATTACAATTTTATTATAAATTCCACACAGAAATTTTGACCTATTTATACTATGTTCCATTAGACTAGCGATTATCATTTTTTTCAATTATCATCATCATCACTAGAAGAGTTACACGACCAATTGTAATTAAAATAGGAGATTGGTATTATTAGGTTGGAAACAAAGTTCTCGCACAACTTTTATTGACAAAGATTTACAACGAAACAAAGTAGCAAAAGAAATATATAAATAATCAATGTAATCACCACTATTTTCGAGCACCTGCTTCCAACGACGGGATAGATCATAGATGCCGTTGCTGTAAAATTCAACTGATTTGCTATCAAAGAACTCTCCACTGAAGTTTTCAGTTCATCATCATTTGCGAACGTTTTGCCATTCAAAAAGTTCTGCAGTGCCGGAAATAGAGGAAATAGATGGCAGTCTGTTGGTGCCACGTCTGACGAGTAGGGTGATTGAGGGAGAACTTCCCATCCCAACCCTTTATCCAGGAGTTTTTAACGGGTATGATTTGCAACATGTGATCGGGCGTTGTTTTGAAGAAACATGACTTCAGTCACTTTTGGTGTTTTCTGCGCATTTGCATTTGCCACCTGTTACAGTTGATGACTGTATAATTGAGCGTCGATAGACTGATTGCTTCCAACATTTCCAAATAAATCACGCCCTTCATGTCCCACCAGTCACAAACAATCAGCTTCCTTTGACTGTATAATTGAGCGTCGATAGACTGATTGCTTGCAACATTTCCAAGTAAATCACTCCCTTCACGTCCCACCAGGCACAAACGATAAGCTTCTTTTGATGTCGCTTGGTCTTTGCGTGAAGTTGGGTAGGTCCAGCTTCTTCTGCGTGCCATGTTCGAGTGTTGATATCATTTCTCATCCTCAGTAACTACCTTGTTCAACCAATCAAAATGATGTTTCTTGGACACTAGTGCCACGCAGGCGTATATGCGGCCGGTTTACATGGAATCCATACGTCCACTTTGCTGACTTTCCTCATTTCCTCTAAATTATGCAAACATGGCTGTATGGCTGACGCTAAACTTTTCAGTCAGCTCGCGTGTTGTCAGATATGGATCAGTTTTGAAACAGACGGACAAACTTTCATCCCTCTCCACGCTCGCGGTGTTTCCAGAGGCTCGCCGTGGGAGTGCTCCTGCTTTGTCGTTGGAGAGGGGGCTCAGCCCTCTCGCAAGAGCGGACTGTGAAGTGGAGTTTTACTATCCCTCTCTCCGCCCTCCTTGAGCTTTCTTTATAGTCACATTTTTATGTTATTCGTGGTTTCCTCTTGTTCCCCTCTGTCTCCTCCCCCTTGTTTACTTTCTCAAGTGTGATTGAGTGCGCCTGAGAGTATCTGTGTGGCCGGTTGTAGTGTATGACTGAATGAATGTGTGGGTGCTAGTGCGTGTTCTAAGTTGAAGTTTAGATTTTTTTCAGTCTCATTATTCCGGTCCTGCCTCACCGGGGTGCGTCGTTCCGTGGCTGAACCGCGCTGAGGTAGATGCTGTGGGTACCCGGACGGCGGCTTCCTAGCGCGATGATCTTTAGCCCCTGATGGGAAAATCCCGAAGGCAATAACTCGTTTTTAAAACGACGGTGCTGGTTGAGGAGTGCACGGGTCCCTCCCTCCCTTTGAAGGTGCGTATCGGTAACGTGGCTGCGTAGGTGGGTTCCGTTCTGCGCGAGACTACCCCCCCCCCCCTAATTAACATATTAGTATATGGAGAAAATTAAACCAAAAACTATTTCGCAGAAGTTTTCGACCTCTGCTCCTCGTGCCCTTGGATCTCATTCCAGTTATTTGCGCTTTCTCGTGGCAGATTCGTTTTCGTCAGAGATAGACACTGAGTTGGACAACCATCGCTTTTTGGTCCTTAGAACGAAATCTGACATTCCCCTATCAAAACTTAATATTTTTTATATCAGTGATCACTTCGTTGAACGGTGCGGAGAACCATGCCGCATGTGGTCCCGTAATGATGGAGCCCTAGTAGAGGAAGTCACTTACCGCCCCCAACATGATTCCGTAGCCCTCAAGACCCTTGTTCACTCTGAGATTGATGCCTCATCCCACCCAACCTTCAACACAGAGAAGGGCGTTATCCGTTCTAATGAACTAATGGACTATGACCTCAAGATGCTTCAGTCAAAGCTGGCTTGCCAGCGGATTATTGATAATCATAGACCACAGCGAACCATTGGTGGGATCCAGGTGAACAACAATGACGTTCCTGACGTTTGATCGTCGGGAACTCCCAACGCATATTAAAGCGGGTTACCTACGAATTCCAGTAAAACCCTATATATCTAATCCGATACGATGTTTTAATTGACATATGTTTGGTCCCTTGAGCACTGCCTGCCGCCATCCCCGTGCAGGCGTGGATTGCACGCAGGACTAACATGTTCATTCCTGCGACCATCCTCGCCGCTGTAACAACTGTGGAGAGTCCCATACTTTCTGTTCAACTTATATTCCCCCAGATGAGCCCCCTTTAAGGGCTCAGTTTTTAAAGCTTTTATCTGAGCTTCCTATCCCATTTCTAGTTTTAGGTGACTTTAATGCAAGACGCTCCTATCTCCAGGGTGATAGAGTGAACATCTGTCAAGTCAGTCTCCTTGAATCTTGTTTATTCACTAATTCTTTTAGCATTCTTAACTCTGGACATGTTACCTCCTACCATACTCAAACTGATTCTTTCCCTTGTGTAGATCTATCTATTGGCTCCGCCCATTGTATCTCTGATTTTAAGTGGTCTGTTTTAGATGTCCTGCCATAGCAGCGACCACTTTTCCATTCTTTTGTAATATATGACCCTTTGCCAATCCCTCCTATATACCCCCAGAGAGAATATTGTAAGGGCCAACTAGTCAAAGTTCCAGGATTCTTCCTTCACCAGTAAACAAATTGTAGATTTTGTAGATATTGATGCAGTTATACTGTAAAAGAACAACCTTTGACCCCAGCCCCCTACCACACTTTATTGGAGACCACGTGCGATTGTATCATGCCATGGACAATCTCCCATTCTGTTCGGGAACATTCGCGAATTTTCGACTCCTGAGCATATTGGAGAAATATTCCCCAATCCTGCGAACTTGTCCCAAGCCCCCCCTTCCCCCGGTGACGAAGCCAGAAAGAGCCGCTGTGTACAGAACCTTGTTCTTAAATGATGAATCGTCTCTTCCTTCTGATTAAGATGTCTAGAGCTTGTGATTCCTTTCTCCAAATTCCCCCTTCCTCTTCAGAATCGGGCAAACAAATATTTGGGTTTTACTGTAGTTTGAGGAATCCAACACGCACGTCAAGGCCGTCCCCATCGTTAAGTCCCGTGATCGTTTGTCAGACAGCAAGACTTTCTCCGCCGTTATTCTACACCAGTCAATTGGTAGCTTTTGTGAACGGCAAGCCTTTGAATTTGCGCAACAATCTCTTTAAAAAGAGGCCTTAGCTGTCCGTGAGGATATGCGGGAAGCCCGTCGATTAGTCCGGGAAAAATTCATCTCCCCTCTTCTTCTATCCAGACCCAAGTCTGGTCATCTAATATACCTCTTCCTCCTCCCCCCTCCCTTATTGACCCCGCGCCGGCAAAGTGTGTCTAATCCCCGGATGCCACTCCAGAGACTCTGGACGATATTCAAGCCTATATCGAATCTTCCCAGGCGCCCTGATCTGACGTCGTCATAACTGGAGACTTCTGGCCCAATCGTAAGGCCTCTCCCGACTCTTCCCGTCCCTCTAGGAAACAGCTAACTTTCAGAGATACAATGGGCGGAGCCAATAGATAGATCTACACAACTGAAAGAATCAGTTTGGGTATGGTAGGAGGTAACATGACCAGAGTTAAGTAAATCTCGCCAAGCAATTATGCACTCTGTTTGATTATTAAGGATTTGAAACCCAACGCCTCAAGTTTGACCTAATAGTCGGTCGTTAATCCCTGCGAACATTCCTTAAAAGGTTCGTGTTGCAGTAGTTGTTTAAGTCCCCCCGCCCCCACATAATATAGGAGTGGTGTATGGTATAGAGTGGTGTACCACGACATATATATTATTTTTTCCTGCTAAGTGTTTGATGCTGCAGGGACCGCAATTCCTCGTATTCAGTCCCACCGGGACAGAACATCAGTCCCATAGTGGAATGCTGATTGCACCCATGTGATGGATGTCTATAAAAAGGCTCATGCGCGGTTCCGCCGGAACCCAACTCTTCCGAACCGTATTGAACGAAATCGAACTAGAGCCATTCGGCAGCCAACTTTACGTCTGGCCTCCACTGACTCCTGGGGGCCATATGTGTCTTCTTTATCTTCCAATACCTCCTCAGTTCGGGTATGGAAGAGAATTAACAAAATTAGAGTTCGGTATTATGGTAATTTCACTTCTGGAATTGAACAGAATGGCTCAATCATCTGCGACCCCACCAGCGTCGCCGATATATTGCCATCCTTTTTTTCCCCGGTGTTAGCAGCGTTCAGCGCTACCCAGCGAAGTTTAGACGTATTAAACCGGGGCTGGAGGGCGAAGTCCTGCGTTTCTCAGACGGTGGACAGGGGTTCTACAACTCTCTGTTGACTACCACCAAAATGCGCTCAACGCTGTCTCATTGCGCCCCGACCTATCCCGGCCTAGACAATATCCAATACGACTTTCTCGGGCACCTCTATCCCCGTGCCGAATCGTTCCGTCCAGATTTTTTTAACTGTATTTGGATCCAGGGATTTTACCCTACTACATAAAGAACGGCGTTAGTCCTACCATTTTTGAAACAAGGTAGAGACGGCTTGTCTCCTTCATATTATAGGCCAATAGCCCTCACCAGCTGTCTTAGCAAGTTATTGGAGAAAAGGGTGAGTGCTCGCTTACAGTGGTATCTTGAATACCATGGCCTCCTAACTCCATACCAGTGTGGCTTCCGTAGGAAGCAGAGGACGACAGATCTTCCTGTACGAATTGAGGCCACTCTCTGTGAGACCTTTGCTCCCAGCTGGCATAAGATGGATGTCTTCTTCAATAATGAGAAGGCCTATGACACCACATGGCGCCGTGGAGTCCTCCGCCAGTTATATAAATGGGGATTGAGGGGACTTTTACCAATTTTTATCCAGAGCTTCTTAACTACTCGCCATTTGCGAATTTGAGTTGGTAACACTTATTATGATATATATGTCCAGGAGGAGGATGTTCACCAGGGCAGTATATTATTCTTAGTTTATTTGCTATTGCGATGAATAGCCTGGTATCTTCTTTGCTCGAGGGGGTGTCTGCAACCTTATTTGTAGATTACCTCGCGCTTAATTGCTCTGCTTCACGCCCGCCATCCACAGCCCACCGCCTCCAGTCGGCGGTTGATATCATCCACCGCCAGGTCCTTCATAAAGGGTTCCGCTTCTCTGCCTCAAAGACGAAAGCAATACATTTTTACCAGAAGCAAGGGCAGCAAGTTAATCCCCACCCCCATTGTTCCTGCAGGGTAATCCCTTGGAATTTGTATCAGAGATCCGGTTCATTGGTATGATCCTAGATCCCAAACTCAATTGGTGTCCCCATATTCGTGAGCTGCGATGGCGATGTCTCTGGAAGCTGAACCTACGAAAGATGCTCTCCCAAACCTCTTGGGGAAGTGATAGACTCACGCTGTGGAGGCTATATACCTCTCTCGTACACCAAATTGCAAAGTGGAGTTGACCCAACGAGGAACCTCACAAATGAGTACCCTGTTGACCCTATGAAATCTTGAGTTTGGGCACACATATTGAACAATGAAATATTATGATATCTAGTAGCAATGGAATAATTTAGAATAAAGCAAAATACATGTAGATAATGTTAAAACGTAATTTAATATTTATTAAGAAAAAACAGAGAATATTGTAAGGATGCTAGCAAAATCGTTGGGGTTCCCAGTCGATTGTACAAACATACATGAATAAGAAAACAGTTGTGAGCTGAAAGGTCTGGAAGCAGATAACACGGACAGTTGGACAAATTTAGAAAGGGATCCGATCTGACCAGCCAGATTTTACGTGAACCTGTGAAACGGTGGAATCAACCTTGATATGAATGCCGGTTTGATAAAGCCACGATCAGGCGGCCAAATGCAAATACACTCTTAGTGCACACGTGTCCATATTAAATACGCGCACACCCTTTGACACCACCCAGCAGTGTTAACAAAGAACGCACGAATACACTTTGACCCAAAAGGCTCTGCCTTGCGTTCAGATTACGGGAAGAGAAGTCACGCCACCATTTAATTGACGTTGCTATAAATAAGACGGACAAATACACTCTGCATGATTCTTGATTCTCGTTTTTGACTTGTATATTAGTAGCTGTCGTAGATTGACCGGTGGTATATACAACTACAGGAGCAGGTGCGGTTGGCCGTTAGGATAATGATAAATGCTTAGCGGTTCTAGATATACAAAGTTGCAGTACAAAAATAAACTTTATTAATTTCAAAAAACATAATATACAGATTAAATGAGATTGGATACGCAATGAAAATGGATACTCGTTATTTACAGTTCTTAGACTAAGGATTCCGGGAGAGTGAATTGACTCAGTTGGGAGACAGCGAGCGGCTGCTTATGAGTCAATGTACGAACAAACAATCGCGGGATGACTGGATACAAATCCAAGATTTAAGTCGTCGCGAGCCTATCTTTGGAGTTTGAGGCTTTTGGAAGACGACGAGGAGGGGATGGGGGGTGCACGGGTTAGTCGGAAGCGATGCTTTCAACTTCGAGAATTGAGATTCAAGGGAGTATTCGCGCCAGACGAGAACGGAGCCGAGTCCAGGACAAGCCAATTGACTGGGTCTGTCTTCCTTCGGATTGAATTCTTGCTTTCGCGCTCGTGAGAGAGAGGGGGACGGAGCCGAATCGAGATATAGTCGTGTCTCGTTATAAAATGCGGACCTATACTGAATTTGCACGGCATGTGATTGAGGTTAAATATGGCCCAACCAGTAGCGATTTGCCTCAGGCCCCGGAAGGGCTCATTCTTAATCAGGCACAACGCCGGGGGAAGGTGAATCGGCTCGAGGTTTTTGATATCGTGCGGTGAGGCGGGCGGTGTCTTCTCCGCGCTCTTGAAGGTCCATGCTTCTGTTTTATCACCGGAAGTATCTTGATTCTCTCACGGTCTAGCTCGGCGTTTCTCTACCTCGTGGGTCTTCTTGTTCCTCGAGACGGTTTTACTCTTTCTGACAGTAGCATTATTATTATTATTATTCGCGTCACGAGTCGTTCCTAGTTTTCGATGCATCCGTCCATAGCCCTAACAATCTGACACAGAAGGAAACTTGCACGAAACACTGAAACTTAACACTGATAGCCAAGACTCGACTATTTCGCTTGCCCGAACTGAGGTAGTTCTAAGCAGAAATTAAAGCCTATAAAACCCGTCATCTTCTTCCGAGATCTTCCTTCTACTAAACGATAACCAAGTTATCTTTCGAACCCAACCTACGAGCGGATTATCCGTTAAGAACATTTGAAGTCAGAACAAACTCGACAGTAAGACCTTAACCGTCTTCGTCCGACACTCACACTCTGGTAACCCATTGTCAACTCAAAGGTGGTGACCACCTTCCGTAAACAAGTAACTAATCGGCATACGAGTACCACCATAAATTGGTAACCTATAAACTCACCCTTATAAACAGGTGACGACCAACTATAGGACTATGGTAGGAAAGTATATTCCTTGGCCTCTTTTTCATCTCTCCTCATGCTGGATCCTATCCGCAATCTGCCTCTTCGTTTATCCAGCGGTGCATTTTGCCCCTCCCTTATCCCGAGCACTTATGCTGAAGCTCGTATTTTGTCGCTCCATCACCGCCGTCTTCAGATCTGTCTACGGTATATTTTTCGTATTCAGCAGCTTCCTTGCTCAGATGCTTACAAGAGTGTCTTTTCCTAGGGTCTGTCGTCGCCTATGACAGATCTCTATCCATGCACCGGCCCTTGGGACTTCGTGTTGCTGAATGCGTTTCCCGTTTAGGACCACGCAACTCAGTTTTTTTCCTTTTCATTCTCGCACCCCCCCCCCCCCCCCCCGCTGGACATTCTCCTTGTCAAACATTTACATGACTCCTTTTGACATACAGAAGTATCTGGTTGACCTGCGTGTAGCACGTGTTATGTTCAATGAACATGCGGCATCTCACACCATCATGTCATCTCCTCACAGACGGGTCTGAAACGGACGATGGTGTGGGAGCTATGCTGGACTCATCGGGGTCTAGAGTTTCCGAGTGGTTACCGCGGGCAGTTTCCATTCTTACTGCCGAGCTTTATGCAGTTATATTATTAACCTTACGCCTGTTATCTACTTTGCATTTTACAGCCTTTACGGATTTTATTGATTCGAGAAGCGCATTATACTCTCTTCGCTCTTTATCTTCTTACCATCCCCTTGTCTCTAAAATACATTCCTGGCTGGCAAGAACTCTCCCAGATACAAAGTAGAGTTCTGCTGGATTCCTAGACATGTCGGAGTCCAGGTTAACGAGCGGGCCGAAGAGGCAGCTCGAATTGCGGCCACCGATTCTTTGCAGTCTACCTTATCGTGACTTTTATCCTCTTATTAGGGACTGCATTCGGTCACTTTAGCAGTGAGAATGGGGTGGATGCATCGAGAACAAGGTGCATTACGTTGAAGCCCTTTGTTTTACCGTGGGCAAGCTCTTATCAACGTCGTTGGAGCTCTGAGGTGGTCCTTTGTCACCTGCGAATCGATCACACATGCCTTACACGTGAGCATTTAATGAGTAGCCATAGGCCCCATATCGCACCATCCCAATGCCCCCCCTGTTCGTCCCCCATATCAGTACGCCATCTTTTGGTCGACCGCCAGCCCCTGTCTGCCTTACGTATTGAATGCTTACCATCTATTTTACGTGTCCCATGTAACAATAGACTGCGCTTCCTCTTAGCCAAGGGCCTCTCTTTTAGCACCAATTCTTTCTTATGATTTTTAATACAATCTGTTTTTTCTCTCTTTTTTGGCCTCTAAATTCACTTTTCTTTAATTAACTAGGAAATGCGAATATTAGTAAACGCGGATCATTGGTTTATTGCCTCTGTGCCGCCTTTTTATAATTTTAATCCTTTTATTGCTTTTGTTTTAACCTTACCACTTCTTATACTTTAGGACCTTGTACCCTTTTATGTTCTGCCGCTCCATAATCGTTTTGAATTTTAGTGGCGTATGCCTTGCTCCAAATAATAATAAAACAAACGGTCATTGTCAATAGGGAGAGTCGACCACTTCTTGGCTGATCTTGGAGGTCGAATTGGCCACGCTGAAACTTCTTAAACCAATCGTAGGCTGTGCGACGACAGCTTGTCTTCTACAAATGCTTGGATACGACGTTGCGATTGGGCAGCGTTTCGACCAGACTTGTAATCATACAGTAAAAGAGTACGTTGCTGTTCACGAGAACGAGTCATTTTCTGGGTAATTTTCAAAACTTTAGATATCATATAAGGAGTCCGACAAATTACGGTGTAGTGGCATAGGCCTTTTAGACCTCGCTTGAAAGTGCATAGTGACCTAGTCTACCAAGGTAGGCTTTCGTCGTATACCCTGTATAAATCTATATATAGATAAACTTTGTAATAAATCTTTAAATATAAATCTATAAACTTTTTAATATATCTTTAAATATAAATTTATAAATAAATAAACTTTTTAATCAGTTTCAACAGTTTCGTTTGGCCGGTGGTCTTGCGGAGGCGAACAGGAAGTTTACTTAGGGACCATATGTTACCTTCATTATTGGTCCCGTTAGCTCAGCGGTAGAGCACTGGTCTAGATAACCAGAGGTCTGAGGTTTGAGTCCTTGCTGGGGCTGTGTTTTTTTTTTCTAGTGGGTTTTCTCGGAGTCATCTGTAAGATCTCTTTTCTCCTGTATCTGTCTAACCTTTGGCACACGCACACACACACACACACACACATATATATATATATATATATATATATATATATATATATATATATATATATATATATATATATATATATATATATATATATATATATATATATATATATATATATATATATATATATATATGTAGAAATTGGGACATCCTTTGGAAACCTCGATTTTAGTATGTAGGTTAAAGCCGGAACCAGTATTCGGAACATATATAATTTGGAACGTTTCGAACATTAGCTATGTTCATGTCAGCCTATAATGGAGTAAAACGATATGAAAGCAAGCAAGCTTAGAATACATAAAGAGATATATGTATTAATGACTAACAATAAGTTTAAAGTTTGTTAAATTTGAGAGAAAATAATGCGACAATGTAATAATGAATAAATTTAGAGTTTACTAAAGTTTTCAAGAAAACAATGAAAAAATTACCGATAGAGGACATTGCGAACTTACAAAGAAAACTGC
Source organism: Ceratothoa steindachneri (assembly GCA_963969495.1). Classification (NCBI taxonomy): domain Eukaryota; kingdom Metazoa; phylum Arthropoda; class Malacostraca; order Isopoda; family Cymothoidae; genus Ceratothoa; species Ceratothoa steindachneri. Next base: position 187,985,179 of record OZ018317.1, on the reverse strand, counting down.
AAAATTATAAAACAAACTGAGAAAACAAAGCAAAAATTAAAATTAAATAAATGAATAAACACTTACCAATTTGAAAGAAGGACAGGAATCGAATGATTTAATATGTGGGAAATTTGAACTGAGCTAAACATGGTAGTTGTTTAAAATAACTGAAATATGGTTAATCAACTAATAGAACATTATAATTATCGGGTCATTGACTGAGTTATTATTACATTTTAGGTAAAAATAATTTATAAAACAAACTAAAATTAAGATATTGGAATTAATAGATGTAAAGTGGTGTGGACGACTGACTCGAATTTAATTCTGGATTAAACATTTGAATAAATAGTGATTCCAAAATGTTGAGATCTACGGATTTATCCGTAGACCTCCAAACTTTGCTTCGTTCTCTTTAAAAATAAGAAGCATGCCTTCCAGTTTCAAAACTACATCAATTCCCAGCATCATAACATCAAATTTACACTGTAGCACGAAACTAATAACTCTCTTTCATTTTTGGACATTAAGATTACCCGGTCAGAAAACAAAATTTCCACCTGAGTATCTAGAAAACCCACATCCACTCTGCTTGGCACTAATTATTTCTCGAGTTTACCAAACTGCTTCAAAATATCATCTGTAAGCTGCAGAATAAACCGTGCTTTCAGAATATGGTCTGACTGGAACAATTTTCATAAAGAGATGTCTTATCTCAAACAATTTTTTAAATTTAATTTATTCCCAGCATCATTACTCGGAAAATTGATTAAAAGTTTCCTAAATAAAATACACGTGATTCCTCTCGTCGAATCTAATGTATCAAAACAGAAAAGTATCTCAAAATACCCTACATAGGCTCGCTGACCAACAAACTCATCTTAGACTTACAACATTTATAATCTAAAGTTTATCCACAAATCAAATTCTATTGGATACTATAGTATATGGTTATTCATGTGATTTATTTTCTGTTAATAAATCAGACTAAATAGCGTTTCGAAAACCATAACCATAAATTTGTTTGATCGAAGTTGTCGGCTGATAGTTTTTAGGCCTAAGACGACAGCGAAATAAATTTTGAAATAATGAACTGGGTTTTAAGAAAAACAATTAAACAAATATAAATATATTCATAGAAGCAACGAATGTACAATGAGATAAGTAGATTAGGTATAGAATGTAAGATATTGTAACATATGATTTACAGTAATAAGATGCGAAGAGAATTGAAGTATGTGAAATAAATATGAAATAATATGGTGAAATAATATGGTGACTATGATGGACTGTGAATTAGGGGCTGCAATATGAGCAGTAAATATAATTAGGACCTACTCTCGTAGGGTCGTTTGCAAAGAATTGTGAGAGAAAGTGGAATTAACTAAGTATGATTTGTTCGGAGGTAAATGACTAATTGTAGAAGAAATGATTACCGACCTTTATACGAAGAATGTTGATAGTCGACTGAGAAGGAATAGTGTGCTATTTAGTCGAGCTGAAAGCGTGTGTTTGTTTGTTTGTGAAATTTTAAGAGATGTTGTTTGGAACAGTATTACGTTAAAACAATTGACAAGTAAAATAAATGAATTAATTAATTATTAAGTTGTACATAAAATGATTTAATTTACAAAAGTTAAGTCAAATAATTGAACGATTAAATTGACAAAGTTAAAGTGTTGCATATGAATTTTGCATAATAATTGGTGTTTCTATATATTTAAGTTTCCCAGGAGGTTTTTATTATAGGAATGACAAGAGGCATTGCTATAATACCAATTAATATTATCTCTCTTAAAACCTAATCTGTCTCATAAGGAGAAGCTACCCTTTCTACTCAGGTCCTCACTTATTTACCAATTTATGTGTGTGAGTCGCCAAACTCGCTACGTAGGTAAAACTACGCTACAATTAAAGCTGAAGATTTGCAAACATAAGGGGGTTTCCCACTGCACAGACACACCCATTGCTAAACCGGAATTTTCTGCAATAAGGAATCATTCGGATAACTGTACCTCATTATTGTCCCCATCAAATTTCAAAGTTTTGGGTTCTACGGATAAATCCGTAGATCTCAACATTTTGGAATCGCTATTTATTCAAATGTTTAATCCAGAATTAAATTCGAGTCAGTCGTCCACACTACTTTATATCTATTAATTCAAATATCTTAATTTTAGTTTGTTTTATAATTCATTTTTACCTAAAATGTAATAACAATTCATTCAATGACCCGATAATTATAATGTTCTATTAGTTGATTAACCATATTTCAGTTATTTTAAACAACTAACATGTTTAGCTCAGTTCAAATTTCCCACATATTAAATCATTCGATTCCTGTCCTTCTCTCAAGTTGGTAAGTGTTCATTCATTTATTTAATTTTAATTTTTGCTTTGTTTTCTCAGTTTGTTTTATAATTTTGCAGTGGTTTTCTTTGTAAGTTCGCATTGTCCTCTCTCGGTAATTTTTGCATTGTTTTCTCGAAAATTTACTAAACTCTAAATTTATTCATTATTACATTGTCGCATTATTTTCTCTCAAATTCAACAAACTTTAAACTTATTGTTAGTCATTAATACATATCTCTTTATGTATTCTAAGCTTGCTTGCTTTCATATCGTTTTACTCCATTATAGGCTGACATGAACATAGCTAATGTTCGAAACGTTCCAAATTATATATGTTACGAATACTGGTTCCGGCTTTAACCTATTTAGAATCATTCACTGTGAAATTTATGTTTGTGCCTTTGCCTATAATTATAAAGAAATAAGCTTATCTCTAAAAAAAAAAATTGATTACTCAATTACCAGACAAAATAGATTTTTGGCTCAATATGAAAAGCCAAGCGTTTCCTTTGATATATATATATATATATATATATATATATATATATATATATATATATATATATATATATATATATATATATTTCGAACATATTATTTTAGACAAAGAACCTTATTTGTTTTAAGATGAAAAAAATAGAGTGTTAACTCATTCACCTGACATGAATTCGAATTGAAGAAAATGAAAAACGCAGCATTTTCTATAGCTGAGAACTCGAGTTGATAAAAAAAATAAAAGAAAGGCCCCATAAAAAAACTCTCTTCCTAGTTCATTCAAAGCCAAGAAACAGAGAGAGAGAGAGAGAGAGAGTTACAAGGAAGCTAAGTACTTCAAAAGACCATTCGATCCATTTCATTGGAAGTACTCATGTCATTATCTAAATTAAATATCTACAATCCTAATGATAAGGAATAGGATAGCAAAGATGAAGTCTCTCCCCACCCACCTCTCCCACCCAATGACGGGTTCGATAAAAGGAAAATATGTACCTGGAAGTGTTTGAACAAAAGACACATCCTGGGATTTTTATAGGAAAGCGGGAAACCACTTAATATGTACATACTTAATTTTTACATCAATTTTTAAATTTATATTTCGTCTGAGAACTGCCTTTGAGGGCAATATTTTACATCAAAATCTTAAACTAATAATAACCTATGAGAAAATTATTTGCATATTATACAGGGTCTTTTACACATCTATGCTTACAGCATGCTGTTTTTATCCTAATTTTAGCAACATATAATGTTTTGTCACTCGTTATTTCATCGATGAAATTATTTTGTCAAGCTTATTTTTAAAAGTTTCTACTGAATTGCTGGCCACTACTTCTTCAGGCAACTGATTCCAATAATTGACAATTTTATAGGAAAAAAAGTTTCCGCATATATTCGTTCTGAAACGCTTTGGGGCGATTTTTAAACTGTTATTTCGTGTATTATTTGTGCAAAGTTGAAACCAAGTTGAAGAGTTAACATTATTGACTCCTTTCATTATTTTAAATACTTCTATCAGTTGACCTCTCAGACGTCTTTTCTCTAGGGGTAAATAAGTTTAGCATATCTAGTCTTTTCTCATATTTATAATTTCGGAGTTCCGGTATCAATTTAGTGGCTCTAGCTTGCACTCTTTCCAATCTATCAATATCTTTTTGTAGGTATGGTGACCAGACCTGAGCACAGTATTCTAACTGTGGTCTTACTAATGCATTAAATATATTTAGAATTGTAGCTTTATTTTTAAAGCTAAATTGACGTTTAATATATCCGAGAAGCTTCATTGCTTTATTTTCTACTTCGATACATTGTTGATAAAATTTTAGATCATTAGATATGTGAACTCCTAGGTCTCTTTCACCATTGGTTATACTAATATTTTGATCAAAAATTTTGTAATTCGCTTTGGGATTCTTATAGCCTACATGCATTACTTTACATTTTTCTAGATTTAGGGGCAGTTCCCATTTTTTCGACCATTTCTCTATTTTATCAATATCGTTTTGAAAATTAATAACATCATCCTGAGTTACTATTGCTTTTCCTAGCTTGCAATCGTCTGCGAATTTTGAAATTTTTGACAAGAGCTCATCGTCTAAATCATTGACATATATAATGAATAGCAAGGGACCTAAGACTGAACCTTGTGGTACTCCACTAGTTACCATTGTCCATTCTGACTGTTGGCCGTTAATAACTACTCTCTGCTTGCGATCAGTGAGCCAATTCTCGATCCATTTGGCTACATCTCCTTCTATTCCTAGGGCTCTTACTTTAGTCAACAATTTCTTATGGGGTACTTTATCGAAAGCTTTTTGGAAATCCAAATACAAAATGTCTGCTGATCCGGTATTATCATATTCTTCATTTACAAAGTGAAAAAAGTCTAATAAATTTGTAAGGCAAGACCTTTTTCTTCTAAATCCGTGCTGTGAATCTTTTAATAATTTATTTTTTTCTAAGTGTTCAACTATTTCAGCTGCAATACGGGTTTCAAGGAGTTTTCCAACTATTGAAGTCAAACTTATTGGGCGATAATTTCTAGCTAGTTTTTTGTGACCTTTTTTAAATATCGGTGTCACATTTGCTAGCTTCCAATCCGCAGGAACAATTCCACTCTCTAATGATCTATTAAAAATCTGTGTCAATTGTCCAGACACTTGGTCTTTAACTTCTTTCAAGATTCGTGGAAGTACATTATCTGGTCCAGGAGATTCAAATTTGTTCATTTTCTCAATATTTTTTTGTAGTAATTTCGGTACATCTAATAGATTTGAGTGGTCTAATACCGGTATTATTAATAGTTGGTGTGGGTTTATTACTCGTATTCTCATTTACAAAAACGGATGCAAAGTATTCATTTAAAGTATTTGCCATGTCAAAATCGTTATATTGTAATATATCATTTTTGTCTTTTATTGGACCAATGCTATTTTTTATTGGTTTTCTACTATTTACTAATGCAAAAAACTCCTTCGGATTTTGTTTACATTTTAAAGCTACTCTTATTTCTTCGTTCCGTTTTGCTCTTTTGGTTTCACTTTTTACTTTTCTTCTTAGTTCAACATAATGTTTTTTATTATCAATATTCATATTGGACTTCATTATCTTATACGCTTTATCTCTTTCTCTAATGGCTTTTTTAAGCTGAGAGGACAACCATTTGGGTTCATTATTTTTTTTGTCAGTACTAACTTTAGATGTTATGAATTGTCTCTGTTTATTTAGTAAATTCTACCATTTTATTTCTGATAGACCTGGCATTGAACAACACAGCTTTTAATTTTTCTACCTGTTTAACTCTCTCTCTCTGCGTTGGACAGGTTTCCCGAGGTCTGCGGTGAAGAGTCAAGGTGATAATTGTTTTCGAGGGTATCATAAAGATCAAGTTTATCAAATCTCCATATACCTTTTTACCCATTGCGCTAAGATGGGTATCGTCATGAGCAAAATATTTTTTATTGTTAATAAAGGTGATCCAAAAGTCGACGAATTTGACATTTTCCCGTTTACATATACTTCGCAGTCGTTCGTTTATTCCAATTGCTCTACTCATAGTTTCCTTTTTCTCATATAATCTGGGTAATACTCCGACAATTATTTCGTGATCCGTTTTTGACTTAATTTTCGTTACCATTTCGTTGTAGTCGGAAATCATCGTTTCAGTTCCAGGAAACATTTCACCACAAAAAATATAGTTTGTTCCGACATGAGCGATAACAGGGGATTTTCTACTCTTCAGGTTTAAACTGGCAATTTCTTCAGTCACCTTTTTTATCCCTGCGCCGGGGTAGCATCTGAATTTTCGTTTACTAATGTTTTTTACGCCGAAATAATCAATTTGGTTTCTTATTATTGAATCTCCAATTAAGTAAGTATCGTCCTCCTCTTCGGATAAAGCTGAAAATCTATTATGCGTCTTTAATTGAGTCGGTTCTGGAAGTTTAGGTCTCGATGGATGTTTATTTTTGACAAGTGAAAAACCGTTGGCATTATTGTCGTTTTGATCAACTTTATTTTCTAGCAAGGCAACTGACTGTTCTAATCTGACTATCTTTGTATCAGTATTCGTTATTCTTTTGTCGTTGTTTTTGCAATCACATTGTTTTAGTTCTAGCGCGTTAATTTTGTTTTGCATGTTAGTAATTATGGTCATAAGTTCATTTCTTTCTTTATCGTGTCTTTCAGCGAGTTTACAGAATAAACAAATACTGGCAGCTGTAATTCTTTGATAGCATTGTTCTTCATAGTCACTACACCACTTTACTGACTTACACTTGGAGCAAAAAGCTTTTAATCTCTCTGCACCTGGCATTTTTAAATAGAGATTTGTTCACTAATATAGAATTATCTTTGAGCACAATTATTTGCACCTTATAAATACACCAATTAAAACACTATATCCTGCACTAATGAAAGTTAGTATTCAAAGAACTTCACTCTATACTTGAGAAATTGATATACAAAATAATTTATGCACTTGAAAAGTTTAATTGCAAAATAAAAATATGATAGAAACTGCGCAATTGGTAAAAAAAAACAAAAAAAAACACGTGTTAAAGTATGGCTATTGAACAAATGAATGAAATAGAAAAATAATACCCACTGTTTTTCTTTAAAGGGATATATACTTTCCTTTAAAATATGGCAGGAAGAAAATATCTCGATGAATGAGAAAATCTACTGACAATTTAGAATCAGCGTCGAGTTCGTTGAAATCAAGATGGCGCTGGCTTTTTGCCGTCCCAATCCAAGATGGCGCCGGGCAGCTGGGTTTAATGAGATACACTATTCACTGATTGGTTGATTTTGTTGACGTAGCGTGACGCGGATAAAATCTGTTCTGTGATTGGCCGAATCAATTATGACGTCACTCACAATGGGAAACTCTGATTGGCCGACAAGAAAACCGGCTTAAACGCCCAAATATAGACAATTCACTTTTAAAATCAAATATTTATAAAACAACACCACACACGATACAAACCGTTAGTAATTCACAATAAAGAAATGTTTTCTGCTTAAAACACGTTGTGAAGGGGAAAAAAAAGGTACAAAAACCAACACTTAATAAATAAAACAGCGGGAGCACAGGTAAACACGTCCGAATTGGAGCACGGCTGAAGGCAGACTGAGCACGGCTGAAGGCAGAGAGAAAGAGAGAGAGAGAAAGAGTCATCTTCCGTTTGCCTCTCAATACTATCTGCATTCCAGAGCTTAACCAGGTAAATAAGATTCTCGATAAAGGCATAGTGTCACACAAGACCCCACAATCTATTAAATATCTAAGGATTGCGCTGTAGAGATGTGGCCGTGCTGTTCTTTGGTGTTTTACAATTTTATTATAAACTCCAACTGCCAATTTGTACATATTTATACTCTGGTCAACTAGCCTAGCCTTTACTATCATTATCGATTGTCATCATCATCACTAGAAGAATTACACGAGCAGTAACTAAATAATTTGAGGCTATTACACTCTTCATTCTGAGTCCACCTTATTTTCCGAGAACAGTTTCCAATCCACTGGAGCCTTTTCATTCTAACTTCAATTCATAGTTCCTGGCCAGTAATGGTGCTCAATTCTTTCTATATTGTTGTAATAATTAAAATACGATTAAAACATGTTGCAGTGATCGAATTAACATTTCTTCCTGCGTACCAAGGAGGAAATTCAATATGTGTTGTATCTACCAATTTCCCCTAAAAGACATTCATAAACTGGTGGATTCGCCAGATCGATATTGTTAAATTATTTATAAAGTAGTCATATTCATCATTTTTTATTAAATACGTGTTGCAAAGATTTAATTTATCTCAAACTGTGTAAAAGAAGAAGATTGGTTGATTTTACAATAGACAAAATGTAGAACACTTGGGACAAAAGAAGAGAGGAAGCGGAAAGGGAGTTAATGCCACAATGATATACAAACACAGCTCACTCTTCAAAATCATTGACCCTCTTCAAGGAAAATGAAAAATGATTCCGTGCGCTTTCGGCTTTATTATCAAGAACCTCTTCTGGGAATGAGAAAGAAGCAGTTGGAAAGGTTTATAATATATATGGGGGATTTGCTTATTAGACTTTAAGCCATTTGAGAGGGACTAAGGAACATTAAGTAAATATTTGGGGGGTTTCTGCAGTCAAAAGGTAAAACGCATTAACTCCAAAATCCTTGTTTTGAGAAAATCGATATTTAAGATTTCAGTGCACATTACTGTTTTGCTACATGCATCTGCAACCTATAATTTTGTGAACTTGTACTTTAACATCTCTACTCTTTCTTTATTACATCAGATATCCTCATAATATGTAGTATATATTCAATATATGTTGTCCAACGTACATAATTTCTGCAGAAATTGACAAATAATTTGGTAAGATGTTATGTCTTATTTGGATGGCAAAACACATTATCTCCACATGGCTTAGTTTGTTCCAGGATAGTAGAAACGAAAGTCATCTTTTGCAATACTGATATCTATTAATTTCACATAATACACTACGTTTGACAAACATAAATTTATGCAATTACAAAGTAACAATAAAAAAAACTTCAGAAAGTGAAATAATGAAAATTAGTCCTTTTGCAGTGATGGTGCATATATTGATTTCATTAAGCACATCAGTTTATACAAAGTAAGCAGGGACATTAAAAAATAATAGAAACAATACATGTCTCAAAGTGAAATAATAGTAATGGGTTATTTTTGCAGTTATACTATCATATAGAAAAATAAAAGCAAATTTTGTATGGAAATACGGAACTCGAGTCTTTGAAATTTCATTGGAAAATAAAAAAAAAGATGTAATCACTACGATAATGTAAAATCACTACAGAATCATTAATTCCTACATTGATTATAAATGTATACAGGAAAAAGATACTGCACTATATATGAATATCGAATTTACTAAATAAAGCCACTTAATAGATGTTTATGAAAGCATCTAATATTAATAATAATGTCTAATTTACGTCAACTTGACTGAGCAGATTTGTGCTGTTAGGATTTGCTGGAATATTTAGCCAAAACTCTCGTCTGTTTGGAGACATTTTGAATACCAGCTTTTCAACTATGTTCTGCTTCTTGGTTGAAGATATGCCCCTGGGACAATTTTCCATAGGATTCTCAATGAGTTCACTCGATACCTTATCAATTTTCTTCAAAAACTTGCAAAACTGATACTGCTCTTTGAATGATGTCTTATACTTAAATCCTATTAATCCTTTCTCAAATCTGACCTACACAAGTTCCTCCAATTTTGCCATATCACCAGTACCCCCTTGTGACCTTGTTCTTTTCTGATTATTGATTGCTGGAATCTTGAAGAAATGTTCCTTCGTATTGATGTCAAGGACATCTAACTGCTTGACAGAATTTTGAATTGCAATACTGACATAAGACACCATGTCTTATCTTTTTTTGAAATCATATAAGCTTCCTTTTCGCTTCAGGGTCCATTCAATATGACCATGAATGCCATCAACTGCCATGAATCTATAGCGTGCAGTCTAGTACTTAAAATTAATACTATTGATTTGGTTTTTATAGTTGATGAAAATTACCATGACACTATACTAGCATCAAATTTTGTTCTGTACAGCGCAATTATTTGTCCAGAAAATAAAGTCTTGTGCATCTCTCTCTTTCTTAATAAGAGATAAAAATGCATTGGCTACATGTTCTTTATTTCTGCCCTCTGTCGACTCGTGCATAACGAAGCATAATGTTTGTCTCTTACTGTATATTTTTTTTCCTTCCTTAATTTCTTTTTCTCTCATGCTGGCAAATGTTTCATTGAAAACGAACAGTCGAGGTGTGAATATACAAATTTCAATCCGCTGATCATTGGTAGCAGAAGGACTTTCTGCATATCAGCAGCATAAACTCTGCTGGTAGAGCTCCATGCTCTTGAATGATCTTCTTTATAGGCACCGCGAGCTTCCTGCACTTTTGCAATATGATTTGCTTGTGCAATGGACAAACTGTCAGTAATCTCATCTTCTTGAAGGTTTTTGTAGTTTTCACATGTGTCACAAATATCTTCCTTTAGCTCACCTAAACCAATATGTATCTCCTGTTTGGCGCATGCTCCCGTCTCTAGTGGGATATTTGTGGTTTATATTTCTGTATGTGTTCCACAATAATAGGTGATCTTTTTGATTTGCGCTGGAGTGTCACCCTCTCTTGTCTGGCTGCGCTGTGGACATCCCGCCAGTTGACTTTCTTGATTTCTTCAAAAGGTCAGCAATAACTCAGTTACTGCTGTATCCGATCCTTTTCAAAAACAATGTCTGGCAAACCTGTATTTCTTTTCCCGAGTTATTGTGGAAGGTATGCATTAGAGAAAAAGATTTGTCTATCCTTGTTGATGTTGATGGCCTCTTTCTCTGGACTTGTCTTTTACGAATTCTTGGAAGTAGCCACTAATTTTGTGTGTGATAATGCATGCTCCAAAATGAATCATGGATTTTGCGGCTTTCTTCTCTAAATTGGGTTCTGGATTTCTTCTTGCGCTGTCAGCACAAGGGGATAAAAGTGAATGTTTTCTTCTTGGATTGTCCAGACTTTCTAGGGGAATCTAGGTCTTTTATTAGGATTACTTAATGGCACTTCTTCATCTACTGCAAAATTGCTGTTGCTGCAGCTCCATTCATCTTCAAGAGAATGTACAATACCATTAAAAAAGAAGGAAAAGTGAATGTTTAACACACACACACACATACACACGCACATATATATATATATATATATATATATATATATATATATATATATATATATATATATATATATATATATATATATATATATCATGGCAACTACTCGCGGACGAGTATAGCTTGTGCCCAGTTTTCTATCTTGGTTCGTGTTGTGATTTCTACCCCCGGCTACGCCTGTGCATGATTTGTTTAGCGTGGATGCAATGGCGCACGAACATTGCACCCACGATCTTCACTGCAGAGATTGATGCCCAGTGGAACAGGAGACCGTGAAGACCGGGTGCTCTCCCTAGTTGCAAACTATATATATATATATATATATATATATATATATATATATATATATATATATATATATATATATATATATATATATATATATATATATATATATATATATATTAAAAAATAATGTATATATATTTAATTTATATAAAGTAGACTATATTGAAGCTCAAATATCACTGAATTCTAATTACTGGGGGGGGGGTTCATATTTTTTTCAGATTTTCAGATTAATACATACTTATTTTTCCTAACTTTTCTGCTACTAATAACTAGTAACTGGTAAAGAAGATAACACGTTTATCAAAATTTTGCTCTGATAAGAACCTTATAGTAAGGGTCTCACATTGTGTATCGTTTGCTTGCTCTAGTTAGTATTTGAAATCTTGTCATGGCTCCAAGTTCTAGACGCGGATATGTAAACAGCCCCAACATATTTTGTTATGTTTGCGGGCAATTCACACCAATGGCACAACGGAGTAAAATAGAAACAGCATTAACGATGAAGCAAGCCTACATATACTATTTTGGATGCAAAGTATGGGATCAGGATAAAGAGTGGGTCCCTTATATTTGCTGCACGCAGTGTAACACAATGTTGATAGCTTAGTTAAATGGGAAGAGGAAAGCAATGCCATTTGCTGTTCCCATAATATGGTGTGAGCCCTCAACTCACCTTGATGATTGTTATTTCTGCCTAACAAATGTGGCTGGATTTTCAAAGAAAAACAAATCTAAAATTGTTTATCCAAATTGCCCATCAACGTTGAAACAGGCACTACATGATGAATCTACTACAGTACCGAAGCCACATACTACAATAAGTGAATATTTTAGTTTACATGATGATTCTAAATTGATTTATGGAGAAATGGAAAAAGATTAAACATATGTTCCTCTTGATCAAGATACAGAACCAAATTTATTTTGCCAACAAAGTTTAAACGACTTGGTACGAGATTTAGATCTGAGTAAAGAAAAGGCTGAGTTACTTTCCTCCAGGTTACAAGAAAGAAATCTTCTCCTTCCAGATGTCAGGGTATCTTTCTTTCAAGATCGTCACCAGGAGTTATCAAAATTTTATTCACAAGAAAATACTGTATGTTGCTGCAACAATATTAATGGCTTGATGCAGGAAATCGGCTGTGACTATGATCCTAATGAGTGGAGACTTTTCATTGACTCTAGTAAGGTAAGTCTTAAAGCTGTTCTGCTGCACAATGGGAATAAAAAAGCTGCAATTCCTGTAGCCCGCGCTACAGGTCTTCAAGAAACATATTCACCAATGCAACTATTGCTGAAACATATTCAGTACAAAGAGCATAACTGGAGCATATGTTGTGATTTGAAAGTTATATCATTTCTTCTTGGGTTACAGTTGGTATACACAAAGTACATGTGCTTTTTATGTCTAAAGGATAGCAGAGATGATAAAAATCACTATAAAAATGAGAATGGCCAGCCAGAGAAGAACACATTATTGGCAAAGATAATGTTAAGCATGATGGTCCAGTAGATCCAAAAAAGTTCATCTTCCACCTATTCATATTAAAATAGGGTTAATGAAAAATTTTGTAAAGTACGAGTATATGGATCAAAGAAGTGAAGGCTTTCAATATTTGAAAAACAAATTCAAAGGATCATTAACTGATGCAAAAATAGAAGCTGGAGTTTTTACTGGATCACAAATTCGCAGAGTTGTTTCTGATAATTCCTTCACTTTGTGCCTCAATGAAAAGGAACGTAAAGCATGGACATCCTTTGTGGTAGTCATTGAAAACTTTCTTGGCAATTTTAAATCTCCAAATTACCGAGAAATAGTAAACAATATACTGGAAGCCTATGAAAGGATGGGATGTAGAATGTCACTTAAAATGCATTTTCTGCATTCTCATCTCGATCTTTTTCCTGAAAATCTGAGAGCAGTTAGTGATGAACATGGTCAACATTTTGATCAACAAATTTTGGTTATGGAGACGAGGTACCAAGGAAAATTTAATCTAAATATGATGGGAGATTATTGCTGGTCTTTACAAAAACAAACTTTGAGGTCTCAGAAAAGAAAAACGAGAAGGCTACAGCAAAGTTTCTTTAAACTTTAAGTGCATAATAAACTTAATCAATACAATAAAATCTTCATAACTTGGGAGGGAGAGGGGGGCGAACTTCGCCAGTGATGTACACTGTCTCTCATAAGCCAGAATAAAAAAGGAAGGTCCGCCACTTTTAAAATATTTTTGCTTAAAAATTAAAAAAATACAAAATAAAAAGATTTTTTTATTTATTAATCAGAACAAATAGCGAAAAGGGGGAGGGGGTCATTACACAAAATCTAGACGTGATAGAGAATTTTGGTTTTCAAATTCGGATTCAGCGCCCTCGAACTAATTAGAAACACTTATTCACATGTCTGTAACAAACAAAAAGTTAAAGTTTGTTGCCTAGTGTTATCCGATTAATCGGACTCGCATTTTGGAATCGGATAATCGAATGGGACTAACATCCACCAAATGAATCGGATAATCGCAATCAGACTGCCGAAAATTTAAAGCGACGTCGTCTTTGTTTTTTCGCAATAGCAGTTTCTTAATAATTTTTTCTATATTTTTCTCAAGTAAATATTTTTCGTTTTATTCTATTCTATTCACACTTTCGTAATTTCTCTATAATATAATGCGTAAAATATCATGATTAATTATTAAATCATATATAATAAAAAGGTTATATTTTACAAGTATAAAGTAGGTATAATACATGTTTAGTTTTGGTTTTTCGTACGCGTCTCATATCGGTTAAGTGACGCGCCGCACCAGTTTATAGCCAGTCGTCGTGACAGCAAGCTGTGCTGCGCTGCTCCCTTGCCACCACTTGTGAACGCTTCGAAGTAATCCTTCTATTTTCATTTTCTTGCTATTGCGGAACCCAACGGCAGTAAGTTGCACCGTTAATATTTGCATTTACTATTTCTATTTCGTTCTAATGATATTCATATGATCATATCTAGACTATTAGTTTCATAAAGTAACGATAAATCAAGCTTAAAGTTCCTGGTGAAAGACGCCTTAGAGGAGGTGAACCAGCAGGAAAAGGTGCTGCAGCTCCCCAAGCATCGCCACTGTGCGGCATACACCGTGAACCTGCTGTTCTCCAGGGATGTGGCGAACGTGCCCGGCTAGACCACCCAGCCCAGGCCGGACTTCAACAAGCCGGCCGCCAAGGCCCAGTGCGTGTGGAACGCCCAGAACAGAAAGACAGTGACCGCCAATGACATTAAATCCGCTCTGGGCAAGAAGCTTGTTACCCCTGGCATCATCAGACGGAATTCTAGCCACGACGCCTACAAGTACCTGCTGACCGAGGTGCTTGAATTGGACAAGAGGAACAAGCTGAACCAGATCTGTCAGCGGTAGCATCCCCACCCCCTGCCGCACATCATGCAGGACGACGTGCAGATCTTACCGGAGTACGATAAATCAAGCTTAAAGTTCCTGGTGAAAGACGCCTTAGAGGAGGTGAACCAGCAGGAAAAGGTGCTGCAGCTCCCCAAGCATCGCCACTGTGCGGCACACACAGTGAACCTGCTGTTCTCCAGGGATGTGGCGAACGTGCCCGGCTAGACCACCCAGCCCAGGCTGGACTTAAACAAGCCGGCCGCCAAGGCCCAGAGCGTGTGGAACGCCCAGAACAGAAAGACAGTGACCGCCAATGACATTAAATCCGCTCTGGGAAAGAAGCTTGTTACCCCTGGCATCATCAGACGGAATTCTAGCCACGACGCCTACAAGTACCTGCTGACCGAGGTGCTTGAATTGGACAAGAGGAACAAGCTGAACCAGATCTGTCAGCGGTAGCATCCCCACCCCCTGCCGCACATCATACAGGACGACGTGCAGATCTGGCCGGAGTACGGCAAGGCGACCGCCCCCTCGCCGCCTGCCAAGACGTACTCCAGGAAGAGGAGAAGGCATACATGGGATGCCTTCTCCCCCACCTCCAGGTGCTCAAAGACTTCCTGGAGGCGCTGTCGCGCGACGACAGCATTATCCATGCCCATAACCTGGTGGCCCACCTCCTCCACCAACCTGGAACATAGGCATTGATGGCAGGTTAGTCATATTATATTATTATTTTTTATTATTATATTTTAGCGCAGTGAGTTAAAATTTAATAAGTGCTTTTTTTCTTCTTATATTATATTATTATTAAATGATTATAATCCTTGCTGGTCAAATGATTCATTTGAAATGAAATTTAATTTTTCAATTGACAAATCTGATATATTTTTAAATTTGTTTTAAAACTTTTCTTCTACTGCAGATTCAGCCACCTCTGTGTGGTGGACATGGATCTGTTGATGGCTACGGCACTGCACCCCCACCACAAGCTCGCCACGGTCAGGGCCATCTGCAGGAGACAGGACAATGAGGTCTATTGCGACCTGGTTAGGGACAAGCTCATCAGGGACTTTCTCGCCCTCGTCCGGTCTGACGAGTACCTGGACCCTGCCCCCCAGCAGGAACCCCAGCCAGGCTCCAGCAGCATGGACTACCTGTTCACCCTGGAGGATCGGCAGCAAGAGGAAAGCCTCGAGTAGAAGGTCAGGGAAGAGGTCAACAACTAGTCGAGGAAGCCGCTGAGGGGGAACCCGGTGCTCTCACCCAATCTCTTCCCGCTCGAGTTCCGTGATGCTTGGGTAGCACTCTTACTCAAGTATAACACGCCGCTCATGAGCTCCGCCTCGGTCAAGAGCGTGTTCAGCTATGGGTCGGAGATCCTCAGGACTAAGAGGGCGGCCCTCGCTGTACCGAACTTCATGAAGGGCAACCTCCACCTCCTCAAGAAGGCCCACGAGGTGGAGGGAGGAGAAAGACGAGGACTAAGCTGGCGGGCTTAGAGTAGAGTAGAGTAGAGTAGAGTAGAGTAGAGTGGAAAACTTTAAATATCATGAGGTATATATGGAACAAAGTTGTTAGTTGACCCTATCTTTTTTTTCTGAGAGAATATATTAGTATTACTGTTTGTATTTTGTGTAATATGTACTGTATAATAATTTTTTTGTTAGATTTTAATTAAAATAAAATGTTTATTTTTTATCTTAAAAGCTTGGTTTCTCTTTGTATTAGTTAGAAATGGCTTATTTAGGGTAAAAAGCATTAAATTTCCCTTTAGAAACATTGAAAATCGCTTTAAAAACATTGAATCGCTTTTAAAAATATCGAATCGCGTTAAAAAAATTTAATCGAATCGGATAATCGCTAATCGGAATTAGATTTTTGTCAACCGCATCGGACTTGACGAGCTGGCGAATCGTTAATCGCTAAAATGACTTCAATTTTTTTTAATCGCACCCACCTCTGTATGTATAATATATATATATATATATATATATATATATATATATATATATATATATATATATATATATATATATATATATATATATATATATATATATATATATATATATATATATAACTTAAATCACATGTGACACGTGATATAATATATGCATTTATAGGCCCAAAGAAATGAAAATTGGCATCACGACACTAAGGAAAGTGACCATGGAAAGCTTAAGAAAGAAAATGTGAGAAATAGAGACGGAGAAAAAAATCGTGAAAACTAATTTTAACCGTTATATGAAAAATAAATAAAGGAGTAGGATTCGAACCTGTGTCCTCAAGCGCTCATCGCTGTTGTGAGCACGAGGCTTATCGACTAAGCCATCGATAGTGAATCAGTCAAGCTAATAAGGCTAAGCTAAGCTAATGTTGCCGTTGCTTCCCAAATTTGGTTCGTAGCAGATCAATCAAAAAATACGAATTAACGTTTTTTAGATTATTTTTTAAATGCTCATTGACTCATTAAATGACTAAGACGATTTTTACAAGGAATAAGTTTTTATAGATAAATGATTCATCTCTCATTTGTTTCTATTTCATGTCCCTAGCTGCAAAAAATGGCCAATTCTTTGGGAGGGGGAGGGGGCACCCTGTATATATTAAATTTTATTTGTGGTTTTTAGGAAACCAAATGGTTGAACTTATAAATTTTAAAATAAGCTCATAATAATCAGTTTTAACAAGGAGTATAATGGTGTTATTTTTCTTTACTGCAGTATTGACCCAAATGACAATTAATTGCAAATTCCAAATACTATACGTACAACTCTATGGTTTCTTTCTTGCTATAAACGTTTAAATTTTGTCACCAGGCATTTATACATAATCTATACATTACCGTATCAACAAATATCCGCTGCTTAGATATTCATGCGAGTCTTGCTGAATATAGGCTACATTTCAAGAGCTCAATTTTCACTGTTGCATCTCCGAGTAACTCAGCCATGAATAAACCGGACGAAGAGTGTTTAAAAATTCTAAATCTTCAGTCACTTGAGACAAGAGGATTAAAGGAAGAACTTATCCAAGTCTATAAAATACTGAATGGTTTTAATCACGTAAATTTTGATTCTTCGAGTTGGACGGGTGCGAAAGAAGCAGAAGGCACGGTTATAAATTGAGAAGGAGGAGATATGAGACAAAATATTGCTAAGAATTAGAAGGAAGACGCAGTTTGGGGATAATTTTGTATAAAACCAATTATAATTATATAATTTAGTCCAAGGATAATGAAAAAGTTAATTTTTGGAATCGTTTGTCAATTTACATCGCCGAGTCATCATCTATAAATATATTTAAAAGTCACTTGGATTCCCATTTTAAACGTCTAGGTATACTCCGAAGAGGGAACAGCCTATTGATGGGCCCCAGGGTCGTTCCTAGCTCCGTTCTCTTATAATTTATAATATCCCCCCACTCCGTATCCAATCCCGACCTCCCACTTTAAGCCCTATTTTCGAGACCCTCTTTTAAAACGGAGAGGCAAACATGTGAAGTCTATTACTCAACCCGCACCGTCAGCTATCCCCCCTCCCCCACTTGTGGTAGTTGTCTGACCAGGGACGGGAGGTCCTTGGTAACTGCGGGTTGATCAAAGCCACTCAAATTACGGATTAACATTCACCTCATTAACGTTCGTCTGTTCGGGTTTCGTCTGGGAGCCTGGAGCATTCATTGATTAAGTACGTGACGTCACTCCACACACAAGTCATGATATGGGCCAATGAAAATGGTAAAAGGGAAGAAATAGGCGAAGAAAGAGGAAATGGAAGATGAAAAATAATAGAATATAACCGTAGACAAGAGTAGCGTCATCAGTATTTTACCTAACGCGTACACAAGAAACTTTTATTTAAATACAATTTATAGACTTAATTAAGAAGAAATTAATGGTTTGCACGAAATTGTTCCTTTAGTGAGTGCAACCAAATTTTGTATAGAGGTTGTTAGTAGTAGCTGTCGTAAGTGAACCTTGATATCGATTCCTGTATAGGTCAGGGGGAGTCAGGATTGCCATATCGTTGAGTTTATGGCATTCTCTCACTCAAAATTTTTTGCAATTTCGATGAGCAATACAATATTTGGAAAATTCCATTTTTGTTTATGAAAGAAATAAAATAAGAATATATGGCTTTTTCCTATGGGGCTCATTTTCCTGGATCACCCAGAGAGAACTAAAGCCAACAATAACCATTGATGCATTTTTATTGTAATTTTATGGATTTGTCTTTGGCAGCACTATACATACATAGGTATAGTTTTAAAATATTGGATCTTTTGAAGAATAACGGTCCCACATGAACCAGGGACCACTATTCTTCAAAACTATAAAAATGGAACCCCTATTGTTAAAAGGGTAGTTGATACACACTTCGTATATCATTTAGGAATGCCTCAGACAAATCTGTTGCATCTTTTCTCAGTATTATCTAGCATAAGTGATCAAGGTGAGACTGGAAAGGCTCACTACTAACACCTCTCATTTGCTTTAAAATTGTTGTTTTGGCACCAAACCATGATCGTTCAATAGCCTGACTGTGTGCTCCTATCACTGGATCTACAAAATGTCCTCGATGATTCACCATTAGAACGGTAGATTTTCCTGTTGGAGTTATTGGTGTATTCATGGGTATTTACATTACGAAAAGAACATCAGTTCTAAAATTTTGCACAAACTCAAAGTAGCACCGTTAATAGTGAATGACCCGTCAGAAAATCATAGTTTACTTTGATTTCTCTCTTTAATATATAATATTCAATAATGAGCAGCCCTTAAGCAAGCATGGATCGAAGCATATTTGAAATTCAAATCAAACCATTACTAATCGAAGACACTCTTCCAGTGATTACTTGGGTCATAGATAACGTATTCGTTATCTATGCTTGGGTGAAAAATATAGAGCCT
This sequence comes from Ceratothoa steindachneri, assembly GCA_963969495.1. Taxonomy (NCBI): domain Eukaryota; kingdom Metazoa; phylum Arthropoda; class Malacostraca; order Isopoda; family Cymothoidae; genus Ceratothoa; species Ceratothoa steindachneri. The sequence continues at coordinate 187,965,527 of OZ018317.1, read as the reverse complement.
ATTACGCGTGAAATGAAATGTTCAGGTTGTAATATTGTGATGAACTGGACGAATTGTGCTTCAAATTTAGATAAACATATTTAGAAGTGTCAAAATAAAGTCTGTGAAAAATAAAAACAAAATATCAATTAGGAAAAAAATCATTCCTTTTAGTCGCAGGCAACTCTACATCTCACTGTGGCGGTCGGTCGGTGTCCCTTTTGCTTTTTTTTTGTTTTTGTAATAACATTGTAACTAATCAGCCGATTCTAACGAAATTCGAAACCCTAAAGTTGTTTTACATTCCCTTTCGAATGATATAACTTTCATGGTCCTCCCAAGGTCAGCCCATGAATTATTTTATTTTGGCACTAACATCATAACTTCCTCCGATTCTAACGAAATCTGAAACCCTTATGTTGTTTTACATTCTCTTTCGGATGATATAATTTTCAAGGTCATTCTAAGGTTAGTATTTGAATTATTGAAAGTTTTGGAGGTCGTAAGGTCATAAATCAGAATAAGTCAGAGCACACGACTTTTTGGTCAGCAGACCTTGTTTAATTCTAAAATCACTTTTCAGAAATAGGTTAAAGCTATTTTCTATTGGTGTGATGAAATTGGTGAAACAAGTGCATCTAAGTTATTAAATGTCTCACTAAAAACTATGGTCGATTTATAGTTTCATTCATGAGGTATGTACTAACCATTTTAAAAATAATCCAGTTCACCTCGGTGGACCGAGAATTACGGTACAAGTAGACAAGTCATGCTTTACGCACAAACACAAGCATCACATAAACTACATGGAAATAGTCCAACAACGAGATGCTGGTACTCTTTTACCAATAACACTGTACAAAAATGAAAAAAAAAAACCGCAAATGAGAATAACCTTTTCTAGGGTTATTGTTTTGGCGTAAATCACGAATATACTACCCGTCTGTTTCTGTGACCCTCCGGTTTCTCGTAAGTTACCATCTTACGTTAAATATACTGATGGTTCCGTAGGGATTGAATGCAAACAGGATTGGACCGAAACTGACAACTCTAAAAGTTATAAACAGATTTTGATATAATTTTAATGGGGGTGTTCCTAAGGTATTCATCAACCTAACCTATGAAATTTATGAAGGTATACTCAATCCGCTGGATAATTTTTTAACTTACTATAAATGCCTCCATATTTTTACTTTTTTATCTAATATTTGTTGCTGTTACTATTTATATTATTTTTCATATACTACAGTGGGTTTTTTCTTTACAGGAGACAGAGCTAAAATGCCTAGAGAATGCAAAAATGCTCCAGACAGTATTTGTTATATATGTGGATCAGTTACATTAAGACAATACAAGAGACAGTTGACTAAACATGTGAAGAAACTTTATTGATCTGTACTTTGGATGTAAAGTGGGTGACCAGGACAAACCCTGGGCACCTCACATATGTTGTGTCAGGTGTACAAGTTCCCTTTCTGCCTGGGTGAAAGGCAAAGGGCCTGGCCTCATGTTTGGCGCACCAATGTTCTGGAGGAATCCAAAGGACCTACAATGGATTGCTACGTCTGCTTAACATATATTAAAGGTGGATATTCAATGTATTTTCTTTCCTAGTCTTTAATATATTTTCAAGAGATGTATCAATTAAAAAGATCAAAATACATACTATGTTGTACTTCCACTATTTCTGAAAATGATCACAGCCAGTAATATCCATTTTTAGTCTGATTTTATTTCACTGCAGGTCGCAACAGAAAAGGCAAGAAATCTATCATGTATCCAGATCTTCAGTCTGCCCAGTTCGACATTCAAGTAGTATTCCTGTACCACAGCCGGCCTCTGAATTACCAAGCGATGACACGAGCAACTCAGACGATTCAGAAAAACAAGATACACCATATGTGGCACGATTGAATCTAACAAGAAGCCACACATCATCACCCAACCGGAACTCAATGATCTAGTTCGTGATCTAACACTTACTAAGCAGCAGAGGGAACTCCTGGCCTCACGTCTGCCTCAATGGAACCTGTTGGATGAACATGCTCGTATTACATTATTTAGGAAGCGTTCTGCAGATCTACAGCAATTCTCCACTTTTGAAAACAACTTGACTTATTGTAATGATATTAGAGGCCTATTCAATGCCCTTGGGCTGACCCATGAGCCAAATAGTGGAGGTCATTCATAGATGCATCTCTTTACAGCATAAAAAGCGGTTCTGTTACACATTGGGAACACCATGCCTTCAGTTCCAGTTGGTCACTAGTCATTTTAAGAGAAACATATGAGAACCTTGTTTTTATTCTAGACTGCATAAGTTACAAGGAGCATGAGTGGCTAATTTGTGCGGACTTAAAAGTAGTAGTCCTACTTAATAGGCTACAAACTGGATACACCAAGTTTATTTGCTTCCTTTGCAAGTGGGACAGTAGGGCCAGATCAGAACATTAGGGGAGCTCAGAATGGTCACCTCGGAAAACTATGACCCCTGGATGCTACTAGTTAAGAAGGAGAAAATCATTTTGATACCACGGCATATAAAACTATCCCTAATGAAACAATATACCAAAGCACTGCAACATAAGAAGCCATGTTTCCAGTACCTCAAAGCGATCTTCCCTAAAATAAGTGATGCCAAGATTAAAGAAGGCATATTCGTAGACCCTCAGATTCGTCAACTTATAGCTGATGATGACTTCGAGGCGACAATGGATGAAACTGAGCTAGCGGCCTAGCAGGCATCCAAAGTACTTCTGGGAAAGCACCAAGCGGCCCAGCGAGACCGTATAGTGGAGAGCTTAATCAAGTGCTATCAAGATCTCGGATGCACTATGTCACTGAAGATAGACTTTCTTCATTCTCCTCTGTCCTTCTTCCCGGAGAATGCAGGAGATGTCAACATGGAGAGAGGTTCCATCAAAATATAGCGTCAATGGAAAACAGGTATAAAGGAAAATGGAGCCCTGCTATTCTGGCTGACTTCTGCTGGAACCTGAAGCGTGACACCTGATACGTCTTACAAACGAAGAAGTAAAAACTAAAATGTAGGTTAATACATTATATAATGATAATAAACATACTGATTCATTATATATTCATGAATTAATTACAATGGACACATTTAATCTGACTTTGGGAGAGAAACACATTAATGGTATCGTGGAATTCATTGTCACCCGCATAATTATTAAATCGGCAATTTACAAGAAAATGTTCCGTGATGGGAAATTCTTGTTATCAAATTCGAATTTAGCACACTTAACTTCATAATAAAATGCACAAAATGCAAGGCTGAAGAACTGTGCGCTCAGACGAATGCAAGGCCTACCAAAGAATCAGTAACCTAAGATACCTAAATAAAACTGCAAATCATTCGTTACATTTTGTTGATAATAGAACAGGTGTTCACACTCAGCTTGTAGAAACCTATTAGAACAAAAATAAAACTAAAATAATAAAGGTGTATGGATGCAAAAAAGAATTCTTACACTCCTATTTACAGGAATTTATGTATCGTGAACGACAACGGAAAATTTATATGATATTTTTGTGCTGAAATTTTGAAACAGAATTCGTGCAATTATTAAATTGATTTATGTAATAATGTAATATTAAATTATTATGTATAATTTTTAATATCATTAACTTAATAAAACATTAAATAAAGTACCAATCCTTGTTATTTATTTTACCTTATATCATCATCATCATCATCATCATCATCATCATCATCTCACTAACTATATAATTTAAGAAGGGGATTTTTTTGAATATTTGAATAATAATTTCATCTTAGTTTGGTTATGACTTATGTTCTTTTAGCAAAGTTATTTATAATAATTCTTTTATAATATCAAAAAACAAAACGGTGAAGTTCAGAAATATATATAAGTATCGAAATTTTGTGAATTTTTTAAAACCCAAAGAATTACAAATGGTGAAGTTCAGAAAATTCATTTTTATATATCTTCTTTTATAACTATATTTTAGCAATGTGATATTTTGAAAGGGGGGAAATTTAGTTTAGAGTTCCTTTTTAAAATTATTATAATTGGCGAAGTTCAGAAAATTTATAAAAAAAAATTAACTATGGCTGCTTTTTTTATAGATTTAAATTTTAATCTTAGTAGCGAAGCCATTGCCTGGTTTGTTTATAATCTTCTTTGGCACCAAACTGGGGGCCCCTATTCTTCAAAAGGCCCAAACTTGGCCCCCTGTTATTAAAACGGTCATGTGTGACTGCTATTCTTCAAAAGATCCAAAATATTTATTTTAGACCCCAACCCCTCCCTAGCGCGTAAAATAGCTGTCATCCTCTTATACTGATTTTTGACAAATGAATAATTCTCCAAATATAGTTCGTATATTTCCTACGACTTAAGACTTCAGTAATTAATTTGTTAGGTAAATTTTAAGAACATCCCCACCAATTATTTCAATTATTAGAATGTATTTTTCCTACATTTTTAGGTGTCAGGGACACAAATATGATAATAAAAGTGTCGCCAGATTATAGGAAAAGGGTATATGTTCAAAATGGGATTCTTATAAATATGTAATTTTATGTTTGTAAGGATTACAGGATGTTTTAAAATGGAGTGTATTCCACTACATTATCATACTGTTCAACAGCAACACTACCCAATCACACAGCACTCACTACAACGGACACCTTAACATGAAATAAACAACAAACAAACGATCTCATTAAGCACTTTTCCCACAGTAGAGACTTGAACCCCTACCAAAACAATTGATGGGTCAACCGACGGAAAAACTCCTCCACACCAATCACAGCCTACACCCCATTTACTAATAGCCCTGCAATCTCAAGTACTCAGCTGCTCTTGGTCCAGGCAACATCAATAACATACACTTTAAACACATCGCATCAAATAAAATACAAGCACTCACTAACATCGCAAACTTCAGCTACTCACCGACGCAATACTCAAAATCTAGAAGCATGGCACAATCATAACAATCCCTAAACCCAACAAAGGCCTTGCATTTCCTTTCACACACCGTTCCATCACTCTCCTATGTACTCATTCCAAAGTCTTTCAGCACCAAATCCTAAAATAGATCAAACCACTACACTCAACAACCCCAAACAAAGAATTTATGACGGCATCGACCAAGCACAAGTACATAGAACATTCTATCTAACACTACACCTTAGCAAAGCTTTCGATGACATCCCCCGTCGAAACCTAATTAACCAAACATACAGCACCAGTATGCTCAGCAACACAAAAAGATGGTTGGCCTACTATTTTGCAGGTATACATGCCTATCTGATATTTGGTGGCCAGACATGAAGCATCAACAACATAAACAGTGTTCCCCAAGGGTCTATACTGTCCCTTACACTCTTCTTACCTCGAAATGTATGACATAACTAACATACACTCGCCCTAGATATACAAAGCTTAATACGCAGACGACATAACTATCACATGAAGACTCCAAAACAAATTCACAACCACTCATCTCCAATCCTACCACAACGATACACACATGGTTCATTACCAACAGACTCAAAATAATTTTCACCAAATCCACAGGAACCCTCCTTACATGTGGCACATGAGAACACATGGGGACAATGTACCTATTCTTGCACAATTTAACATTAAAGAGGTGTAAAACCTGTACCTCTTCTTGTATAATTTAACATTAAAGAGGTGTGTAGGGAACTCGTCACTCCCCCGTTCTCTCCCAGTGGAGACACGGGACGGTAACCGCAAGAACATCCGGGCCAGGCAACGGGGGTCAAGCTCGTAACCACAGCTCCTCGCCACTCGTCTCTATGAAAAGCCGTACGGGTTTAAACGGCCAGATCTCCCCTACGAGTGTATATTCAATTTCACCTCAAGTAAGAAATTGGAGACGCGTTTCTCTCAAGCTCAAAGGCCAGCGGAAGCCGAGGTAAGACTTGCTGAGAAAAAAACCGTTGGTATAAGAACCCTCCTGCGGCCCGTTCACAAGCCCCCCTTTCCCTCCTACCCCTACCCCAGTGGGATGACAAGGTATAAATAACAAACACTTGGGAAAAAGGGGGTAGAATACGTGAGTCTCCAGGCTACGAAGTCCCCGGATTGAGGCCGGGCTACAAAGACTGGATTGGTAGAATACGTGAGTCGCCAGACTACGAAGTCCCCTGCAAGAGAGGCAGGGCTACCAAGGGGGCTAAGAAGCAGCTCATCCTCGAGCTAGTCTCTGGTTATCAAACCGAACGTTAAGTTAACTTGTTCAAGTTCAACTTACTCTCATCAGAGAGACTCCTCATATCCTGGTGCATCCTAAAGCCCAGGGATATTCCTCGCCTTTGAGGAAGAACGAAAAGAAGAGGAAAAAGGCTCTCCCTCGAGCCCGTTACCGGGTGGTTACACCAAACTCATAAGTTAACTTGGCTGAGGAACCAAGTTCAACTTACTTTCGTCAGAGAGGCTCCTCTTATCCTGTTGTATCCCAAAACACTGAGATGGGCCTCGCCCTTGAGGAAGACTGAAACTAAGAAGAAGCTCATCCTCGAGCTAGTTCCTGGTTACCAAACCGACCTTTAAGTTAAATTGTTCAAGTTAAACTTATTCTCGTCAGAGAACATTCCCCCCCTTCTATCCTGGGGTATCCCAAAACACTGAGATGGGCCTCACCCTTGAGGAAGACTGAAACTAAGAAGAAGCTCATCCTCGAGCTAGTTCCTGGTTACCAAACCGACCTTTAAGTTAACTTGTTCAAGTTAAACTTATTCTCGTCAGAGAAAATTCCCCCCCTTCTATCCTGGGGTATCCCAAAACACTGAGATGGGCCTCGCCCTTGAGGAAGACTGAAACTAAGAAGAAGCTCATCCTCGAGCTAGTTCCTGGTTACCAAACCGACCTTTAAGTTAACTTGTTCAAGTTAAACTTATTCTCGTCAGAGAACATTCCCCCCCCCTTCTATCCTGGGGTATCCCAAAACATCGAGATAGGCCTCGCCCTTGAAGAAGACTGGAACTTAAAAGAAGCTCATCCTCGAGCTAGTTCCTGGTTACCAAACCGACCTTTAAGTTAACTTGTTCAAGTTAAACTTATTCTCGTCAGAGAACATTCCCCCCCTTCTATCCTGGGGTATCCCAAAACATCGAGATAGGCCTCGCCCTTGAAGAAGACTGGAACTTAAAAGAAGCTCATCCTCGAGCTAGTTCCTGGTTACCAAACCGACCTTTAAGTTAACTTGTTCAAGTTTAACTTATTCTCGTCAGAGAACACCCCCCCCCTCCTCTATCCTCGTCCTTGAAGAAGACCCTCCCCCCCCCGAGTACAGTCCTCGCCCAAGAGGAATTACGTAACGAATGAGCAAAAGCGCCCCCTCGAGCACGTTACCCGGTGGTCACACTGAACTCTAAGTTAACTTGGTTTAAGGACCAAGTTCAACTTACTCTCGCCAGAGAGATCCCGCCTACCATGGTGACTCCTAAAGCACCGTGATTGTTCTCGCTCTTGAAGACCCCCCCCCCCTCCCGCATTAAATACAGTGTGGACCCCAGCTGCCACACTCGCCAAAGTCAGTGGTGGCTTTCAAGTTATTCGTCCGCAACCTCCATCTAGCCGGTCGGCACGCGTCTTGGAGACAATAACACTCCCGAGGTAAAGTGCTCATTGAGTTCAAGGTCAGACGCAAACCCGTTCCAAAGGATATCCACAAAGGTAGTTGCGGCCAGTAAAGGCCGTTAGCATTTTGTTTGTTTTTTTTAAATTGAAGTTAGTGGTGGGTCAACCATCACTATAATGTCAAGTAGATCAAGTTAGAAAGCCATACAGAGAAATTATTGAAGTCTTTTTTGTGTATTTTAAAATTCGTAGTATTTCTGTGGTCCATGTTCTGTTTTTGTGTAGTAAATTGTTAAAGATAAAATATCAGTTGATTTGGGAAATTCCTGTGCGTTTCTTTATATCCTCACGTGTTGAAGCGGCGCTTCCTTAAAACAACAAAATTAGCACTCTTAGAACAAAGCCTACTTCATCAAAGAAATATATCACGACCACAAGGTATACCACGACAAAAGTGGTGTCCGGTGTGGGGTGATCAAAATCGGCATCCTACGACAAGGTGTAAAAGCTGTACCGATTCTGGTAAAATTTGATATTAAAGAGGTGTGAAAATTGTACCTATCCTTGCACAATTTAACATTAAAGAGGTGAAAAACGGTACCAATTCTGGTAATATTTGATATTAAAGAGGTGTGAAAACTCTACCTATCCTTGAACAATTTAACATTAAAGAGGTGTGAAAACCTTACTGATCCTGGTACAATTTGACATTAAAGAGGTCTGAAAACTGTACTCATCCTGGTACAATTTAACATTAAAGTGGTGTAAAAACTGTACCAATTCTGGTACAATGTGAGCTTTGGCATGTAAGTCACTGTTAATGTGTATTTAAGTGCACTTTTTGACTCCTTTATTTAATCTACCATTAAAGTGCTCCGCCTCCACTGGACTCGTCCGCGTAATGTTATACTTGGTACCTGGAAAAGCGGCACGCCCTCCTGGCCTCAGTGCTCCAGGCATTTTCAAACGATATTGAGACTCCCCGGGCTTTGTTCTTTCTAGATATTTCCATCATACCCTTTTTGCCGCTTTCCTTACGAGCCTCTTTTTACCTATTTTTTAATACTAAGATCCAATTTCGTAGGCTAGTCTCAGGCAAGCCTACGTCCACTCATCGGTCCAAGTTACCCTTCCCTGTTAGTGGTATTTGTGGTTGTATTTTAACATGTCTGCATTCTGTCCTACTTGCTTATCCTTCTACCCCCCCACCCCCACCCCTCCATCTTCCTTTTATCTATCCTTTTACGCACCCGCGATGGGGTTTCATGTATATCATGGGCTACCAGGCTCCGAAAGACTCCACGAGGGTTGCCTGCCCTTCCGTCTCCAATATCTGCAAGACGATATGAATTATAGTTAAGGCAGTACCTAATTTTAATTTATGCAGTTGAATTACATTTTAAAAACATTAATACATATATTTTCCCTTTTTTAAATATTTTATTAGCATAATAGGATTTAAATTAATCTGTAAACAAATATTTTGCATCATACAAGCTTATTCTGCGGCGCACTCCATTTTGCGCTTGATCGTTATGCGCCTGGCACCGTTGTTGGCTTGATGAAAATACTTCAGGTGGAACTTTAAATCCTTTCAGTCTGTTTATCAAGTGGTTCGGCGTTATAGTATGTAAGTAGCTTTTATTTGTTTACCCTAATACTGCAAAATTGTAGTAATTTTACTAGTTTTTAAAATTATAATAGATTGCCACAAACACAATAATATAAGACTTTTATAAGTAAATAACTGGGCATTTTTCTTTGTAAGTAAAGTGTGCCATTGCTAGGCTTACACCAAATCATTTTTTTTTTCACTTCGGTTTCACTTAGGGCTTATTTACGAGATTAGCATTTAGCCTTAGATTCTGATGATTGTACTTATCGTTTTGTATCTGCATTAATTTGATTACTCTCTCTCTCTCTCTCTCTCTCTCTCTCTCTCTCTCTCAAAGAAAGTAGAGAGAGAGGTGACGCCCCCTTGTCGCGGGAGGAGAGCTTGTGCGTACCCTTGACTTTTCGAGCTATGTCGGCGGGGGTACCTATCTTCTGGTACCCCTGGCAGGGTTCCCCTTGTCGATTTGGTCGGAAATTAGGTTCCAGACTAAGTGCGTCTTTCTTTATCCTACTCTATCCTTCCTCTTTTTTTTACATTAATCCTATTTCTTCTACTTATACAAAAAGAATAAAAGCAACAAAAAAAACCCTATTCCTATCGTGTCACTCTTACCCTTTTTTCATCTATCTACATATAAGGACCTGGTAGCTACCTCATGCGTCAGAAGAGAGGCTTTGGAACCTCTATAAACAACGCAAATCGATGCTCACTGGTTGCGAGAGACTAGGACTTGAGGATCTTAGGCGCTGGGGCACGATGAATGGGATGAGGGTAGTGCCCCGTTAACCCCTTTCCTGGCGCATAATTATTGGCCATTCCCAGTGACCGTTGACGGGGGCCTCTGGCGGAATTAGTCCGTCGTGACGGCCCTTTGTTCCCATGTTGGTTGCCAGGCCAACAAAAAGCCTTGGGTCGAGTTTCCTGGTGTGGCGGGATATCCATTGAACGCTGCTCCGAGATCTTGGCCGTCGCGAAGGGAACTAGTAGGAGTTTAGTACGGGGCGTGCTTCGTTGTTGTTCACCTGGTGACAAATCGATGGCCCCTTCGGGGACCGTCTGTGCTGCTTGGTTGGGAGCCACGGCACGCCGAGGCTTGACGACTCGGTCGGACGAACAGCAGCACATGGAGCGTGCCTTCTGAAAGATCCGAAACGTCTCCGATTGATAGGCTGGGGCGACTCACGCGGGGAGAACTCACCAACCCCCTTTTTTCTAATGATTGGTCGCAAAGTTTTGAACGAGAGAAAGTGTTCAAAATGACAGGGTAATAAGGTCCAGCTGCACTCAAATATACATGTGCGATATGCCAGAAGGATAAGTGGTGCGTGGACTTCACGGAAGGATGTTTTTCGAAATGCCACCCGGGAAGTATATGCCCTGACTGCATCCTTAAAGGAGAGGTCCGAGAGGCAGTGACAAACTGCAATGAACTCAAGGATCTCTTCACAACCTCTGAAGAAAAATCTAGGGCCCTGAAAAGTAGAATACATACCCTAGAAACGCAGCACGCGCGTCAGATTCGGCGTCTCGAGGGAAAAATCCTAGAGCTAGCCTCTAAACTAGAGGCCCAGTCAGCTCAAGCTCAAGGCCGTGTGACTCCAGCTCAAGGAGGTGAAACTGCATTGGCAGTCCCACTTCAGCTATGCGGAGAAGCAAATGGGAAGGAGAAAAAGAAAAAGAATAAAAGGAAGAAAACGACCTTAATGCAGCTCACCCCAGTGTAGAGGATTCGAGCGTTACTGGTGCGCAAGGGAAAGTGGAAAGAGAAGAAGAGAAAAGAGAAACGGCAGAAAAAGAAAACAAATTAAGACAAGAAAAATAAGAAGAAAAAGAAGAAGAAAAATAAAAATGTAGAGATACAAGAGGAAAGCGGCAAGTCGCTTTCGAGAGGAAAGACTAAGTCGCCTGCAGACAAATCTGCAAGAGTCACCCTTATTGGTGATTCTCAAGCACGGGGCCTGCAGTCCCTGCTAGCGGCCCGCCTTCGCACTAGTGTGAAGGTAAGCTGCCTGCCAGGATCTGGTAACCACCACATCAGAGTAGAGGATGAGAAATCACAGATTTCTGAGAGCTCAGTCGTTGCTCTGATGGTCAGTGGAAACGACCTCTATCTGAGAGGAGGTAGGGTAGGCCCTACAGATAAAATCCTCCACACGGCCATGGGTGCCGTGGACAACTGTGGGCTGAAAACCCGCAAGCGTGTAGTAGTTGGGATCAGTGTGGCCAAATGTCATTCATCCTTTAATGCTAGATTGTAGGAGAAAAAATGCTAAAATATGCTAAAAAATATTTGTTTATACCAAAGAAAATGCCGAAAAAGTATTTTACTCACCAATTGCTTTTTTAATTAAACTCCCAAGAAAATGTCATCATAATTTGGGAAAGCAGACAGCACATCTTCTTCTGGAGCTTCTCCTGGAGTCATAAGACTCCAATTGTCCCAATTTTGTTGATGACAACTTTTGGCAATTCAAAGTTTTTGCAGCATTTGTTGTGTCTCTTTAAGCCATATTTTACTGCAAGAATAGCTGAAAACATTGGCAGCTGCATTTTGTTTCTCAGTTTATTTTTCACGATATTCATGCTGCTGAATAACCGCTCTACTTCAGCGTTAGAATTTGGCAAGATTAACAGACTTATAGCAAATTCTGAAACTTCCTTAAATGGGTTTCCCCAAGAAGCATCTCTATAGGCAGATACTTCAGACCAAAACCCCTCAGTAGTTTCAATATTAGTCCATTTAACCAAATGGATGCTATTGTATTGAATCTCAATTGATAACTTCATCTAAATGAAATGATTCTAGTAGAGGAATGATGGGATTCTTAAAATGAATCAAGGTATTTTGTACTGAGAATAAGTTGATGTTCTTCAAGATATTTATGTTTTCTGGCATACGATTATGTAGCTCTTTGTATAGGCAAAAAAAAAAATTGTGCTCTTTTGCGGATCTCAGTTTGTTGAGAAACTTGAATTTTCTTGCTAATCATCAATTCTGTCAGCCTTTTTTCAAACCTATATCCCAGCTGTGGATTCGGATCAAGAAATTCTTCAATATTGGCATTAGGATCTAGAGGGTCAATCCTGCTTGTTGGTAATACTAACATGTTAGCAATAGATTTGATTAGATGCGATAGGTCAGAAAGCAATTGTGTTTTATCAATAGTATTTGATTCAAAAAGTTTGTTAACTTCTTGAACATGTTTTAAAATTGGATGCAGAAATAAAATGAAAAGCTCATTCTGAGGGTCACAATACATATCGTTTAGTAGCTGGGCAGTGTAACATCTTTCGTTAACACTTGCTATTTGAAAATGAGTCTGTAATTCAATCCACTGGCTTAAGATTCTGCTGATTGCTGGTTCAATCGACAACCACCTGGTTGTACAAGAATTTAAGATCTTCAATGGTTCCTTATAATTAATGGTCAGGAAAAGCTGTTTGTAAAAAATTTCTCTCACTGAACTCTGTGAAAACCATTTATAAGTTTCACTTACTAATAATTCTAAGTTTCTTGGCAGAGCTGCAGCACAAGCATGGGACACTGATAATTTTAGTGAGTGGCACACACATCTAAACAAAAGCAATCTAGGAATTTCATCTTTCAGCTTCTTGATAACACCATTATTTATCCCTACCAAATAGAGTGCTGGGTTTCATTGAGAGAAATGTCAGTTACAAAAGTAAGGAGGTTATTCTTAAATTCTATAACTCTTATGTTAGGCCACATCTAGAGTACTGTATACAGGCATGGTCCCCACATTTTAGACACGATATTATCCTTCTCGAGTCAGTGACATGGAGGGCAACAAAGATTATTCCTTCCCTGAGGCACCTTGAATATATAGATAGACTGAGGGTATTAAATATGTTCTCGTTGCAAAGGAGGTGTGTGGGAGGGGATATGATTGAGCTCTTTAAAAAATTTTCCGGGATAGATAAATTGGATGTTAGCAAGTTTTTTGAGTTAGATGATGGAAATCGGACTAGAGGTCACCACTTGAAAATTAAAAAGCAAGGGTGTAAGTTGGATTTAAGAAAATATTTTTTCACCAATCGAGTGGTGGACTTCTGGAATAAATTGCCACGGAGGGTAGTAGGTAGTCCAAATTTAAATGTATTTAAGAGTAGGTTGGATGAGTTTATGGGAAGGGAAGGTTGTGATGGTTCCTAAGTTTTGTATATATTAATATTGTTTGTATATATCTATAGCTGCATGATTTAGTTCTTGACAAGCCTTGATTGGTGATACCCTTATTTCTGTACGCAATCCTCTGGATGAAGTTTTCCTCAGAGTTTGGGTGCCTTAAAAAAGAGGCTGTTTGACTCGGATGACCTATGATGAGCCCTTGTGGCTTTTGGCATCTGTTATATTATATTGTGGGGGACTTTGATTTTGTCTTCCCCTGGTGATGGTGCTTTTTGTGGGTGGGTTTTGACGGAGGCGGATGACCTTTGATATGTCCTTGTGGCTTTTGTCATCCGTGAAATTATGTTATGTTATGTTATTACGCTGGCAATATCAGTACCAATGGCCAAAAGATTTTTCATGTTCAATTTATTTTTCTCCCTATTATGATCACAAGGTAAACTTAATTGAAGTACAATAAAATGCTAAAAAATGCCAGATATCTATTTTTTCATGTTGTTTTTCCTGCTAGATGCCAGATTATTTTTTTTTGCTGCTAGATCAGTCAAAAAAATGCCAGATCTGGCATTAAAAATGCTAAATTGGCGACACTGGTCGGGATGCTCCCGAGGAGAGGTCCAACACGGACCACTCACTCGATGAATGTCTCTTTAAACTTGCACCTGGCAGATTTGTGTACGGCAGAGGGGGTCTTTTTTGTGGACCCGTACCGCACCTTTTATGGTAGAAATGATCTCTATCAAAGGAATGCGGTACATCTTTCCTTTAAAGGAAAGGCCTTTCTGTCGAACATGATCCAGGATGTCGTAGAGAGGACCGAAAGGAGTATCCGGCCCAGAGTGAGGGCGGACGTACGCCAGTACGCCCATGTCACTCCAGGAACGACCTTCTCAGAGGTCACAAAGAGGGGTGCCTCGCCAACAAACAAGCCGGGAAACGGAAGAGCGTAGGGAGTCCTACAGTCGGGGACTCCCTGGAAGTTCTTCTGTTCAATGCGAGGTCAATCAGGAACAAGTTTCCTGAGCTCCGTGGCCTCGTAGCGACGGAAGAACCCGAAATGGTAGCCATAACAGAATCGTGGATAAAAACCTCAAACCGAGACTTTGAAGGTGAATTCACCATCCTTGGCTACCAAATCTTCCACAAAGATAGGCCAGACAGAGAGGGTGGCGGTGTAATGTTGTATGTCAAGGATACAATCAAATCTACGAACTCCAACATTATATCCGATCACGAGCTCCTAGGCGTTGACCTAGAGATAGGTCCTGTCAGATACAGGATCCTGGTGCTTTACAGACCCCCTTCCCAACCCGTTGAGAAGGACCGGGAACTGTACCAGCTGCTGGGTGAGCTTGTTCAAGGCAGTGTGCATCGTTATGAGCGACTTTAACAGACAAGTTGACTGCGAAACTAGAGCAGCCTGTGGCGAGAGCGCTCTACTCCTGGAGTTCGCCAACAACGAGTTCCTCACTCAGAGAACCGACGAGAGGAGACAATATCCTCGACTTGGTCTTCACATCTGAGGATGATATCGTTGAGGATGTCTCTGTAGGCGAAGAGTTCGGTGGCAGTGATCACCAGCTAGTTAGATTTACCGTCAAGATCCCGAAGGTAAGGTCTGTTGCTAGTCAATTAAGGAAACTTGACTTGAGAAGAGCAGACTTTGCAAGCCTTCGTGCTGGACTGACTGATGTAAGGCTAGCGGTATGCGAAATGGTTGAGGATTCGTGGAACAATTTCAAAAATAATTTCATGAGTCTTTAATCAAGTTGCATCCCTCTGAAATGCCTCCGTCGGTCTTCTGTTCAACCAAAGCTGTTTAATCGAGAAATCGGCCAACTGCTTAGGGAGAAGAGAAATGCGTACCGGCGATCGTAGATCTCGGTTGCCTTTGACGAGTACCGGAGGCTAGCCAGGAGAATGAAGTCCAGCATAAGGGCGGCTAAGCGTACTGAGAAACTCCGAGTGGCGAGACTCTGCAAGGAGAATCCCAAGGAGTTATTCGGCTATGTAAATAGCCGTAAACCAATACATCGTAGGATTGGACCCTTAGTGGACGAGGAGGGTGCATTAACTCACTCAGATGCAGAAAATGCTAACCTTCTCAATGACTACTTCTCTTCAGTGTTTACTAAAGAGTGTGGTCCTACCCCCCAGCCTACGGATTCCTACTAGGGGGAAAAGCTGGAGGCAATGCACTTCACCGAAGGAGAAATAAAGAAAAAGATCGCTGACCTAAAGACGAATAAGTCCCCCTGGACCGGACGGGTTTCTATCTAAGGTGTTGAAGGAAGTGTGCGATGAAGTATCACAACATCTGTGCGCTATCTTTAACATGTCAATCCGGACCGGATGCGTTCCTAGAGACTGGCGTGAGGCGGAGGTGACTCCGATCTTCAAGAAAGGAGACCCCAGCCATTCGTCAAACTACCGACCTATCAGTCTGACTTCGATAGTCGGTAAACTCATGGAAAGCATCATGGTGGACAAGATGATGTCGTATTTAGAGTCAAACCTGGTACTGAGGAGTTCCCAGCACGGCTTCCGAAGGCAACGGTCATGCCTGACGAACCTTGTGGAATTCTTCCACTTCTTGTTTAGTGACCACGATTGGGACAAGGCGGTGGATGTGGTGTACTTAGACTTTCAGAAAGCCTTTGATAAGGTACCACACCGCCGCCTTCTCCGGAAAGTGCGAGCGCTGGGCATAGACGGAAAAGTAGCCGGCTGGATCGAGAACTGGCTAAACGGCAGACGGCAACGGGTGGTGGTGAATGGACAGGCTTCTGAGTGGGTGCCCGTTACTAGCGGGGTGCCTCAAGGTTCCGTCCTGGGACCACTACTATTCATCATCTACGTCAACGACATGGACGGTGACATGGTTGCCAAGATTTCTAAATTTGCCGACGATACCAAGCTTGGTATAAACGTTGCAAAGGATGGAAATACTGCCCGCCTGCAGGAAGATCTTTTGAAGATTGGGGAGTGGTCGGACACGTGTCAAATGCCTTTCAACGTGAACAAATGCAAAGTGATGCATATCGGCCACAGAAACCTTAAATCTCAGTATATTCTCAAGGGCACTGCTCTTGAATCGAGTGACACTGAGAAGGACTTGGGTGTAACTATCACTAGCGACCTCAAGTTCTCGAAACAGTGCATCGAGGCAGAGAAGAAAGCCCAAAGGATGTTAGTCTACATAAAGCGCCAGTTTGGATACCGTAACAAGGAGATAGTACTTTGTCTGTACAACTCCCTTGTTCGGCCGCACCTGGAGTATGCCGTACAATTTTGGAGTCCTTCGTTTCGAAAGGACATCGCAAGGTTGGAACGCGTACAAGCTAGGGCAACCAAACTGATTTTCTCTATCCGACATAAAAGTTATGAGGATGGACTAAGGGAATTAGATCTGTTCTCGCTGGAACCCCGTAGACTGTGTGGTCAGCTCATCGAAGTTTTCAAAATACTTGGAGGGTTCGACAATGTTGACTACCGGGATATTTTCACACTGAGTGAGAACAGAACGCGCAATCACGGCTTCAAACTCGAACTGAAGCGTTACAACCGCAATCTGTGTGGAAATTTTTTCACCTACAATATCTGCGGTAAATGGAACGCACTTCTAGTGGAAGTTGTGAACAGTGAATCTGTTGACCAGTTCAAGTCAAGACTAGACAAATCTTGAAAAGTGGCCGTTTAGGGACGTAAAACAATTGAGCAGCTATGTGCCTGCTCGATTGCTAGTCCAAAGGTAGCCTCTTTGAATGGACCATAAGGTCTCCTAGGGTACCTTCTTTCCTTCTAACTCCTTGCAATATTTAGGTATATATAATATATTACTAGAATTAATGCAGATCTCCCCCCATGAGGGAGTACATTTCTGCTGTTTTGCATTTAGGTACAGGTACAGAGTGGCATTGTTTTGCGGTTCTTTTTGGGTGTCAAGTATTTACCATCAAGGGCAATTATTTAGCACAAAAAAGGAAAACAAAATTTTCAATGCAGCTATTTTTATGTCTGAAATTTTCGTGGCCGACTGTAATAGGAGTTGGTGTTGGGCACAGACTCGGTGCACTGCAGAGGAAATGGAGGTTGTTTCTGGGTCTTTTCTCAGAAATACTCTTCCTTTTTCGCCGCTGAGATAAGCGCCTTTCATTCTGTTGTGGTGAGCTTCGGCTCTAAAATGTAATATATATATATATATATATATATATATATATATATATATATATATATATATATATATATATATATATATATATATATATATATATATATATATCATTAATATATTAAATCTCTTTTGCACATATCACCCATGGCTACGGTGACGAAGAAAAAATGTCAACAATACTCCAGTGAGTATTTAGCTTATGGTTTTATACATTTACCAGAAAATATAACACAGCCATTGTGTCTTTTATGTATGGCTACACTTTCTAATGATAGTATGCGACTAAGTAAGCTTAAAATACATTTGGAGAATAAGCACTAGGACAAAAAAGACAAAACATTAGATTACTTTAAAAAGCTGCGGGATGATTTCCAAGCAAGGAGCACTATTAAAGATATATTTAGCAAAACAACGGCAAAACTAGACAAAGGTTTAATTGCATCTATGAGATTTCCAAGCTAAAAGCCAAATCGGGAAAACCTCATACTATTGACGAAGAATTGATTTTGCCTTCAGTATATGTGGATATTTTAACTGTCATGCAGCAAAATCCCCCCTTCCTCCCAAATCACTGAAGTCATTCTGCTGAGCAACTATACAGTATCAAGACGTATTGACGAAATGGCAAAGGATGTAGAGGAAAAACTCGTTAAACATTTACAAGTAAAGACCTTTGCATTACATTTGATTAAACATGATAGTGAAGCCCTTCTCATGGCGTATGTTAGGTTTTGGATAAAGATCAACTCAGAGAATAAATGCTTTTTTCCCGCAGCCTTGTGACAGATACTAAAGGTGAAACAATTTTCAAAGAAGTAGTGACCTATTTCAAAGAAAATGATATTCCACTTGGGAATATTATGGCTTGTGCAATTGATGGCGCCGCTGCTATAATACTAGATATAGGGGATTTATTGCACATTTAAAAGAGGCTGTGCCTAAAGTTTTTTGCATACACTGTGTTGTCCACCGTCAACATCTGATTGCAAAAAACCTAGGAGGACGTCTGAAAGATTCATTTGCTAGTGTAATCAAGACAGTCAACCTCATCAAGTCAAATCCACTTCACGAGCGTCTTTTCCGACAACTCTGTGCTACCAATGAAGAAGGGTTTGAATGCCTACTTTTGCATACAGAGGTGCGATGGCTTTCTAAGGACAATTGTCTGAATCGCTTCATTGCACTTCGGGATAGTGTTGTGTTATTTCTGGATGGTAAGCAGTTTGGAGTAAGAATCATTGCTGCCAAATGTGACATATTTTACCTTACAGATATATTTGACAAGCTAAATATCTTGAACAAACAGCTACAAGGTAAAAATGCAAATATTTTAACTTGCAAAGAGTCTATTTGTGCATTTATGGGGAAAATTAAGCTGTTCAAAACAAATATGGGGCGAAAAGAGTTGATACAGTTTCCAACCCTCCGCACTATTGAGAGTGAGCTGAAAGAAGATGATATTTTTAGTATACATTGATCATTTGGAGAAATTGCATAGTGATATGGAAGTTAGGTTCAGAGATCTTCTACAACTGGACATTCCAGGTTATGTGGTAGACGCATCTGGAATTAATGCAGCTGATGTTGATATGAGATTACAAGAAAGCCTCATTGAGTTACAGAGTGATCAAACTTCTCTGGTGTCAGGAACTTATGGACAAGTCATGAAATTGCTATGAAATACCCTTTGCTTTGGGAAGAAATAAAATTATATTTTATTGCTTTTCCTACTTCTTATCTGGTTGAGTCGGGTTTTAGTAAAGTGTCACACCTCATATCAAAAGCTCGCAACCGCTTAGAAATAGTAAGAAGAGGAGATCTTCGTCTGTCTCTAACAACTATAGATCTTGATATTGAAAAACTTGTGAAACTGCATGAAACACAAGGATCGCATTGAATGAATAAAGAGTTGATGATATATTTATTTCATTTTGCTAAAGGATTTTATTTTTTGTAAGACTAATTATTTATTTTAAAAGAGTATTACATTTTTGTTAACCACTGTTTAATTTTTGCTATGTTTATAGGCCTATATATGTGACAAATATAATTGTACCTGAATACAAATAGCTGTTTTAATATCTTTTATTCTTTAAAGTAGAGTTAAACTGCATATTACCTACTGAAAATAATGATTATGGGCCACAGGAAAAAATAAGGTTCCTAAGGGGGCCATAAGCCAAAATCAGTTGGGAACCATTACTTTAAACTATAATAGAAAGGCAATTTAATTATAGGTCACCGCATTTTCTTATCTTCATCTCGTTCGGTTATTCAAATTTCAGCATATTTAACACACTTTCTAGACCACACTGCTTTCTGTCCCCATTAACAGGTACCCACGAATGACACCTCAATTTCAGCACTTTCACCCATTCCTCCTGAGAAGCCGTACCATTGCATTCTTCAGCGATTCCCCGGAATTCTCAAGCCGACACAGCTGGGCGATACCATGAAACTCACTATCACTCACCATATAACAACAAAAGGACCACCGGTGTTTACCAAATCCAGACAAGTTGAGGGCAACTAAATCAGAGTTCCAGCTATTAATGGATCTTGAAATAATAAGGCCTTTCAAAAGCAGCTGGGAATCTCATCTGCACCTGGTTCAGAAACAGTCAGGTGATTGGAGACCGTGTGGAGGCAATTGGTCTTTGAATGTGAGTATCATCCCGGAAAGGTATCCCGTTCTTCCTTTTCAGGACTTCACTTACCTTCTCCACGGCAAATCTCTCTTCAGCAAGCTCGATCTAGTCAAATCATTCAATCACATTTCTTTTGAACATTCAGACATTCGGAATACTGCAGTCAGCAACCCATTTGGACTGTATGAATTCGTCAAAATGCCATTCGAACTACAAAATGCTGCACAAACCTTTCAAAGGTTTATTGACGAAGACACCGGGGGCTTGGATTTTGTTTATGCTTACATAAAGAACATATTTCGCTTTTCTTCCAACACTTAAAGCGATGTGGTTTAAAAATCAATGTGTCTAAGTGTATTTTTCTCAGTCTATCATAGAGTTTGTTGGTCATGTTATATCGCAAGACGTTATTACACCTATTAAAGAAAAGTGTGATGTAGTATCAAATTATCCAGTAGCAAATAATCAACGTGAGTTACGCCGATTTCTATGTTTAGAGAATTATTATCATAATTCATTAAAAAATGTGCAGATATTTTTGCTCCGCTGTACGCATTGATTTCACATCGAAAAAATTTTTAAAGGCTGCAATGGTCTGGAAATAGTTTGCCGGCGTTCAAAAATGCTATACCAAAAGGAGTTACATGGTAATTCCCAGTCGCTAATGCTTTAACCTTAACTGTGGATGGAGCTGACGTTGCAAAAAAAAGAGTGTTTGAACAATCCATTAATAGAGACCAAAAGCTCATCACATTTTATTCAAAGACATTTTAGCCTGCCTAAACCCGTTACAGCATTTTCAGACGTGAACCTTTTGCCATTTACCTTAACATAAAAAAAATGAGACTTACTGGAAGGTCAAGAAATTTGTATTTACACAGACCACAAGCCATTGGTCACTGTCTTCAATAAAAACAGCTGTAACCAGAGTTATTAGGCAACTTGATTGTATATCTCAATTTACCACTGACACCCATTGCAATAAAGGTGATATGAACACCCAGGTGGATGCAATTTCAACGATGGAAATTAATTCAGTTACCCTCGGCTCCACATTATGAATGCCATTGCTTAGGATCCCATCAAGGATGAAGAGTTACAAGATCTCCTAAAAGAAGATTCCACTCACTATTTCTCAATAATCTGAGTATACCTGGTGGATTATCTGCATCATTGTATTTTGACGTATCAACAGAAGCCGTACCTCCTTTTGTTCCCTCACGTCAGAGAGGAGCAGTTTTTAAAGATCTCCACAACTTCTCTCATTTTGTCTTTGATGCGTAAGGACATCAGACAGTGGATTAATTTATGCCCTGCCTATCAGCCTGTGAATATTCACAGACACACGAAATCTCCGTTCCACACATTCTCACTACTGCCACAGCGTTTTGAGGTGGTACATGTGGATATCGCTAGACCTCTTCTAATTTTTCAAGGCCAAAGTTGCCTCCTTACTTGTATGAAATAATTTATTGTTATCCTTTTTATTAGCTTGTTGCGGAGGTTGAGCAAAAATGAACTGATATGGTTTTATTCGTGAGGGTTTACCAGTTTATAGTGGTCCCTAAGTTTATAATGAGTTGCTTAGTTTATGAGATGCCGGTCGATTACCAGTTTAGAGGAGGAATAACAAAGGGGTAAAGCCTGTGTTACCCGTAAAGTGGTGTCGGACGAAGGCGTTTGAGGTCTCACCGTCAAGTTTGCTCTGACTCTCAAAGTTCTTGCGGGGAATCCGTTTATAGGCTGAGTTCGAAATGTAACTTGGTTAGCACTGGTTTAAAGGAAGGACTCAAAATGAAAATGGCTTAGGTTTACCTTAATTGGGGCAAGCGAGATAGTCGAGTCTTAAGCGGCTTTGTTGTAAGTTTCCCTCTACGTTAGATAGTTGGGGCTAAGGACGGCGGAATTTAATGACGAGGAACGGACTCGTGACGCCAATAAGATTAATGTGAATCCGGAATCAAGAGGGATGAATGTATCCTACTAATAATAGTGATGTTACTCTTTCTGGTGATTCTCTGCCTGTCTTATTTATACGAACCTCCATTAAGGGGGCGTAGCTAAAATTAGTGAAGGTGCTGCATCAGAATTTTTTTAGTATTGTTTTAATATTGTGTAAAAGGAAATAAACATAGAAAAAGAAAATTTCTAGATAAACTTGATAAAATCCTAAACAGAACAAAATCAAACATTTTTTACTTACTAATAGCCTAAATTATTACAGCTCAAGCTTGATCCATTCATTTAAAAACGAAATCCATTCTTCTTATTTTAATTTGCGCAAAAATATTAAATATGTTCTCTTTGGTCTCTGAATGACTACTAAGGATTTTTATCTCCATTGAAAGCACTGCAAGTGCATTTAATCTTTCAGAATTCCTAATGCTCCTTAGAAAAGTTTTTATTCTTTTCAGTGTTGAAAAGCACCGTTCTGCTTCTGATGTAGTCATGGGAATTGTCAAGAGGATTTTTATGTTTCGCAACTTCACTAAAAACATCATCTAGATTATTTTCCAAGATAAATTTCAGCAGCTCAATTAATTAATAAAAGAACCGAAAAAAAATATAAATTAAATTCTACACTTTATCACATTCAAGAATAGAAACACGTTTTTAAGCACAACACACGCGGAGTAAAACACAACACTACCTTCCACCAGCACACCAGGGTCGGCACTGCGTGAGTCACAATACTCTCTCTCTCTAGCGTGCAGCTTCCTATCTCAAACATGTGAACATTCGCACATCAGCCAAACACCGTGTCTCTGGAACTGTGAAGCGCACAGTTCTATAAAAGGATTTTTGTATTTTTTTCCTAAACTAGGGGATGGATACTGACATTAAGCTTAAAGATTATATAATGTACAGGTATAAAGAAAGAATTAAAGAAAAAAAGGACTCATTATATTGAATGTTATCGATAATATCGAGTGGAAATTGGGGGTGCTGCAGTTCTGCAGTGCCTATACACGAGCCGCCACTGATTTCTAGATACCTTAATTCTGATTTTGAACAGGTCAGTACTAACGAAGAGGCAGGTGGCTTGTTTATCTGAAAAAAGAAGCTGAAATTAGTAGATTGGAGTTAGAGACTAGGGAGATGAACGATAAATCAGGTAAGATTAGTCTTGGGAAGCAGTTTAGCACGGTGCACGCGCCAGGAAGCGTCACAGAGAAAGTAAAACCTTTGCTAGTCTTTGATCATTCCGATCCAGAGCGGTATTCCAGAACCTTTGAAAATATAGTCGAAATCTTTAGGTGGCCAAGAAATTTGCGGCCTAGTTTGGTAGCTCAGGGATTAAGAGGGAAAGTGGAAGAGGCGTGTATTGATTTCTCTTAAAATTAAGTATGTTTTTTAAAGTCAATTTCAAGAAATAGCAGATGTCTATAGGCGTAGGGTTAGACACGATAGAAAGATGTTAATGATTTGTACGTTCCCTACGTACTTAGTCAAGAAAGAAGCATGAGCAGGCAGTTGAAATGTGTATATGTTAATTCATTAGAAGCTGTCAAAATGACCTTTTTATTAGTCATTTTTTGGAAAAGATGGAACTAGATATAAGAACCTCTTTGCACTGAAGTAAGGTAACTGATCCAATGTAGGCAGCAGAGAGGAGAGGGCATATTTATTTAAAATTCGTTATAATAACATGAGTGAAAGCAAGGTTTACCATGGCGAGGATTCTCGACAGAAAGTGATCAAGAATCAGAAATTTAAATCTGTTTTGTGCAGGGATAATGTCAACAGTTTTCATGATCAGTACGCCAGCAAGGGAACCTGTTTAGTGTTACTTGTGGAATAAAATGGGCCATATAAAAAAGGTATTGTTCCTTAGGCAACAAAAAGGGGAGTATTCAAGAGGGGAGCGTGAATTCTCAGTTGCTGAGAGAAGTCCTATGTGTCATTAAGTGTCGAAGCATATAAATGCACCTCTTCTGTTGGTAATTTTGTTTTTTAAAGGTAGTGTATTAAAGGGGAAAGTGATAGTCTTGGCCATTTAGGATCCTCAGGAAGACAGGGGCTAAAGTTAGTTTAGTTTCGTTGAAGTTCAATTGGGATTTCTCAAATATTTTTTTATTTCTTCATGATACCATATTCGAATTACTGCACTAATGAGCTTGGGTTTTGACGTGCAGTCGTGTTTTTGAAGATGATTTTTCACTTGTAGCCCAAAGGTTTTCGATTGGGTTTAAATCCAGTGAGTTCCCTGGCCACTGAGGTACCTGAATATTTTCATCTTGAAATGCTTTCATCGATTCTTTAGATGCGTGAGAGGGAGCGAGATCTTTATGAAATATCTCTCCATCATTTGGAAAAGCTTTAATTAAATCGGGAGTCACTATTTTGTGAATTAAATCGACGTATTTATTGGAATTCATCATTCCAGTAACTGGCACAAGTCGTATAGGCCCAAAAGGACAAAAAGAGCCCTCAAACATTACTTTAGACGGGTGTTCAACGTGCTGTTCAGTATGCCCCGCAAGAATCGGTTCATCGAGTGATCTCCTCACGTACTGACTGACATATCTGACCTTGCACCTCAAAATGCTATTCATCCGTGAAAAGTCCCTTTCCCCAGGTCTTATGTTACCTAGCCCATTGCATACGTTTCTTCTTCATTACGAAGGGGCCTTCTTGCCGGTCTTCCAGCATTCAGAAGACGTCGTCTTACAGTACTGGAACAAACGCAAATTTCTGTCCTCCTCTCAAGTTATTTTCCGCTTTCGGTCAAATATGCCATTCCGTTTTGGGGAAAATCACCCTGTTTCTTGGTAGGCTTTCACGATCCGGCTGACACTTGAATAGTAGACCTCACATTGTTCTGCAATTTTTCTAACACTCAATCCACTACATTCTGATAAAGTTACAATCCTAGAACGTTTTCTTGGTGCGAAATCCATTGAATTTGTTTAAGAAAATAGCATCTAATATTTGGGCGCACAACAAACCGTTGGGAGCTTTACGCTGCCACTGAGAGTTATTTGGCAATAAGCCAAATACTAAATGTCTAAACCTTTAGTTGCCAAACAGTGTTTACTATTGTGAAGCTCCACATTTAAAAAAAAGTATCACATAATAAATAAAATGATGGTTTGATGAAATTTTTAAGAAAAATGGAAGTTGTTGCAATTGATTTTCGCCACTCCCTCCCCTCCTACGCTTTGCTACTAAGATTAAAATTTAAAATCTAAAAAACAGCAGCCATGGTTAGATTTTTATAAATTTTCTGAACTTCGCCAATTCTAATAATTTTAAAAAGGAACTCTAAACTAAATTTCCTCCCTTTCAAAATATCACGTTGCTAAAATATAGTTATAAAAGAAGATATATAAAAATGAATTTTCTGAACTTCACCATTTGTAATTCTTTGGGTTTTAAAAAATTCACAAAATTTCGATACTTATATATATTTCTGAACTTCACCGTTTTGTTTTTTGATATTATAAAAGAATTATTAGAAATAACTTTGATAATAAAAACATAATTCATAACCAAACTAAGATGAAATTATTATTCAAATACTCAAAAAATCCCCTTCTTAAATTATACAGTTAGTGATGATGACGATGATATATATATATATATATATATATATATATATATATATATATATATATATATATATATATATATATATATATATATATGAAATGAATAACTCACAAAGTAGCACGTGAGGTAGCAATTAATGCAATGTCCCGCAAGAAAAAGGAAAAGGTGCTTCCAAGTACTTTCGAAATTTATTCACTTCCTTCTTAAGGATAACTACAAGTGAAAATAATATAATAAGGGTATATATAAGAGTAAAAAATAAAAGACTGCCTCTAAGACAAGAAATCACCAATGAGAAAGTAGGAGAGGGACGGGTAAATTCACATCAAGATTTATCAGGAGTAGGTAGCAAGGTCAAACAAAGAGGCCGAAAGGGTAAAGAACATAGCCAGAGGTGAGAAAAATATTAACGGAAAAGGAGATAGTCTAAAGAAGAAGATTAGGAGAGACACGAGAAGCAAACAGCTACGTTCGGGGGAGGGGGGCAAGGAGAGTGAGGGAGAGAGGTAGAGTAATAGAACAAAGTTAATACAAAGTCAATGAAATAATTAAATTCACAAATTGATACCCATAACTATGAATATTGCAGACAAAAGTAAGAACTAAGAACACAAGTCAAAACTAATTTCTTTAAGAATAAGTTTTTTGATTACAGCATCAATTTTGAAAAGGCCAGGGGAAATGTTAAAGTTATTGGACTTACTTATAAATGAACATTCAATAATATTTCTTTTTATAGTGTCATTGGAGCGATAAATAAATTTTGCCGAATTTCAATTAATTAATTGGTCATTCTCAGAAATATTAACAAAAAAAACACTATTGTTTTCATCTCTCCGAACATTATATTTTTGCTGATTGATACGCACCGATAATTGCTTGCAAGTTTGTTCAAAATATTTACTCAGACAACCAGAACATTCGACTGAGTAAACTCCACCAATATTATTGCAATTATTGTGAACCAGTATATTTTTAATAGTCGACTAGTATTTGAAAGCAGCATAAATGTTAAAGTTTTTTAAAAGACGGGGAAGGTCAGTTGAAGCAACTGTATTATAGAACGTCTTTTTTCAGAAGAAAAGAAAGGAATAAGGGTAATGCAATTTGCAGCCTATTTCAAAGATATTGGAGAATTCCAAATCCCAAATATTCACGGCTCTCAACTCGTAAAGCCCGTAGAAACATAGAAGAAAAAACAGAACGTTTCACTTTGGGACTATGCGCCGAGTAGAAATGAATATAAGAGTTTGAATTAAGACGTTTGCTATAGATGGAGTATTTAATACTAATCTGGGTTCTATGAATAAGAAGATCGAGAAAGGGAAGGGTTCATGGGTAAATTTAATAGAAGGGACGAGTGAATTAATTTTAGTAAGAAAGCTATTTACATCTTTAGAATTAGGTCACGAGCAAATTACATCATCAATATACCTGTACTATACGATAGGGAAGTCAAAGATAGTAGGAAGGAGTCCTTTTTTTTGAAAGAACATATATAAGTTAGAAAGAACAGAGCTAATCCAAACTTTTGAAGAAAATATTTACAATCGAACGAAAACTTACGATTAGGGGTACAAAGTGAAATAAGGTTCATGAAAATAGTAGAAGGTAAAGTAAAGTCAATATTTTGGAATTCATCATTAAGGAAATTGAAAAGATCTTCAACCAGAACCTTGGTAAATATTGAGCAGACATCGAAACTAATGACGGTAAAATTGTTAGAATACTAAATTGCAGTGAGTTTAGAAATAAAGTCTTAGCTATTAGTAACATGTGAATGAGAAATGGTCCCAACTAGAGATGTAAGAAATGAAGTAAGCCATTTAGACAGCGCATAGGAAACAGAACCTATAATTAATAGGGCGTAAAGGAAGGTTTGGTTTGTGCGTTTTGACTAGTCCATACAAATAAGGAAGGGTGGCGTTACTCGACTTGAATTTTGCAACTAATTTAGAGAAGTTTTTAAATAATAGCCGTACATTTTCATGAAAGCCACTATTGACTGGTAGAGTGGTATCTTTCGGTACTGGTAGGTATGTAAGTTTCTTGGTCATTTAATAATTCATTCATTGTAGTAATATATGTATGTATTTTTATCCATAATAACAACGGTTCCAGATTTATCGGCCTTAGTAATTTGGAGGGACGAACTTTTACAAAGGGTCCATACGACATGACGAAAACGAAGGGGTTAGTAATTAAGGTGGACCCGACTTAGCCAGACATTGGTAAACGCAACCTTTCAAAATCGAAATTGAATCGATTTCAATTTTAATTTTATTAAAAATGGCAAAACCTTTATCAATGGAAACACTAGAGGGGTGGGATAGGATAGAAAAATTCAAACCATATCCTAAGGCGGTAATAGTATTTTCATCTAAGACTTCGGAAACTGTTACCAACCTCTCCTCCGAAGCTTTGGATTAAAATACAATTACCGTCTTAGGAATTATGATTAATCAACGTGAACGTGCGAACTACGAGTCTCGAAAATGATCATTGTACTAATAAATTATAAAATACCGTGGATGGATACGGGAGAGAATTATTAACCGGATATATTGTTTTCGCAAGAACTTGTTTATGTCCTTATACATATTTACACGCACTGTATATCAATCTCCATTTATATTCAAAAGCCAATGAACATCAAGAAGTAGAATATATTTTCTTGAAAGCATGAAGCTACAAAACTGAAATTTTAATGAAGATTTGAAATTTTTAGGGGTTCCATTCGTTTCCGTATGTGTGTTCGTGCGTCGCTTTAAACAGCCATACACATTTAATGGGTACACTAATAAACAAAACAAACTTTTATTGATAAAAATAATGGGGAGGGCTTATTAAATTACCTTTATAAATATTTTGCGTCAGTAGAATTATGAAGAATTAAAAAAAGGCGAAAAATATTCAACAAAGATATTTTTTTAAAATAAATTGGTATCTGGCATCTCTCCATCTGTCTTATATGCGAGGGGTGGTTACAAACTTAATTTTCAGTCAGAGTGAGACTTATATTGTCTATGTGTGCTTGTTTTTTCTGTGCTCAGTATATGCCCTAATCCAATTATTATTTTATTGAATTATATGAGTGTTATCAGTTGATCTCGTATTCCACCGTTGGTGAGAGTTTCTTTACAAACTTGATAAGACACTATCTTGGTCGCAATATATCTGCAGACAGAGAAGAACTATCTAAAGGCCTATTAAGTGCTTCCTTATGCTATCATAATTTGTTCGATGCTCCCAAACTTTGCAAATTCTAGTAAATTGATGTTTTAGTCTAGCTTCATCTACGTAATTGAAATTCAGTATCAAACTATTGTAAATAATTACCTCAGCCTATTAGGTAAACAGCGGAGTTGGAATTAAAAATGTCGCAGCTAAAATAACGTAATTGAATCGTCTGTTTGCTTTTAAATAACTAGCAGTTACCAATTATAAATGACTAGAGCCTCTGAATATCACGTTTCAGGGGTATGCTTACTCTCCAAGTGGAGTCCAAACTTGATCGTTATATAACCTTATTTCAGTATGTTCATGCTTAAAATGTATCTAGACATTCTGTAGATTGAAATGTTAAATGCATGCGATCAATTTTCTTGAGAGTTATTTTATTTTTGTTGAAGCACTGTTTCGCTTCCTTTTAATCGACCCTGACCGCCATAACACGTTTCCTCCATTGAAAAATAATTCTGTTAATTTCCAATCATTAGACTAATTATCAAATATCCGGTCTATTGAGAATTTACTCTGGAAAGTAAAAAAAATTGTGTAGCTTTCCCACACCACTTAGGATATAATTTCAGCTTTTTTTCGGGTTACCTTTTTATTCTTCCATCCCGCGTGGTGGCCTATTTTAGCTTTTCAGGCCGCAGGCAAAATATTGGTAGGATGGGGAATGCCTGAGCCACTCTGGAATTTCGTGGTCGGCTAGAGGGGAGGGGGTGGGGTCTGAGTAAATGAAATTGTTACTGGAACACGTCATAGTTATTTCCTGTTGGTTTGGAGAACTTAAATACGTCTACAGAGGATAATATCCAATAATTCTACAGTAAAGTTTTTTACTATCCACAGAATATATTCCGTGTACGCCTCGCAGCCCATTTTAAGAAGCATCGTTAAATTAGGGCCCGAGGTGTCGTCTATGGAGCGAAGGAAATATCTGGGCCCGAATTGACTCGAGGCAATGTGACGTCAGGATAAAAGCCTTGGGTTCGTGGGAATGAATCTGGTTCTTGGTGTTGTTCTCTCATGACTAGATCCACTCTCATCCACGCAATGGTTACAATGCACGGTTTGCGAGTCTCCTATTCCCGCCGATCGTTTTAACATCGACTGCAAAATCATCACTGCGTAACCAGATCCCAGGATAATATGGAAGTTTTTTAATAATCATTGTTTCCCCATTCTAGTGAAATACCCAATTCTATTAAATCGTATTGTCATTACATTTATAACCTTGTTTTTAAGAATAATAGGCTTTGAAATCTTACGTGCTAACGCACATCCTTTGATCATCTGCTAACTTTTCGAATGTTTCCAGAATGCTTTGTATCTCTCTCGCCCATTAGTGGCCTCTAGAGGAAAAGTGCCCAGGGACAATTAGTTTGAATTAATTGAATAGCTCATAATTTCTATTTACCGATTCCATGTCAGCATATAAATTTAACCTGCTACTGCATAATGAAGAAAACGGACAAAAATGATAAGTTCTGAGGAAAAGCCTAAGGTCTATGCTAAGCCTCCTTAATCGTATTGGTCTGAAAAATGGGGGAGGGGGTCTATCTTCAAAAGCCCGGCGCTAACTGCAAAAAAACCCACCTCGAAAGAACTTCATAGTCAAGGTTCGAGCGTTCGCTGATGATAGAATAAGAGTTTATATTAGCCCTTAGAGACTATGGGGAGGGGTTGGCTAAATGAGGCGGGTGATGTCGCAAAAAAAAAGGTGCCTCCCCGTCATCCCTTTTGCGCCGACATCCCCCTATTTGTAAGGGGTCCTTTGAAATGGGAGATTTAGTTGATAGCTTATATGGCCGGGATATTAGTGAGGTTGGGGTGAGGCTAATTCCGAATTTGTGTTCATAGAACTAAGCTGGGAACTACAGCGAACTAGGAACCATTAAACCATCACAAATCGTGTTATTAATGTTTATACTTTTCAGGTGTTGTGGCAGATAGCGAGGCCTACTCGGATCCAACCGCATATTCCCTGGGTTGTTACGCAACTTTTATTCCCAAACCCCCAATTCTCCGTATTTTAGTTGACATTTAATTCACTTCTCCAGCTCGCGTTCTTATGTAATACAACGGGGGGCACATTCGTCGACTCAAAGGCCTCTTTCTGGACCCCTTTAGCTCTACCAACTCGAGTCTACTTTTAATTTATCTTTCTCCGCGATGGTGCACGGCCAGGTAGTTTCCTCTTTGGGATAGTCGGGTAATAATTTGTTTAATTCGTTCGCCCTTTGTTGTGTATAGCGGTCGTGTAAATGGAATTCGATCGAAAGTGGCAAACCAGCATATAATCAAACGAGGAAGTATTTTTTTCCATCAAAATCTCTTCTGGCACTGCCAGCAAGGCTATGGCTGCCGTAATGGGGGAACGACAAGGGAGAGAGTAATAACGAATAGTCTTAATTTCAAATTTCTGCCTCCAAAAACCCCAGTGCAGTAAACCGAAAAGAGGAACAGAACTATTATTCCCTGCCATGCCTCGTCACTCATCCGAGCTGATACAATTGTGATCTTTTTTCCTGTGCCTTTTTGATTGTTTGTAAAAGCCTTGCTATCTTTTTTTATGCTATAACAATGAAATCGCCAAATAAACATGTCAGAAAAGAAAATTTGACGAACTCGTTTGTTTTCCTTGCCTGTGAATATGCACGTGTGAGCGTAAATAGTGACGTGGAGGCTTGTATGCGGGAGGGGGAGTGTAGGCATAAAAACAATGAGTGGGATTACCAATACACAGAACCATTGCTTCCATTTTTACCCCTGCTTTGAATGGTAGGCCAGGGTAGAGGTAAACCAAGTGAGAAATTTACACGGTTATATCCCGTTTGTGTGAAGGGTTATTGACTGAAGGCATGTATGTACACACAACTATAGC
This sequence comes from Ceratothoa steindachneri, assembly GCA_963969495.1. NCBI lineage: Eukaryota > Metazoa > Arthropoda > Malacostraca > Isopoda > Cymothoidae > Ceratothoa > Ceratothoa steindachneri. The sequence continues at coordinate 187,933,692 of OZ018317.1, read as the reverse complement.
ATCTGCTGGTAGCTTTGCTTTGTTGCGTGGCTAAGGTGGGAGTGAAGCGAGGGTTTGGTGGGAGACCAGGGGATTAATTGGGAGAATGTTGGGGGAAGGGCGAGTTCACTGACTCTCCCCCAGGCCTCACGAAATTCCATACGAGTTGCCAACGCTTCAATTTTCGCCAAACGAACACTCAAAATTCCTTTGCGCTTATTATTCTGTTTGGTCCAAACCCTATCTAGTTTATAACCAAAGTATTTAATAAAAAGAGCACAAATGTGCTAGTTATTAAAACTAAAAGTTCTATGTTCAAGGGCTGCTTTGTTAAAATCACATTTAAAATAGTCTGTTAATAATTCCCAGGATGATAGATAATTGCGGTGCCATCTTTCCACAAGGTTTATATATGCGTAGCACCCCCCCCCCTCCTCCTCAAAAAATAAATATATATATATATAACGGGTGGCCCAAAAGTTACCTCACATTTTTAAAAATTAATAACACAAAAACTAATTAAGTTATATAAGTGGATGGATATATAAAATGAAAGAGGAGATCTTGGATTTTTGTTATTTAAATATAATATCCTTCAAATGTTCTCCATTATTGTTAAAACAAAGGCGGATTCTTTGCACCATATTTTCCAAAACATCGGGAGTGATTTTGTCGATTTCTTCAATGATGTTTTGTTACAATTCTTGAAGATTATTAGGTTTATTTACGTATACCTTTTCTTTAAGGTATCGTCAAAAGGAAAAAATCTGGAAGGGTAAAATCAGGTGATCGTGGGGGCCAATAAACGTCACCTAAACGTGAAATTAGCCGACCAGGGAAGGCTGCTCTTAGTGTTGCCATGGTTAACCGAGGTTCAACAGGCACAAACGTAAACTAGGAATTTCTCGAACATCATTGCAACGCATCCTAACAAAAGAATTAAAACTTCATCCATACAAAATTCAAATAACTCAACAATTAAATATCGCAGACCATCAAAAATGAATAAACTTTGCACGCGCATTTTTGCGACTAACAAATTATCCGACTTTTACCTCGCACTTCATGTTCGATGAAGCCCATCTTCACATTACTGGATACGTTGATAAGCAAAATTGCAGATTCTGGTGTGCTGAAAACCCCATGATAATTCACGAGCAGCCTCTTCATGCACATAAAGTTATGGTCTGGTGCGGCATGACCAGTTCGAGAATCATTGGTCCCTACTTCGAGGATGCTGACGGAAAAACAGTCGACGGTAATTAGTGGAGACTTACAGAGAAATGATACAAGATTATTTATTGCCAGAACTGGAAGATTTGGATATGCACATGTGGTTTCAACAAGATGGGGCGACATCACACACAGCGACGTTTCTTGGCCACCACAATCACCTGATTTTACCCCCTCCAGATTTTTTACTTTGGGGTTACCTTAAAGAAAAGGTATACGTAAATAAACCCTAATAATCTACAAGAATTGTAACAAAACATCATTGAAGAAATCGACAAAATCATTCCTGATGTTTTGGAAAATGTCATGGAAAATATGGTGCAAAGAATCCGCCTTTGTTTTAACAATAATAGAGGTTTAAGGTAAGTTACCAGTTGGTTGCTGCCCAATCCAAGTGGATTCTATATGGCAGCTAGGGTGAAACGAGACATCTATAAAAGGTGGAGGAGACCACTTTTGTGACAAAAATTAAAAAAAACGACAGGTTAAAAGATTCATCCGCCAATATGAATATAAGACGGGTGTTGAGGAATAGTTAAAAGGGTCGGGAAACAGGACAACGGGAGAATGACAAAATGGCTACAATCCAATAAAAGGTGGGCAACCGATTGGTCCCCACCGCTAAAACGACAGCAAGGGCTGATATGAGCATCACCCGAAACAAGATGGCCGTGAGTAAGTCTCGTGTGGCCAATGCGAACTCGGCAAAGGGTCACCTCCAACGACCGCATTCTATGACGACTCGAGGGCCAAGAGGGAATAAAATTTTTAATTTTGTATAGTTAGGATGATGAACAGTCATCCCATTCATTCTGCCACGGTGAAAAATATATTTTCTTATTGAAGGAAAGTACTCCCTAAAAGGCAGAGCCGAGTTCTCGGGGGACACATAATGTGCTGAGCGGGCCAGCCATTCAGCTCTCTCGTTGCCCAGGGACCCAGCAAAAAATAATTCTATATCGGGACGCATTTTGGATCAGCCCTTTGCAAGTTTCTGTGACTAAGGGATGGGACGCATTAAAAGATCTAATTGACTCTAAGACAGTCCTTGAGTCGGAAAAAATGACAAAATCACTAAAAGGTAAAATTTGGATGAGTTTAAAGGCTAAAAGGATTGCTGAAAGTTCAGCGGTAAAAATGGATGCTGCTGGCGGCAAAGATATAGTTAGGAATTCTCCTCCTGGGTAGATGGCTGCGGCACCCACGCCAGCGTCCGACTTAGAGCCATCCGTGTATAGTGGGCAGCATTGTTTGTGTGAGATCGAATGCTCTAAGAACAGGCTCTTAATGATGCGAGGGTCCATGGAGGACTTCTCCAGGCTCCACATGTTGGTACATACTGTGGGGGAGAGGAGCACGCCAACTAGGGGTCAGTAAGGATGGAAGGGTAAGGACCCTTTGAGCACCCAGGTTAGAGAGATGATCTATGCGAAGGTTCAAAGGGCGGCGTAAAGATGGCGAAATCATATACCGCCGTTGATTCGGCAGCATACAGGCATCTGTAGACCTCTGATACAGGGGCTTGCTGTACTCGGTAGAGGTATCGCATGCAGATTTGAAGTCTATGGTAGGGCAAAGGGAGTACCCCACTCTCGCACTAAAGGCTGTTGACAGGAGAAGTACGGAAGGCTCCACTAGAAAGGCGAACTCCGAGGTTTCGAATGGGGTTCAGCATTTTAAGGGCTGAAGGGGAAGCCGAGGAGTAAATTTGACAGCCATAATCCAATTTGGATTTGACGAGGGCTGTGTATAATGTCCACAATGTTTGTCGGTCACTGCCCCACAAAGTGTGTGAGAGGACTTTCAAAATGTCTAGAGCCTGCAGACAGCCTGTTCGAAGTCGGCGTAGGTGTGGTAACCAGGATTACTTTGAATCGAGAGTTACGCCAAGGTACCGAAACTCTAAGACAAACTCTATATCTTCGCCTTTTAGGGAGATAGATGGCGGAACAAGAACCCTTCTGCCTCGATGGAAATACATTGCTTTGGTTTTGTTCGTGGGAAAGCGGAATCCCTTAAGTGGTGCTCTTTTGGATACAGCATCGACCGCCAGTTGTAGCCGACGCGCTGCTGATGGAAGGGGAGGTGAGGAACAGTATAGTGCTAAATCATCGACAAACAGTTGCCGATACACCCTCCGGGAGAGACGAAATAATATCATTGGTGGCAATTATAAAACATAAGACACTTAAAACACTGCCCTGAAGAACTCCCTCCTCTTGGGGTTGCAGGTCAGAGTATGCGTCTCCAACACGTACCTTGAAGGATCGAGATGCTAAGAAACCTTGAATAAGTGAAGGTAAAAGGCCTCTCATCCCCCAGACGTATAGCTGCTTCAAGATGCCGTATCTCCACGTTGTGTCGTAGGCTTTCTCAATATAAAACAATATGGCCAGGACTCGGTGCTTTAATGAGAAATCTGTCCGGACCGATTTCTCGAAACGTACTAGTAGGTCAAGGGTAGTATGACCTTTGCGGAAGCCACATTGAAATGGAGAGAGAAGGTGATTGGTTTCTAGGAACCAGTTTAGGCGCTCCAATATAATTTTTTTCCAGCAACTTACTCAAACAGCTGGTGAGAGCTATAGGGCGGTAGTGATCTGCATCCAACCCGTCCCTGCCTGGTTTGACAAAGGGAATGATGATCCCAATGCGCCATGATGATCGGTAAAAACCCTTCACCCATATAAGGTTGTACAAATCAAGTAAGAAGAGAGTAGAGTGTGGATGTAGGTGACGAATCATATCGAAATGGATCTCATCAAAGCCAGGGGAAGTAGATCTGCAAAGGGACAAAGTGCTACGCAGCTCAAGGATGCTGAATAGAGCATTATATGGAAGGTTAGATTTTCTTGTGAAGTTGAGAGAATGAGATTCTTTCTTTGATTTGTAGGATTGAAAAGCCTTATCGTAACGACTGACACCACTGAAGGCGCGGAAATGGTCAGCAAAAGCATTGCTGACCGCCAGGCCGTGATTCTCCAAGGAACCGTCTAAGTTGAGTGTAGGGGTATGATGATTAGCATAACGGCCCCTGATCTTATTAATCTTCTTCCAGATCTTAGCAGTAGGTGTCATAGAGGAAATTGATGAAACGTAACGGTGCCAGGAATTTCGGCCAGCCTGACGAAGGGTTCTTTGGCGAAGTGCATGAGCTCGGTTTCGGTCGACCTTGTTGCACAAAGTTGGGTTCTTTTGAAATCGGGCATGGGCTAACTTTTAATTTTTGATAGCTGTTGCACACGTCGACGTTCATCAGGGCGCGGTTGAGCGGCCGGTGGCAGGTCGCCTCCGTGGGGTGGTATGTGTTGCTGCATTGTAGATAGTCGATGTAAAGTATTCTACTGGTGCGTCCACTCCATTGAAGGTCCCCAAGGATGCATTTGTGAAGGACGCCTCTTGGAAACCTTCCCAATCTGCATGACTTAAGTCCCACTTAATGGGCATGGTTGTATGAGGGCTAACTTGAAGGGTCCAGAAGACAATAGGGAAGTGGTCACTCCCATGGAGATCGTCAAGAATCGACCATCGAAATTTCGTGAAGCAATCCGGGAAACAAACAGACAGGCCAACACAGCTAAAAGAGTCCGTCTGGACATGATAAGAGGTAAAATAGCCAGTATTTAAGACACAAAGAAAGTCAGATAATAAAAGAGACTCTAAAACACTACCTTTGGCATTTCGAGTGATGTCACCCCAGTATGGGTGACGGGCGTTAAAATCTCCTACTAATAAGAATGGGGAGGGCAATTGGTCTATAAGTTCTAAAAGGTCGGGTCTTGACAATGGTAAACAAGGGGGTAGGTAAATAGAGCAAATGGTAAAAAGCTTACCTAAGAAAAACCCTCACTGCAACAGCTTGGAGGGTAGTATGTAGGTAGATGGGAGAAACATGGTGGAATGAAGATACCATGATTGACATCCCCCCATGAGAGGGGCTCCCAGCAGGAGCAATAGAGTTGAAAGTGAGAAAGCCGGGTACCGGAGGAAAGGGCCGTATACCCAGTATATTCTCTTGGGTGGATAGTCGTCAAAAGAATTTTGAGTTCTTCCCACTTTGGATGAACGCCTTGACAATTCCAAGGTAAAATGGAAGATATTATGTGGGAGGGTTAGATATCACTGTGGATATTTTTTTCTCTTTTGAAGCCGATATTGTATTTGAGGTTCGTCCCAAAGAGCTTGGGAGACGGAGAGCTGATTTTGAGGAGCCTGCTTTTGCAGGGGGGGGGAGATCCTAGATAGAGCAGTAACTGGGGCTTTTTTCGTAGGTTTTGGAGAACCGACCGAAGCCCTTGATTGTAATTCGGGCTCACAACCTGGCGGAAAAGGAAGAACGAGAAGGGATTTTCGGCCGATAGATCCGGATTCATGGGTCGAGGGTATTTTCGGTGTCCGAGGAGTTGGTCCAACCGCAGCGATTGGTGATGTTGGAGTATCAACTGCTTCCATCGGATCTTAAGTTGAAGGGTGAGCGGAACGAACAGGTGATCTGAGCGAGGTGTGTGGAGCTGGGTGTATATCTGCCATCGTTTGGATCAAGGTGAGGCCTAAGTCCTGTGAAGGGCGGGACGGACTTAAGGGCATAGAATGTTCAGCCATAGGGGAGGAGTCCATTGAAGATTCTCGGGGTTGGGCCGAGTCAGCTCTAGAGGCTGCGCGCTTATTGATGGTCGATGACCCAGGTGAGGAATCCTTCCTCTTACCACTGGGCTTTGGGTCTCGGGGCCGGGTGGATGAACCTTCACTGGTCGATGTTGAGGATTCGTTCAAATAGCGTCTGATGTCTTCAAGTGTCTTACCCTGAGCGTCTCTCCCAGCTAGAGCTGCTGGAGAGAGGGGGGCTACATTGGTTATCTCGGTGTGAGAGCGATGCTTCGACTGCATATTCTGAATGTTTTCGACGCTGCGAGTAGATCTAGGGTGAAGTGCTTCAGGCTGGTCGGAACTCGCGCGTGATGGTCAGTTTCGTCCAAAGTCACGTAAAACGTCAGAAAAGAGCCGGCCGAGTGGCGAGGTTTGTGCTCGGGCACACTGGCGGGCCTCTCTTATATCTAGACGTAGGGAGTTGCGCAAACTGAGCACTTCCTTTTCATATAAAAATATAGAGCAGAGTTTTGCCGCACCACTGTGGGTATCTCTGCAGTTGGCACAGCGGGGTGTTTTGGTGCATTCGGGGCCATGGTAGTCAGAGCTACAACTTACGCAGGAACGAGGGTGCCGACAGGCACGGCCAAAATGTCTAAATTGATTGCAATTGAAGCAGCGTCTGGGTAGTTCGATTTAGGGACTTACCGGGACACGAAGGTACCCAGCTTTAATATACTGCGGCAGTTCTTGTCGTTCAAATGTTAAAATCAGTGTGGCGGTTGGAACTTTAGTGGAGCCTAATGTTTTAGTTAGCCTGTGTACGTGTGTGACACGTTGGGTACTGAGCTTAATCTGAATGCGGGTGGGGTCCTAATCCTTTAGTTCGTTTGAACGGACGACACCTTTGTCAAAATTCAGATGCGGATGGGGCGAGACAGTTATTAAAATTTCAGCTATCGAAGATAGATTTCGCACAAGGTTGTTTTGAGAGTGGTATGACACCTCGACTACGACATCACCACTTCCTCTTGACCACATCCGGCGGGGTTCACCACAGCGGGACTCAAAAGATTCATTGACGTCAAACACATCGACTTTTGCAGGTGGGATGTCTGATGATGAATTCATGACAAGAAAGCGAGGATAATCAAGATCTGATGCTACTTCGTTGGAATAGGGGTCCAACGAGCGAGGGAAGGCTGAAAGGGGAGCTAAGGAACGTTTGGCACGAGAACCCTTACGAGAACGGGAGGTTTTTGGTTTATGGCTAGCCGTTGCAAAAAGAAAAAACTTCGCATTCTCCCTCAGGGCTCTGCACCATGGAGGCCTACAGGATCCCGTCACTACTGCAACTATATAATCAGTTACGTCCGGTATGTCCTCTTGGAGAATGGATACGGATCCACCACACCATCTTTTGAAACCTAAGAGGCTGCCCCAGTTCTCCTACGCACGGAGAAAAGTGGCCAACGATGGGTTTCTCCTTGAGCATTCGGTAGACGAAGGGGGTGGAGATGCCCAGCCTCTTTCACCCTCATGAAAAAACAATTCGGAATCAATCCATTAAACGAGCAGAGGTCGGATATCGATAAGGACCACTAGATAGGGGAAGGAAGAGGAGGGAATAAAGGGCAGTGGAAGAGCGTAATAGAGGAGGAAAGAAAGAGTGGCATGTTAAAAGTCTTGTTGGCAGCACTATGGATCCCCTAAGGGGGCCAGGGCTGACCCCCCTTGCCACGAGAAGGCCAGAACCTCTCTGGGAACAACCCTTGAAGAAAAGATCCCAGAGAGGGAGGGGGTCAATAATAGAAAACATTTGAAGGATATTATATTTAAATAATAAAAATCCAAGATTTCCTCTTTCATTTTATATATTACCCACCTTTATAACTTAATTAGTTTGTGTGTTATTAATTTAAAAAAATGTGAAGTAACTTTTGGGCCACCCGTTATATATATAGTAAGCAAATATCTAAAATTCTTCATAATAAAATGTTACCTTAGATATTTCGTAAAAATTGTCATTTTTAATAGTCATCTTAATAGTGTAAAACTCAAGACTAATTGGTGAAAACTAACTAAAACATTATTACTAAGAAATTTGTAAATTTGCTACAGAATGGTGAAGATACTAACTAGATTGACAATGTGTGAAAGATTTATAGGCCACAGTACTTCTGCCAATCTTCAACAATCAAACCAGGAAGGAGTGCAATTCTCCAGAAGTTGTCGTCTGAATCTATAAAAGTTCCTGCCAGATGGGCTTCTAGGGCAAAAGGGGCTATAAATCCTTGAAATAAATATAAAATTTCTTTCTTCTCATCCAGCCATTAAAACAAACGTTTAAAATAGTGATTTAAGTTTCTCCCATTCGGTCTTTTCTATTGTTGAGTCTTGTCTTAATTTCCAGCCATATTGCCTTACGATCTAAATGACTAGGTAAGAAAATGTCTGTAGATCTTGTTTATGACGTTCCTAGTACTGAATCGATGTTGATTGAATTGAAATATAATTCATATATATCTTATTATAATGACCATAGCACGTGTGTGTGTCCGTCTGCGCATTAAAAAAAAGTTTTTTTTTCTTGCACACCAATTTTGAATGTTGTGAAATAAAAATGCCTTTTTCTCGCACATATTTTTTAATTTTGTGAGCGAAGCGAACAAGCGCCTCAGGATTAGCTAAGAACGCCCTTAAAGCAGATTTTTGCTAGTATATATAATAAAATGAAAGTCTTGACCAGCATGTAAAACATCTATATTTGACGTTTCGAACATTGACTATGTTTATCATCAGCCCATGATCGCTTACAATAAATCATTTACAAACGAGAAGGATTCGTTGACAGGAAAATACATGATATAAATACATTAAAATTAAGATAAATTGCAAATATTAAATGAGTGAAAAAATACAAAAAGAAATATAAAAACTTAACTTAAATGAAGGACCAGAACCGAATGATATAAAAAGTGAAACTTGGACGATGTTTTATCCTCTCGTTCATTTGAGTTAATTGCTGAACAAAGGTGTGCGTAAAATTAATTAGAAGAACTAAAATTATTCAAAATTTAGATTTAAGATATATGTAGTGGAGTTGACTGACTAGGAATTAACTTGGATGAATAATGATTCCCAAATATTGAAGTGAAAGTATTCATCTGCTCAACCCCAAATTTTGGAAACTGAGGAGTTGGAAAAAAAAAAATAAATGGGCCTATCGATTCATGAGAAACCCTAATGTTCACAGCTCCTCTGTTTAAGTCTTTCTCCACTCCCTTATTGGGGCATAGCTGTTTGTATCGATTTCTCTTCTGAATAGACACTTGGCTCCTGGCAAAGTGTGATAATCCACCCGTTTAGATTATTTTATAGCATTGTTTTGTTTGACAAATTGACGGAAGCTAGAATTTTTCTGTCGCTTTAGCCAAGACGTCCAGAGTGCTTCCGTCGTGGAGTTTTTATTCGAACCCGCAAAACTTTTTATACGACACGTCACCCCTTTATAAAGTTGCATCCTTCTGGTCAACGTAGGATTATGTTCGCGTTTCTTTACCACCTGCTAGAAGACCGATCCTTTGCTCTTTAGCGACGGATTTATCCAACAAGGTTCAGTTCTAAAAAACTTCTCCATCGTGATGAGGGACTCAGCACCGCGTCTGACCCGAGCTTAGCCTCTTCCCCTTCTTTCAGACAGCCTGTATTTCTCCCCTACTTCATCGCTTTTCATACAACCTCTCCAACAACTTTCTCTAGTCGGCCTCTAATTTCACAGGGTAGATACTGACCTTCTTCTCAGGTAACCGTCCCGGATCGGGGTTGAGGGGGGAGGGGACAATGTTCCCTAACACCTGAGCTCCGGTCCGGGATGGGGTTTTTTAACAACCTGCTTCATCCCCACCCATACCTTCCTCACATCCCTTTTCCTTTCCTCTTCACACTCTATCAATTTTACGCCGTGTCTAAGGTGGAGCCGCCATGCCGATTGACTGCCAGGCCACCAGCGGGAGGGGTGGTCCTGAATGGCGGCATCTGGCTCTGCCAGGCCTGTATGCACCCCTTACAGTGCGGGCTACTGCGAGGGGTGATGAGCTATTGCTTCCCGTATAAAATACAGGGTCAACATGCCCAATGATGAACAAATTAAAAAAAAAAACAACCCTCAACTTGCCCTGTTCCATCGACGGAACCGCCCTTTGGCAGCTCCACAGAAAAACTGGAGGTCTCCCCCCCCCCCTGTACTTGCACAGGAGACCCTCCATATTTCTCTAACCGGAGAGAAGGCTTACTCCTCTCCTACGCCTACGAGTGTAGGGGACTCCTCCTCACCCCATTCTCTGGAGGTGCTTTCGGGCACCTCCCTGTTTCCAGCGGCAGATCCCTCCTTTTTTTTCCAAGGGGACTGCCAAGAAAGCCAGCAGCAGCATATAGCCGACCACTACCCATTGAAGCAGCTCGGTAGGGCAAACCCCTTTAGGGGGGAGAAGCAGCCAGGCCCAATCGGTCGCTTCCCTCAAAAGACCTGCTGGCAAGAATATTAAACCTTGCCGGGGTCAAGGCCTGTGCCTCCCCACACTTGAATTGTGACAATGATGCCAACGGGACCTGCGATGTCCTGGGGGTATGGCCAACTGGAGGCCCCCTTCTGAGATAGACATGGTCCTTGAGGCAACCCAGCCTCAGACGGTAGGGCCTTCCATGGGGGAAAATCCGGCCTCGGCGCCAAGCACCGAACCCGAAATCCCCCTATGCAAGGTCCTCCTCAAACGGCTAGGGTTTCCGAGGCAGTACAAGGAGGGGAGGGATCTCCTCCGACCGGTGCCCCTACGACTGCCAGGACCTTCTCCATTTCGGAGAAAGACCTGGCTGAGGCTGGTCCATCTGGACAGAGGGCTCATACCGGCGGAGGTGAGAAGGGGGTTCATTCCCCGCCCTCCTCTCCAAAAAAAGACTAAAAAGATTCGAGGCTCCTCTCCATCCGCGGGGGCTGCGGGGACGGATGGATCTGCTGCCACTTTGGCAAGCGACCAAGCCAAAATCGGCACATCCGGCCCCTCTAACCCCACCCGGGTGCAGAGCCCCTGACTATGACTAAGACCAAAAGTGCACATGGCGGAGCCTCGATAGCATCGGGGCCCCTCATTCAGAGGTTACCTGGCGTTTTCGAGCCCACTGGCTTCAAACGCTTCCTCGTTATTCGCTCCACTGATGGCAGCATGTTGTCCAAGGGCAACATGATCAATCAGAGGAGAGCATTAGCTAGTGTAATTCTTAGAGAGATGAAGGTGACCCGTCTCTCGGACGGTAGCCTTCTGGCGAATGCGACGAATCGCTCAGAGGTGGCCAAGATAAGTACTCTTCGGACACTTGATGGAACCCAGGAGAGTGTGATGCCACACTCTACCATGAACTTTGTGAAAGGAGTAGTTTATGCGAGGGAACTCGTTGACTACTCCATACAGCTGGCCGACCATGGGGCGATCAAGGTCGAAAGTGTGATGAGAAAACAGGAAGAGGCCACGAGACCAACCCTTACACTCTTCGTCACGTTCGACTGTAACAAGCTCCCTGAGTCGGTGCGTGCCGGTTGGTACCGCTACCGCGTAAAGGCATTCGTGCCACTGCTGCGGAGGTGCTATTACTGTCACCGCTTCGGCCATACGAAACGTTCTTGTAGACGTGCAAATTCGGGATCACCCGAAGTCTGTGTAAATTGCTCCAAGGCTGCACTCGATAATTCTAAATCGTGTGTGACCAAGTGTGTCAATTTCGGAGAGCCGCACCCTGCTTCTTCGAAGCAATGTGGTGCATATCTCCTTGAGAACGAAATCCTGGCCGTTCAGGCTCAGGATCGACTATCATTCCGCGAGGCTAAGGACTTGGTCCTGGCGCCCTCGGCTCCTGGGACGTCTTATGCGTCAATAGTTACAAAGCCACCCCCTGCTCCTGGCACATCCAGGCCAACGACCACGGTTGTTTCCGCGCCCATTCAGAGCCCTTCTGCGGGTTCGACTCAACCCGGGCGCTCCCCTGGCAAAGCGGGCGGCAAAATGGCTCACACCTACCCCCGGCTAAAACCAGGGCTCCCCCCCTCTTCCCCCAGCGTGACCGTTTCCCGTAAGGCGAAACGGCCACGCGCCTCCACCGAGTCGTTAGACTCATAGGAGGCAACACACCTGAAGTTGGTCGCCAGGCCATTTTCCGGAGTTTCTAAAGCTGTTTCGCGAATGGGGGACAGCAACAAAGGAGCTTTGGCTCCTTCGCCCACGCCTAGTGGTGGGCTGAGTGGCTCGGATACGGTGGTTCCTCGAAAAGAGAGACCCCCGTCTACGAAGCCGCAACGCCCGCCTAAGGTTTCGAGGCGGAGGGAGGAAAAGACTCGCATGGCGAGCCCAACCTCCCCCTATAAGTCCTCGAAGGGGACAGCGACTTCAGAGCTTTTTCCGGCCAACAGCACCCGTGGTTCTGCCTCCGGGAAGCGTACGGCCATTCCAGTGAGGGTCTTCTGTTTGAAGAGGGCCCCCTTGTCTCCTCCAAGCTAGGCCTAAAGGGCATATTCCTTCAATGGAATTACTGTGGACTCCGGGCCAACTGGGAGGAGCTGCGGAGGCTCGTTCGACCCGTTCCCCGTTCGCTTTTTTTCTGCAGGAGACCATGCTAGGCGCGTGCTCCCTGCCCTCCCTCCCGGTGTATAAGGGTCTTGTGACCCCACCCCTACGAGATGGCAGGGCTGGGGGATGCGTGGTTTACACCCGGCATGATGTCTCCGTTCTTCCTTTCACTTTAGATACCTCCTTTCAGGCAGTGGCTGTGCAGCTGCACCTCAATAGGAGGTATACTATCATTTCTGCGTACGTTTTACCGTCAGCTGACTTCGACGCGGGGGACTTCCGCCGCGTCGTGGCACGGTTGCCGAGGCCCTTTCTCTTGCCTGGAGATCTGAACGGCAGGCATCCTCTCTGGGAAGATTACTCAATAAATCCCAGGGGACAACTCCTTGCCGATCTGATCGAAGAGCTTAAAATAGGTGTCCTAAATGTGGATAGGTTTACGCATCACTGCCCGAGAACCGTTTCATTTTCTTGCCTTGATCTATCTTTGTGCTCTTCGGATGCACAGCCTGATTTTGATTGGGGGGTGGTCGATGACCTCCATGGTAGTGATCACTTTCCCATTCAAATATCATTTTCAGGGCAAATGCCGCATGACAGCCCACCTCGGTGGTGCTTGGCGCGGGCGCGGTGGCCAGCATTTCAGGAAATGACTGAATTCTCTATCTCAGTCGAGGAGTTTAGGTCGGTAGATAAAGCCATTGAGTTCTTCTCCAGGAACCTCATCGCCGCGGGCCTGACTACTATTCACAGAACGTCTGGCCGTTTTGCACGCCGACCAGCCCCATGGTGGTCAGCCAAGAGTGAGACGGTCCTCAAACAGAAGCGATATGCCTACATGCGCTATAAGCGCCGTCCGATCGATTTCACTGTCGGTGAATTTCGTCGGGCTAGGGCTAGGTTCCGGTATATTTCGAAGCAGGCCCGCAACTCTTCTTGGTGGATATACGTTTCTTCACTTAACGGGAAGACCCCTCTAGCAGAGGTGTGGAAGCAAGTCTAAAGGATTCGGGGCAAGTTCTCGCAGGACCCCCCTCCCGTTCTCCAGGAGAATGGGACAGCAATCTCGGACCCCGCGTCCGTGGCGGAATCCTTTGCGACCGCTTTCTCCGCATTCTCTAGACGGGATGCTGCTTCCCCAGCATTCAATGCACGTCGTGATGTCGCAGCAGGCCGCCGACTGGACTTTACCTCCAGAGGCGGAGAACCCTTTAACGACAGGTTTACTGTAAGTGAGTTGCGTCCGCTCTTGCTTCGTGCCGGACACCGCCCATGGTCCGGACGATGTCCCGTACGCCATGCTTCGACACCTGGGTGAGCGAGGCATGGCCTTTCTGTTAGATTTTTTTAACGGGATCTGGGTGTAGGGTCTCCTCCCAGACTCCTGGCCAATTGCTACTGTGCTCACCTTTCGCAAACCAGGAAGAGATCACTCTACTCCGACCGGTTTCCGCCCAATCTCTCTAACCTCTTGCGTGTGTAAGATGATGGAGAAATTGGTAAATGTTAGATAGCCTTCTTCCTGGACAGCGAAGGCCATCTGTCTTCTGCACAGTGTGGCTTCCGCAAGTTCCACTCCATGTCGGATGCTCTGCTCTGACTGGAAAATGCCGTCGGCGAGGCCTTCCTTCGTAGACAGCACTACGCGACGGTGTTTTTCGATCTGGAGAACGTCTATGATACCATATGCGATACGGTATCATGGAAACTCTCCACAAGATGGGGGCGAGGGGACGCCTTCCAATGTTTATCTGAATTTTTGCGAGATCGTTGATTCCGCGTCCTAGTGGGAGGAGCCCTCTCCGGCACAAAGGAGCAGGAAGAGAGGGTCCCGCAGGGAAGTTTCCTCAGTGTCATACTCTTTGCCCTGAGCATCAACGGCATCACTTCGGTGCTGCTGGAAGATGTTCTCGCTACGCTCAAATTGGACGACCTTTAGATCTCTTTTGGTGCGGCCCAGATACTAACTCTGAAACGTCGACTCCAACAGGCATTGAGCCGCGTCTCTCGCTATGCCAAAGCGTACAGGTTTCAGGTTTCCTTGGCCAAGACTAAGGTAGAGCACTTCTGCTGCCATCCACTGCTCCAACCAGATCCATACTTGTTTCTTAATGGGGTACACCTACAAGTGGTTAAATCGCACCGTTTCCTTGGTCTGGTATTTAACCGAAGCCTCACTTGGGATGCTCATATTCGCAGCCTTAGGGTCTCTTGTACCCGCGCAATAGATATTCTTCGTTCCGTGACGTTCCGCGCTTGGGGCGCTGATAGGGCTACTGCCTTACTTTTTTATCGATCCTTTGTTCTCTCGAACCTCGACTACGGATGCGAGTTTTATGCATCCGCAGCCGAGCGTTTATTGCGGAAGGTGGACTCGATCCACCACACCGGCCTTCGCCTTGTGACCAGTGCTTTCCGCACTTCCCCCATTGCGAGCCTACTTGTTGATGCTAGGGAGATGCCACTTGCTCTATGCCATTCACAGTGCATTATTCGCCTGTACGCGCGATCCCGACGCCTTCTCATTCGCCAACCGCTCTCACTGCATCCGCAGCTGATTTCGACGGTGCCAGTCCGCCGTGAGACGCCAGTCATACCCAAGCTCCTTGGTTTTAGGGCCAGGAATTTCCTTCGAAAGCTAGGTGTAGCTCTTGGGCCGGTGGCTACCCTGGTTCTGCCCAGGACGTCACCCTGGAGGGTACCACATTTGGCTATTTGTCGCCACGCCTATGCTCCCAAAGCGTGTACAGCGCCGGGAGTATTGCGCTCGACCTATTTGGAGCACACTCCTGTCACGCTGGAACCGTGCCAGTGTATACGGATAGCTCCAAGTCCCAAGAGGGGGCGGCTTCCACGCCGTATCCCCTCTGTTTGAAGTCAACGGGGCTCTGACAGGCGCTGCGTCTGTCTTCACGGACGAACTAATGGCAATACACCACTCGGTATGGGAGATTACGCGACGTGCCCGGCTCGGATACCGGATTGTGATCTATAGCGACTCACAAAACGCCCTGAGTGCTCTCGGGGCATTGGAATCTGCGCATCCCCTAGTTTGCGATATCCGTGACGCCACGGTTTTTGCAAGCCGGGCGGATGTCGAGATTATCTTCTATTGGGTTCCTGGACATGTAGGAATTGCGGGGAATGAGCGCGCCGATGAGGGCGCTAAAGAGTTCGCTAGGACTGGGTGACAGGACCAGTGTTTTGCTCTTCCTCACATCAACTACATGGCAGGAATACGGGCAGCTCCCATTGTTGTTTGGCAAAGAAGATGGTAGACGGTCGAGGGGAACTTAAAGTTCCGTGCCATTGTGCCGCCATTGTTCCCATGTACCTACCCCCCAAAGCCGCGACGGCTTCATGTCGCTTTCTGTCGTCTCCGAATCAGGAAAACTCGTGTGACGCATCGCTATTTGATGGAGCGCTCGCCAGCGCCCTACTGTGACCACTGCGTCGAATGTCCCAGTCTGAGTGATCTTAGCGCACGTTACCTGTCCCGGTACTGGGATTGGCTGGGTCGCTACCGCCTGTCCCTTGTACTCAGGACTGTTTCGTGCACACCGACCTGTGGACTTTTAGACTTTTTAGAGGAGGCCGGCCTTCTCCCCGTTATTTAATATTCTACAATGGATCGCGGTCTTCTTCGCCAGGGGAGGCCGGGCCTTCTCCCGTCGACGGGGCTCGGTCTATATTTTTTCGAGTTGTTTGTTTTTCTTTGGCTTTTTGTTTGTATTCTTGTTTTTTGTTTTCTTTAATTTGGCTTTTAATATAGCCTAGATTTAGGCTAGCTTGAGCACGGCAACTTATGCCCTAGAAGGCAGTGGCCAGATGAGATATATATATAAAAAAAAAACCCTGAAGTTGGTCGTGAGGCTATCTTCCGGGGTTCCTAAAGCTGCTCTCCGAAAGGAGGACAGCACTAAAGGAGCTTTGTCTCCTTCGCCCACACCCAGCGATTACCTGGGGTCTCGAAGACGGTGGATCCCCCAAAAGAGGGTTCACTGCTTCCGAAGCCGCTATGTATGCCTAAAGTTTCGAGTCAGAGGGAGGAAAAGTCTCACATGGTGAGCCCAACCTCCCTCGATAAGCCCTCGAAGGAAAAAGTGCATTCAGCACATTGTCTGGCCAACAGTACCCAGAGTTCTACCTCCGGAAAGTGTACGGCCATTCCCGTGAGGGTCTTCTGTTCGAAGAGGGCCCTGCATCTCACCTGAGCTAGGTCTGGAGAGCATATTCTTCCAATGATATTGCTAACCCCACTCATGTCCGAATTTTGTTTGTATCTCGTTGTACTAATTTAATTTTTATAGAATCTCCCCCTTGAAGAAAAATTAGTTGGAGACATTTTTTTTTTCGTACCCGACTTTCGGAAAAAAATCTCTTCCTGAAAAGGAAGGAGTGTGGAATAATAAGGAGATAGGGAAGGAATCCCTCCCTGACTTGCCCAGCTCGCCGTTGGCCGCTCTAAATTCGTCTGCCATATATATGTACTGCTAAAATAGAACAATGGCAAGACCATTAAGGGGGCATCGCGACTTCGCGCTATGGGCCCTTATCGCGACCCAAGGCAATTAAGGAAGTCTGTTAGCGATGAATCTCTCTCCCCGTCTAGATAATTTCGGAGTATATATTCGAAACTTCGAAGTTCACATGCAGATTGTGTCTAAAGCCTCCGCCCAGTAAGTTAGCTGTAACGTCTTCGTTAGTCGAAAGGAAATCGACTACATTCTCGCCCAGAGAAGAATCGAGTGATTGTCGAAAAGCCAGGGAAGAGCTAGTCGTCACTCAGTGTTGTTCGTGGAGAAAGTGAGGCGCGCTTCAACCCTTCTCACCATGTCTTAGGACTTTAAGGATTGGAAAAGCCATCCCCGAAGTACCCTTCGTTTGCCTCTTAAGGATAAGAGGCCCCCAACTTCACTTTCCCGAAGTGGGATTGAGTGTCTCGTGAGGCGCCCACAAGTTCAAGGTCGAACTTACCTACATGGTCCTACTCACCGCACATCAAGGTAAAAGGGATTTAACCCCCACTTCGTCACGCTCCGAACAAAGAACTTTAACTGGCTAACCAGGAGTAGTACCAAAACTCGGTGACAAATCACCCTTTGGCAACCAAATCACTCACAACGAGGCTACAAAACCTATAAACAATTCCCTCAATATCTCACCAAACACTCAACATGATATTTGGGGGATAAAGTCTTCCTCCCGGCTGCTGAGAAATTTTGCTTCCTCAACCGATCGACGAACAGTCGCTTAACGTTACAATAAAGGATCCACTGCTCTTCAATAGTGACGAGCCTGTCCCCAAAACGTGCCTGAAAGTGTGAAAGCAGTGACTTAGACCAAGGAATACGCTGTTAGAGATTCGCCGTGGAAAGTTCGTGTGGAACCATTTTCGAATTACGGGAACCTTTCCAATCCTTTTCAGTTTGCGTAGAAGTCTTCTGGGTTATATTAAATTGTTCTGCGAGTTCCTTAGAACTCGCGCTACTTTAATTAATACTATCTAAAACATTATTCTAGGAAATCGGACATTACTTTCGTTCCAATCTGGTTATATCTTCTTCAGATAATCAGTTCCTCCATCTTCAACGTAAAGAAAGTGGTACCATATCGAACAGTCCGCCGGAGGAAAACGTAGCGTCGCAGTAAAGTCCGGGAGAGAGCTCTGTAAAATTTCGGTGTGTCTCGTGAGTGTGACCAATTTGAACACGACAGAAAACGGTTTGAAGCTGTCGCGGTTTGGGGATAGGTCCATAGAAACAGTCGCGGTTCAATGACACGCAGCTTTAAGTTCTCCTCGGTCGTTTCACATTTCTTTTTGCTAAGCAACACGAAGGGCTAACTTGATTCCTGTCATGGAATCAGGGTGAAGAAGGCGAAACGCTAGTCTACTCTCACAGTCATCGCGGACTATTTGGCGCTCTCATTCTCCGCAATCCCTACAAGCCTAGAAGGCAGCTGAATATAATCATGGCGCACACCAAACTCTTAGTAACCGTGGCGACACGGATACAACCAACCAGGGGGTGCGGAGATTCCAATGCTCCGAGATCACTCAGATGTTTTGTGAGTCGCTAAAGATCATAATCAGATCTCAGAACCGGGCACAAAGCGTTATCTGCTCCACAGAAGTGCACATTTTGGCAACCAGCTCTGCCGTTCAAGACAGATGCAGCTCCCAGTAGAGCCCAGCTGATTCAAACTGCGGTGGTAGGGTTTAGAAGCCGACTACCACTTGTGACTTTAAGCCATCCGTGTACACTGTTAAGGATCCAGCGTAACCTGAAGTCTGCTCCCAAAAGATCTAACGCAATACACTCGGCGCTGTGGAAGATTTGGGAGTAGAGGCGTGGCGATACTAAGTCAAAGGTGTTACTTTCCAGGATAGTGTCGGGGAAAAAGCCAGAGGCCCCGCCAGCCCGAGCGGGAAATTCAGCATTCAAAGGAGTTTTCTAGCCCTATCCCCAAAGTGCTTTGAGTATGATTAGCGTTTCTCGGCGGCATTGGCACCGTCCAGATCGGCCGCGGGTTTAGTGAGAGCTAATGGTGACTAAGGGAGAATTCGGGTCCGCGCTTACAAGCGAATAATGCCCTGTGAATGGCCCAGAGCATATGGCATCTCTTGGGCATCGGCAAGTAGGCTCTCAATAGGTGACGTATGGAAGGCAATAGTCGCTATACAGAGACCGGTGTGGTGAATTGAGCAGACCTTCCGCAATACCCACACGGTTGCGGATGCGTAAAACTTGCATCCGTATTCAAGCTTTGAACAAACAAAGGGTAGGTAGAAAAGCAAACCAGTACCATTATCAGCATCCTATGTGCTGAACATCATGGAACGAAGAATAACCATGGCGAGGAGGATCAATAGAACCAAAAGGTTCGAATATAGGCCTCCTAGGTGAGGCGTCGGTAGAAAAAAAGAGCGAAAAACGATGCGAATCCTCCACTTCCAGGGGAACACCGTTTAGGAAAAAAATCCGGGTCGGGGTGTATCTGTGGATGGCGGCAGAAGTGCACTACCTTACTCCTAGCCAAGGAAACCAGAAATCTGTACAGTTCAGCATAGAGAGAGATGCGATTCAATGCCTGTTAGTATCGAAACTCCAAAGTTTTCATCTGGGCTGCACCAAAATAGATGGAGAAGTGTACGTAAAGCGTATCAAGAGCATCTTTCGGTAGCACCGAAGTGATACCGTTGATGCTCAGTACAAAGAGTGTGATACTGAGGCCTCTTTCCTGACAGACGCCCTCTTCCTGCCCTATTGTGCCGGATAGGGCTCACCCCGCCTGTATGCGGAATCGGCCATCTCGTAGGTATAATAAAATGAAAATCGTGAAGGGTCTCCATGATACCATATCGCCATGCATTATCATTGACCTTCTCCAGATCGAAACACACCGTAGCGTCGTGTTGTCGACGAAGGAAGGCCCCATAAAAATAATTTTTCAATCGTAGCAGAGTATCCGAATTAGAGTGGAACTTGAGAAAGCTGCACAGTTCAGGCGATAGGTGGCTGCCACTGTCCAAGAAGAAAGCTAATCTAACATTTACTAAAATCTCCATCAAATTACAAATGTAGTAGGTTCGAAAAATTAGGCGGAAACCGGCCAGGGTAAAGTGATCTCTCTCAGGTTTGCGAAAAGCGACAACAGTAACCATTCGTTAGGAGTGTGTGGGAATACCTTATGTCCTGATCCTGTTCAACAAATCTAACAAAAATGAAATGCCTCGCAAACCTAGCTGTCTAAACTTGGTATACGGAACATCTTTCGAACCAAGGACGGCGTCCACGCATAGAGCGGGAACGAAGCGGAACGCAACTCACACGGTGAAAACCTTCCATTGAAGGAGTTTTCGCTTCTAGAAGTAAAGACCAGTTGGCGGCCTTCCTGGACATCGACATCTGGGTTTTTTCTACTTAGTCTTTCAGTGTTAAGTAGCAACATTAACATAATGGTTCAAGTTATATTTTAAGTGAATGGTGCCCAGTTGCGGTTCTGCCTATTGGCAATATGGGCAGCCGCCCAGGGCGGCATGAGCGCCCCTCCAAAACTATAAAAATAAGAATAAAGATATAAATTGAAATAGAATAAACCAGAAAAAAAATAAATATATTATATATATTTTTTTATTAATATCAAAAACCATCTGTGACATTTCACAAAAATAATTTGTTACCACCAAACGACAAAAGTAGAAGATCAGCTCAGCTTTCAATTCAGTTTTTCATTATAATTGGAATTTTTTTTGAAAGAATAAAGAAAATCAAAAAAATCATTGATTTATTTTATAAAAAAATAAAATGATTTAATCAATGCCATCCCTGCCACAAACCTTCTTCTAAAAGACCTGCACAATGCAAAATTTCTTAGTATGCCTATTTGTTCTCCAATGCTTCGAAATTAATATACTATTTGAAATAAAGTCTTATACTTAATACTTTAACATATGTAATGTTATTTTTATAGGTTTGGTTAAATACTTAAGTATATAAATATATTACGGAAAAGTATATAAATATATTACAAAATAATCTTCCATCATAATCTGTCAAATAACCGTAAATGTATAAGAAAAGATCAAAGCTATCAGGTGCTCATATTTATAAAGAAGAGGAAAGAAGAAATGGAGAAACGAGCAAAAGATGAAGGTATGCCAGCTACTTTTCAATATCATTTCTACTGCTATTTTGTGATATAGCTTTTTGAGTAATTTAAAATCTATTATAAAAAATAAATAAGTAATATATAAAAAATAATATTATAGTATAATAATATAATATAATGAAATAGAAAAAATAAAATAAATAAATAAAAACTGGTCTATACTTACAGATGTATCATTAAAAGAATGTTTAATGTAGAGTTTAATTGTGTCGATATTTCCACAACATTGAGAGGAAATTGGTAAAAATGGCAAAAATTTTGTTGTATAAATAGTTAAAAGGCCTTTTCTTTAGGTTTTATTCAAATAAAACATACAGCACATATCATGACCTGAAATAGTATGAAGAAAATATTACATTTTAGATTACAGACCATAAGTTAAATAACCTCCCGGCCAGAGGTGAGCAGTATTTAAATACATTTATGTATTTCTAATTGTATTTGTAAATACATTTGAAATCATGTATTTAAATACTTTTGAAAGTATTTAAATAAAATGTATTTAAATACTTTTTGCAAATACTTTACTGTTAATAAGTTTATATAGCTGTTAAGAACGTGTAATGCATGTTTTAGCTTGTCGCAACTTGTATGACACAAACGGTTGACTGCGTGAGCCCGTGAGGGAAGATTGCATGCATCAGTTCAAATTCAGGTGACAGATGGTCACAGTTGTGTTCGGTTGTATAGTGAGAGGGCTCAGCGTTATTTCAACTGTTGCATGTCAACTTCAGCTTATTCGAAAGAGTGTGAAATGGAGAGGTTAGACAATAAGGAAGACGAGGACGATAAAGAATCACGTAATTATAGTCATCCTTTACTAGATGGTAATTTTTTTAGAGTGAAATCTTCCGACGAAAAAAAGTGAAGTGTGTATGTATATCATGCAATGGCGAAATCTCTGAGGCGAGCAATGCTACTTCCAATCTACAAATTCATTTGAAGGTAAGAATTTATTAAAGCTAATTATATGATACTTAATTGAATTAACAAGTTTCACTATTTCTTATTTTTTTTAAAATGGCAAAATTGCTAGTAGCTAACGATAATGTTAAGTAGCGTAGGTCTACCATGCACGAACCTACCTGCTTCCTTTTGCAACATATTTATTTATAGTATATGCTGATTGAATTTAACGTAAATTATGGCAACGTGAAACAAATGTCCTTCAATTATCTGATCATGTATATTTATCAACAGAGAAAGCATCCTGCTTTGGTGTAAAAAGTGGATAACTACGTGACAGCTCAAAGAAAAGATTGAAAAAGAAAATGTTCAGTATTAGCCGATGGTCCTTCATGCAGCGGTGTTAAAGTAAAGAGATTACCGGAGTGTTTTGCGGTGAATATTAAGAAGGTCAAACAATCTGGTGTTGATAAGCTGATTTTATCATACAACGTGTGCATCCCCTATTAACCATGGAGCAACCAGCTTATGTGAAATTAATTAAAGATGAGATCTGAGTTACAAATGTCGTTTACAATTATACTACTAGTACTACAGGTTAAGCTCTTATAACGACCAAATAGTAAAGCGTTCGGATCATTGGTCACTACGTAGGCTATATAACGAAGTTAAATAAAGGAAGACATACAAACAACAGAGGTTAATATATTGCAATAATTCCATGAGAATCCACATACATATATTCTTAAAGCGGGCTATCATTTACTTGTAGATATTATCAAATAAAATTTTTTCAGGAATAATTAGTACAATTATTGATCGATTATATGTAGTTATTAGATGAATTCCTATAACGATGTATTTCGTTATAGTAGCAATGCCTGAATATATAATTATTTCCAAACTAGCATGCCCGCCCGTCAAAAATGTAGGAAATATAGCTTGATAATGTATATATTCCTAACAATACTGAAAGTCAATATTTTACTATGTAATTCTGAATATGAAAGATTAATAATATATTTATTAATTAATGTTCCAGTCCTATATAGTTATAGGATATTCATATAGCTACATTTTATATATAAAATTTTATATCCATATAATATATTCTCATTTCACTCACAATAATCACACATTCCACTACCGCAGGTCTAAATTCTTCAGTTTACGTCACTTAAAGGCGGACGCTTGGCCGAAATCTTATAGAAGAAGAGAAAGTGATAAGAGCTCTACTTAAGAATAAATTAGTCAGCACCTCTTACTTATGTCTTACTGCAGATATTTGGTTAACTCTCACTGTAGTTTTTTGGGCGTTACAGTTCATTGGGTATGTTAAGATTTTGCTCTTTATGAAATATGAAATTGAAAATGTCTAAGTTAGGGAGTTATCAGCTCTTGGCTTTCAGCCAAGAGCTGATAACTCCCTAACTTAGACATTTTCAATTTCATATGTAAAATTTATGGAAACATTTATGAGACAAACATTGGACTGTTATTTTATTTTATTTTCAGCTTGAGGAAGCTGCTCTTGTCCGTCACAGTGGAGTATTGGCATGCTGTCGCTTCAAAGGAGAACATAACTACATCAAGATTGCTGAACATAAGGAGAATATCATCAATGAATACGATACCCCCTGCAGAAAATCACGAGCACCGTCACTCATAACGGCTCTAATTTTGTTAAAGCGTTTAAGGAATTTGCAGTCACTGCTGCAAATGTGTCCACAGATTCAGAAGATGGAATCCAGGTAGGTGAAGAAGATCAGGGTGAGCATGAGCTGGAGGATAGTTTCTCAATGAGAAGTGCCTTAGATCAGGAAGACCTTTCGCCTGCCCCATGCAGATTCAGCTTACGTAAGTATGTGCGATGTGTTTCACACACACTCAGTCTCGTTGTTACACATGATGCAAAACAGGCACTGAAAATATTTTCTTTTGCAAATATCAATCATGCCTCGATGGGGAAATGCTCAGCATTATGGAACAAAAGCAGTCCTCCAAAATCAGCAGAGATTATCAAAACTGTTATTAACTGCTCATTAAAAGTGCCTTGCATTGCAAGGTGGAACTCTTTGTATGATGCATTATCATTACTTTTAAAACACAAGGACATATTACATCAACTCATGACGTCCCTTGAAATTCCAGTGTTCAGAAGTCACGAAATTGAATTTTGGGGGGAAAATGTCTCAGTTTTGACTCCTATTGCAGTGGCAATTGATCCTCTACAGAGAGAACAAAACTGTGTTTATGGAGAATTGCTCCCTATTTTGCTCACTGTTGAGAAAAAGCTGAAGAGCCTTCAGTCACGTTCTCTGAAATTTTGCCAACCTCTTCTAACTGCAGTCACTAAGGGCTTTGGAAAACGCTACCAATCTTGTTTGACCTTGGCAAATGAAGCCAGCGTTACATATGCCATTATTGCATCAACAAGCCATCCATTCTTCAAACTCCGCTGGTTAGATATCAGTATTTCATGGGACAGTTCAAGCCACCAAGACTCTGTTAAAAATATTATGATCCAAGTGATTGAGAATTTAGCAGAGGGATCCGAAGCTGAATCATCCAGTGGTGTATCGGACAGTGACGATTATTTTAGATTTACAAAACCCACTCAAGCACGATCAACCGCAGATTTAGAATTGTTCAGTTACCTTCGGGATTCAAATAAAACACTTCAAAGTTTAGATAGATATCCGAACATAAAAAGTTATTTATTAAATACTACACCACCCTTCCATCGTCAGCTCCTGTGGAACGGCTCTTCTCTTTAGGAGGATTGACCTTATCTCCAAAACGGAGTTCTTTATCTGACGAAACATTTAAGCAACTGATATTATTTAAATGTAATGCTGATATAAATAGCTAACTGAAATTTCATTCTATGGAACTTTCTGTTTTTTTGTAGCACCTAAGTCCAATTGTCGTCAAATCCTACATTATTAATTATAATATACAATTTCCTTTTTATGGATATTTTTATTGTTGTGATACCAATGGACCTTATCGATTGTCATTATATATCATGTATTTGAAATGTATTTAAAAATGTATCTAAATTCATTGAATGTATTTAGCATTTAAATACTAAATACATTTTCAAAATGTATTTAGAATCTGAATATGATTTTCTCATATATTTTAATACTTTAAATGTATTTAGTGCCTACCTCTGCTCCCGGCTAGTATAGTGATTATCGCGCTTGCCCGACAATCGTTGGGTCGGTAGTTCGAATCTCCGTCCGGATTCTTTTTAAGCTGACACTATTTACTAGGGAGGCTACCTCCGTGACTGGGCATCATGGTGGGGATGGATAGGTGGAGCTCGTAGCCATGGCAGGCAGTCCTTCAAAGAGAAGGATAACTCTGATTTCAAAACCCTGGAGCCACAGGCATAATTTGCCTCTTCCAAAAGATCCTCTATGATTATCTGTGAGTATGACATTTTAAATTAATTGTACTAAACTATTCATGAATTGGTCATTTATGTTCAATTTTACTGCAGGGGCACTTTTGAAATATTTTGGAACGTTCTCTGCCACTAGCCAGGATGAGAAGCCGTCTACTTCTACAACAAAACAGGCTTCTACAGCTTCAGGTGAGTTTGGTTGCACATATGTCTGTGAATCCTGGTCTAGGTATCCTAGGACAAGCAAATCTCTGTGAAATCGGAAAGAAACTAGTGCTCCATCCCCCCATGAGTGACACCTATGATTATCTAACTAATTTGTTTATAATATTTATCTTGTTTTTTCAATTAGAAATGCCTGGAGTAGAATTTCCTCCTGAGGATGAGTCTCTGTCCACCGACCCTGCTAACTGGCCGTCAGTTCTGACTGAGACAACTTGACTGGTTTCCAGAGGACCAAGTCAAGTGCCATCTGATTTTGTATTCCCTAGGAACAACACTAACGGAAGAACTTGTCACCATCATTAGTTCAGAAAGTCATTGGTTAGTGGATAAACTATAACCTGAAGTTGGTTGCTCTATTCCTTAACAAACAACAGCCTTATTTTTGTTTCTGTTGTATATTATTTTTCAAGAAGAAAGTAAATTTAACAAGTTTGGGACTAACGGACTGGAAGCATGCAAGCTCATTGTTCACAGTAAATGAAAACAGTTCAGAACATCTAAATTCTATAAAAAATGTGTAAATAATTATCAGTGAGGATGAGAAAGGGAGAGACCATTGACAAGCGGGAGAGGGAACTTCTGGAGGCTGAGAAGTTAAGATGGAGAGCGGTACTTACACGCTTCACTGCTATTGTGCATTCTTTGGCAGTTAGGAATTTGACACTAAGGGGGCATACAGAAGAGTTATTCTCGCCATCAAATGGTAATTTTCTGAAATAAGTTGAACTAATGGCAAAATTTGATCTTATAATGCAGGAGCACATCAGCCATGTCCAAAAAGGTAAATCCTGTTACATCAGCTACTTTGGCCACCACATACAAAACGAACTCATTGATTCGTTGAGCAGCAAGATTATTATAGAAATGGTGAGCGATATCAAGCAATCAAAGTGTTTTTCAATAATTTTAGATTACACTCCAGATATCAGCCACACTGAACAGTTGTCAATTGTGATTCGGCTTGTGTCACTGGAGAAGAAACCCCCATATAAAGGAACATTTCCTGGGTTTCTTGGAGGCAAAGAAGTCCACATGTCAACATATAGCATTCTTGATTCTGAAGAGACTGGATGAGCTAAAAATTCCTTCCATGGACTGTAAAGGACAATCATACGATAACGGGGCTAACATGAGTGGGGGAAAACAAGGGTGTTCAATCCAGGCTGTTAGAATTAATCCCAGAGCTTTGTTTGTTCCATGTGGAACTCACTCTTTGAATTTAGTGTTGGCCGATGCTGCTAAGGGATCTATTGATGCCACAAATTACTTTGGTGTCATTCAGAAACCTTACAACTTATTTTCAGTCTCCACACAGCGATGGATCATTTTGAAAAATTATGTGGACCTCTAAAAGTAGAGGTTCAATCTCTAGCCGAGGAGGTTGGGTTGTACCACTTCGCCATTTGTTTAGTAGTGCGGTGTGACCTGTTGTGCCAAATTCAGCATGTGAGCAAGCAGATGCAACTCCTAGCATGAACATTGATGTTGCAGTAAATCTTTTAAAGTAAATAGAGAGAGGTCTCCACAATTACAGGGCAACAGGTTTTGTGGCTGCACAAATGACAGCCTCAGATATATGTGAACAAATGAATGTAGAAGTTGTGTTAAAACAAAAACGGCTGAGGTCCACAAAGCGGCACTTCTCATATGAAGCATTTGATGATCCCTTGATTGATGCTTTGAAGAAGCTGGAGGTGGTATTTTCCAATGCAGTGGTAGATTCTGTAACATTAGCCATTCAGGAAAGATTTTTCCGTGTTGGAAATTGTGGGAGAGAAGTTTCGAGTGCTGACACATTTTCAAAATCTCACATTTGAAGAGCTAACAGAACGATGCGCGAACCTTAGTACTATGCTACACTTTAAGTGACAATCTGACTTAGATGGCAAAGAGCTTGCACAGGACCTCAAGAACTTACCTGAATTGCCATCAAAGACCACATCCTTGATTGAATTGCTGACATTTATCCATGAAAGGGCTTTGCTTCACTGTTGCTGAAGCAGAGAGGAGCTTTTCAAAGATGATGCTCATCAAATCTTACCTGAGATTATCTATGTCACAGGAGCATCTTACTGGTCTTGCCATCATCAGTATAAATCATACAATTTCCGAGCAGATTTCGTATGTTGATATAATTGATGACTTTGCATCAAGGAAGGCAAGAAAAGTCAGGTTTTAAATGGCAGTTGTATTGTGGCGCAATTTGATTTGTTTCTTATTTTGAGTGTAATAAAACACCCCCTTTTGACTGTCTTAATTTTATGTGATAGAGCATTTATATATTTACAAATTAAATTCTCTAGTTTAATTATGGCAATTTAACTTCTAATTTTATTGTTCATTATATATATATATATATATATATATATATATATATATATATATATATATATATATATATATATATATATATATATATATATATATATATATATATATATAATTAGGTAAAAGGCCATGTTGTATGCAGGTTCTATTGAAGTTATTAATTTTAACTTGTATTTTCTTAATATTTCTTACAAGTTTTTAACGGTGTCTTCGAGGCGAGAAAAAACATCCGCGAATGACATTCTTTATTCCTAGACATCTTTCGACCAAGTTAGGTCAGCATCAGGGAATGAACAGAAATGGAATTATGAATGAATGAATAAATGATGAATAATAGTTAAGAAAAGAAAATTGGTGTGGAAGATGAGATGATAGATTTCCTTTCCTTTTTCTATGACCTTCAATCCTGTAACTTGTGTTTTTGTGTGAACCTTATTTTGTGTTTTAACGCATTCAAGCTTTTCTTTTATATTTATTTTGCAACCTTTTTTTTCTAAGTTTTGAAATATATTTTTTGTTTGAATTATTAAAATTATTCTATATATTTATTTAATTTAAACATTCTTATATATATATATATATATATATATATATATATATATATATATATATATATATATATATATATATATATATATATATATATATATATATATATATACATTTATATATTTAATATACAGGGGGGGGCAAAATAATGGAAACCTTAACTAATGCACCCATTCACACCAAAAAAGATTTTAAAACTTGTTTAAAATGCCTGAAAATGACGTTAAACACATATTGGTCTCCATAATTCACAGATCTTGCCATAATCAATTTTTTTTTGTGTACATTTGACCAAAAACTAGGGGACATATTCCCTCTAAAAAGCGTCTACGAAGGAGCTAGAGCAGGTTTCACCCGAAACCAGTTAAATTCGTATAGATACAGCCCAAACCTGTATGAATCCATTGGTCAGCGCATTGAATCTATTTATACTGCTAAGGGGGAGGGGACTCAAAGTCAGTAATTTAATTAATGTTTCCATTATTTTGTCCAACCCCTATATGTATCTCTTTAATATTATACTTATTTTAAGAGAGATAATTTTTTTTTAAAGTAATATTAAATGTAGTTATTCAAGAATCTAATTCTACTATATTATTATTTTTTTTACTAGTTATAATGAAATATATACATTTATATAGCTTTCATTCTACACATTCATTCATGTTTCTGAGTGTATTTGTTTGTTCAGTGTGGTCTTTTATGTGAACCGCGGTGCCAACTGCTCCTCTGAGCATTGTCTCGAGCTGGGAAATTGCCTCTTTGTGGTCACTTTATCCCTTTTGTCCGCTGGGATGTTTAGACCCTCCGCTAGTTCGGGCGCGATTTCATTCAGGATCCTCCCCCAAGTTCCTTTGGCCAAACTTTAGGTCGCCAAATTGATAGGTGTCAATGCGATTCTTCGGTGGAGTTCTCTTTGGGGTATTTGATCTCGCTTTCTGTGTTCATTTATGTAGAGAGACGCCTTGTTCTGGACTCTTTGTAGGCGCTTTAAGCGAGCCCTACTTAGGGTTTGGGCCACCACCGTAGGGTATATGAGTGTTGGTCGAATATGCATAAGATATAACTTTCTGATGTTGTTAGAGCTCATATTTCTAAATCTGTGAAGTTTGATGAGTTCTAAATTCGCATGAACTTCCCGCGTTATGAAGTGATGGCTGACCCGGTGGAGGTGATGTTGAGCCCGAAAACACCTCCTTTTTGGTGATAGGGAAATATTAGCTCCCCTATTGTCACGTCCGCTGTTTTTCTGCGGCCAAGGGCGAGATTATTGAACTTTCGGCTATTCGTGAGGATCTTCCACTTTCTTTCGTACTCATTTACGAGTACGGTTCTGATTTCATTTGCAGTCTCTAGAGCTTGAGCCCTTGAATTCCTGTATGTATATATATATATATATATATATATATACAAGAAAGAGAAATTTGACGCGAATGAGCAATGAGACAAGAAACAGGAGTTTATATATATATATATATATATATATATATATATATATATATATATATATATATATATATATAGTACAAGAAAGAGAAATTGGACGCGAATGAGCAATGAGACAAGAAACAGGAGTTTTTTTAGAGGTAAGAGAAAGGGACATTAGAAGAAGACTAGAATCAAAGAGAGCAGAGGGCGGCACAATGAAGGCAATCCTTTACCGAGAAGACAGAGATAACGCCAGAGGAAAAAAGTTTGAAATTCCTGGCCGGGACTCGAACCCGGGTCTGCTGATTGCCGGTCAGATGCTCTACCGCTGGGCTACCAGGCACAGTGACTCTACCTCGCCTTAAGCGTTACCCCATCAAACCCAGTATCTCTCTAAGCTATCTCTGTCTTCTCGCTAAAGGATTGACTTCATTGTGCCGCCCTCTGCTCTCTTTGATTCTAGTCTTCTTCTAATGTCCCTTTCTCTTACCTCTAAAAAAACTCCTGTTTCTTGTCTCATTGCTCATTCGCGCCCAATTTCTGTTTCCTGTACTATATTGTATATAGTCTGCAATGCGAGGTTTTTGCACCTTTCTTTCTGTCTTCAAAATTGTTTTGAAAGGCAGAAAATAAATATGGCGAAAGCCCTGTGGTGGTTGTTATCACCCGCAGAACTTGCATTTGCTCCTTCTTCTTCTATATATATATATATATATATATATATATATATATATATATATATATATATATATATATATATATATATATATGTTCTTTTGAAGTCCACAGCTATGGCAGCGTTATTAATTTTAACTTGTATTTTCTTAATATTTCTTACAAGTTTTTTAACGGGGTCTTCGAGGCGAGAAAATCATCCGCGAATGACATTCTTTATTCCTAGACGTCTTTCGACCGGGGTAGGTCATCTTCAGGGGATGAACATAAATGGAATTATTCTTGAATCTTGAAAGAGAAAGATAGAATAAGAGGGGAAGGAGTTTTGAAGAGAGGGTGGAGGATAATAGTGAGAAAAGGAAGGAAATGGTAGTCAGATATGTATGTGAACGGGTGTTCTCCATTTGTTATTTTGTTTATTTTTCCGCATTTGTTAATGTTGTCCCATTGCGGGATCTTTTAATTATTTTGTATTTGTTATTGTCATTCTAATTGGTCCTATTTTGTTTTTTTCGTTGTTTTTTTAATAATATTATTGTTACGCAATTTTTCTTTCCTTTTAGTTGTACTTTGGTATAGGTTCCGTTATTTTTGGTGCTGGGGAGGTATCTTTTGTATACACCTTCCTCTGCCTCTGGGTATAGAGCGGCTACAGTCTCCATAGGGAGAATAGCCTCTAGTCTTGCCCAGATGTCTCGACCTTTTTTATAGAGGTATGTGTTTAGTGGTTCAAGACCTGTTTCTTCATGGAGGCTTCTCGAGGTCCGATGCTCATACCACTTAGCGTTAGTAATAAACCGAAGGCCTCGATTTTGCACTCTCTGGAGTATTGTCATATTTTTCCTTGACGCAGCGTTGAGCGGAATAGCAGGGTACACCAGTTTCGATCTGACTAGACTGGTGTACAACTTCTTTTTATTGGTTGTGCTGAGGTTTCTGAATCGGAGGAGTTTGTCGAGTTTAGTATTGGCGTATCCAATCCTGGAGCTGACGTGTCTGTTCATGCCAGTACTGGCAAGTTTATAGCCGAGGAATGACACGTGCGGTGAGTAGTCAATTTCGGAGTTTTCTAGATTGAGGGGGACGAACCGACGTCTCTCTATTGCGGTTGCTGAGAATCTTGATGGGTTGGTCTGTATTTTGCAGCGTTTCTCGAACCTGGAACGTCTTTCAGCTTCTGCTGTCCGAACCACAACTTGGGTAATATCGCCTGCATATTGGATGTTGAGAGTTCTCCCATCAGTTGGTATGAGGACGTCTCTCGTAAAGATGGTGTAGAGAGTGGGGTTGAGGCATCCTCCCTGAGGGACGCCGGACAGGAGCTCGAAGGTTTGCCCTGTATACTTCTCGAAGGCAATGACAGCTTGCCTGTTGGTCAAGTAGCTATAGAGGATCTTTTCGAAGTGAAGGGTGAGTCTTAGTCGCGAGATTTTGTACTTCAGGCCGTCGATCCAAACTTTGTCGAAGGTCTTCTTTACGCCTCTGCAAACGACGTCGATCCAGCGCTCCCTGGCCCGCCCTGCCACTGCGTGTTGAAGCATGTGGGCTATGGCTGTTTTCGTGCTTCGGTGTCTTCTGAATCCGTGCTG
Organism: Ceratothoa steindachneri; assembly: GCA_963969495.1. Lineage (NCBI taxonomy): Eukaryota > Metazoa > Arthropoda > Malacostraca > Isopoda > Cymothoidae > Ceratothoa > Ceratothoa steindachneri. Next base: position 187,901,491 of record OZ018317.1, on the reverse strand, counting down.
TTCCTCATTCAACAGAGAGTGTTTTGACAGGTGTTTTGATAGTCTGCTGTTGAGAATTTTCTCAAAAACCTTCCCAATGGTCTCCACAATTAAGATAGGTCTGAAATTCATGACCTGGCTCGCTGGCTTCCCAGGCTTAGGGATGAAAATAACTTTTGAGGTTTTTAGGCCATCTGAGAAATATCCCATTGCTAGGGACGAATTGAGTAGGTTCAACAGCCTAGTCTGAAATCTTTCGGGTGCCTCCTTCAAGTGCCTGATGGTGATTTGGCTGAAGCCTGGGGCTTTAGGCTTAAATGAAACAATTGCTTCCCACAATTATGCACTGATGATGGAATTCCCCTCTTGAGAGTTGCCATGTAGACGGTGGTGGTACGAGGTTCCATAAGGGTCGAACCTGCCCTCCCTCATCTCCATGTACTGGAGAACCTGATCCTCGAAACCTAGGTTAAAGTTTTCTTCCTCTTCATCGGAGATTTTGAAAACGTTTTTCCAGACTCCATGGAACAGCCTCTCCTTCTCTCTGGGAGTGGTTGCCGTGGTACCTTCGTGCGAAATTGCAGTTGGGCCATAGAAACGGGAGTTTCCCTTTAGTCTGTTGACTGTTTCCCAGAGAGATTTTGGATTCCTGTCAGTGTCTAAATTTTCACTTAGACGGTTCCACTTCTCACTCAGTTCGTGCGCCAGCGTGGTGCTTAGCTGTCCCCTGAGGTGTTGAACGAGTCGGAAATCCATGGGCCTGGTGTAGCCCATGTCAAGGATGCGGTTGTAGACATCAGCGAAGCGCTGTTGGAGCACCACTCTCTCTTGTGTAGGGGTTGTTGGCAGTGTAATTTTGTGAGAGGTTGTCGGGATAGCTATCGCGTCTGCGTTTGAAATGCAGGCATTAATAGAAGTAAGCTCATCATCGAGTTCTACTTCGGATGCACCGTCCAGATCAGGGAGGTCCAATGGGAAAGCCCTCCTGTATGCTTCCCAGTTAGTCTTCGAGAAGTCTTTCCGTGGAGCAACAGGAACTAGAATAGGAACAGTTGCTATGGTGATTAACTTGGGAATGTGATCCCTAGGTGTCAGCGGTCCTGGTCTGATGAGCTGGTGGAAGGGAAAGCCGGGATTCGTGAGAAATATATCAGGCTTGGTGGCCGACCCTGGATACAAACATGTAGGGAAGTCCGGCCCAATGCGCTCAACGATATCCTTTCCTAGCAAGAGGTCAAGATTCCTGCCTCTTGCGTTTGTCCTTGCATAGCCCGCTGCTCTGTTCCTGGCGTTCAGGTCCCAGGCGAACAACACTGGGTGTTCTTTCCTGTAAAGGGTATACATGTAGTGGTAGGGCAAGTATGAACGGTGGAGATGTTGGTAGCCCGCGTCGAATTTGATGTCACCCAGAGAGAACCTCAGTATGATCGACAGAAAAGATTCGTCCATTGGATTCTCTAGTCTGCACTGCAGATTTTTCTTGACCGCTATTATAGTTCCGTCTAACCTCTCTCATGCGACGTTCCTTTGAAGAACGTTGTATCCGAAGATCTTCTGCTTGTCGTGGTCCCTGATTCCAGTTTCTGACAACAGAAGAATGTCTGGATCCAGTTCTCGGTAAACGTTGTACAGCTGTTGTTTATTCATCTGCCACCCATGCACGTTGTGTACTAGAATAGTTAGCCTATGTATAGATGCCACCGTATGTGTCGGAGCTGCTTGAGGGCTCTTGGTTGTTGGATCTGCCCGATCGTAGCTTTTTGAAGAAGGATGGCTCGTAGAGTTTGAAGTTGTCGTCGTAGAGCCCTACTCCGCATTTCATTAGGGCTGTCTTGACCGATTCTTTATTCTTCGGGTGAGTCATAGCACCACTTGATGTGGCCTCTTTTGACTCCTGAGGCCACTTCGTCGATGGATATCTCTTTTTGTTGAGTGTTGGTGAGTTGGATATCCCTTCCGTCGAGCTCGTCGTGTTCTTCCTGCTGTGGTAGTCGTTCTATTTCCTCATCTTGTTCTCCGGGTTCTTCTTTGTTTCTCTTTTTGTTCTTTTTCTGTCTGGGCGAGGCAAGAAGCTGTGTTTGTTTGGTTTTAGGCTCATGTCCAGTCGTTATAGGTATTTCCTCGTGGGTTTTTGCTTCTTTTGTTGGCTTGACTAGTTCTGCTTGTGCTCCCTTGATGCATGTTGCCGAGAGAACTTTGTCTGACTGTGGGTTGTCCAGGAAGGTGATAGATTCCAGGCCATTTGCAGCCAACATCTTGTTCATCTCGGTATTAAATAAACCCGGGCAGGCTAGGTTAATCACATACGCGGGAAGAATGCATGCTAGTATTTTAGGAGGGGTCGCATCGGTGAGCTGTAGGACTATTTGGAGTTATGCCGGCGTTGTTTGTTTGTGGTGGGGGCTTCGCGGCTGTTGCGTAATAGATGTTCGGCCTGTCAAACGCTACTCTCTTATTTCTTAGGTGTTCCTTCCTGATTGGGCACTGCATGCTCAAGGTACGGGGGGGGGGGACCAGCGCAGTTAATGCACATTTTTGTGTCGTTAACGCAGTGCACCCAGTCGTGGCCAGTTTGTGTGCACTCGGAGCAGATCTTAACGTCTTCCTTGTCTGGGCAGGCACTAGTAGGGTATTTTTCGACCCTGTAGCAGGAGAAGCAAGTTAGCAGCTCGAAGAATCTCTCCCTTTCAATCTGCCCTGGGGAGATTATCATGGAGAATAGCTTCAGTCCTACTTCCTTTGCCTTGTCCGCCATTTCCATTTTTCTGAACACGATTTTAAACACGTGTGTGAGGTTCCGAAATTTAACCACTTCGGTCACCTCTGCCGATTCTTGATTTCTCTCTATTTCTTGTTTGATGTCTTCGACTGATCTTTCGCCTACCTATGGGTCGATTCGCCTGCATACGATAGCCTTCCTTGCCACTAGCGCTGAGGAATGTTTGGGCTCTAGTCCTATGGCGCTCAGGTCTCTGTTGCTGGTTGCGAGGTCAGTTTAATCAGGTATGCCTGAGTGTGGCAAATAGCGGTGTACCCTCTGGTGACTTCGATTAGTCTTTTGAGACCAATCCCCAGTTTCCCGAAGATCGTTTCAAAGACCTTGAATTTGTCGGGTTTTCATTCCCAATGAGCCTCAGTGGGACTCGAAAGTTCACAGACTCCCCCGCTCTATTCATGGTTGGGAATCCGTATCATTGGAAGGGGCGCGATGCCCCACTTCGTCTCCACCGAATAACTCTCTCCTTTCTCACAGTCAAGATAGAAACAGGAGGGATCTCCAATAAGTCTATATCATCCTGTTTGGTGCCTGTCAAGATCGTCAGAAACAGGAGGTATCTCCAATCAGACCGACGACCTTTTGATCAGGCCCCGAGGGGTAGGGCTGACTGAGTCCTCGGTGCCCGAGGACAACCTCCTCTCCCCAGGTCAGGTGGAAACAGGAGAGATCTCAAGTCAGTCCACCCGAGCCTGTTGGCACCCCAACCAGAAGCAGCAGAAACAGGAGGTATCTATAATCAGTCCACTGCTCCGTAGCAGGGTTGGTGGCAGAGGCAGCCCCAAAGCCTTCCCGGACTAGTTCAGCAGCTATCGGCAAAAAGTAGAGTTGAGTCACGGTGATGCTTCTCTAGGCAGTCTTTGTTCAGTCGAGGGAGGTGGGGAGTCCGTTTAGGAGGGCCCCGATGACGTGGAAGTGCTGTCTAACGTTTCAGGGCACTTTTTGCTGGTGCTTAAAAAGTCCTCTTTTCAAGGTTTTGGAGGCCTCTTTCTTTTGATTTTGCCTCCTTTGCCGGGTTGAAGTAGTTCTTGAAGCGATCAATCGGAGTCCAGTCTCAATCCACCACTCAATCAACGAATCGGAATTATTCACAACTTGCTACATTATATATAGTCTTTCTACATGAACATGCTTGAAGACCTTTTCAAGGAATGAATAGGAGGCTGGACATACATTGCCTTAAATAATTGAAGAGGAGATTAAACTACCCACCTCTGAACCTTAATGCAGTAATTATATTTCGAGAAATATATTAGAATGTATCTCCATTAACGCGTTCCCAAATTTCAACCTTAGCCCTGGTTTGTGCATGCTAGACCCCATTATCTCTACATAAATAAAATCTCAAATAAAGTTGTTTCAGAATTTTGTACCCCCTAATTAAGGTTCAGAGGTGGGTAGTCTAATTCCCCCCTTCAAGAATAAAGATGAAAGTGCTCAGAATCGTTTTTCACTTTTCCTTTGTGGGTGTATATGCATAATTTTGACTCACGTGCACTTTGTGAGCTTTTATCATATATATATATATATATATATATATATATATATATATATATATATATATATATATATATATATATATATATATATATATATATATATATACCGGATGTTCGAAAACTAATATGGTACATACTTTTACAGTAGGTATAAAACTCCAAAAGAACGACTTTTACAAAACTAAGTAAATGTCCAAAAATCGATCGTTTTCGAGATATCGAATCGTAAAGCTGAGTATGGGATAACTAACTCTGGTAGGGGCAGTCCCCAGAGTAGTAGGTGAGGGAAACACATTTGAGTACATAATTTATTATGGAATTTTAATTACTACAATAGGTGTTCGGAAGGTTCTCCCTGTACGTCAATGCAGGTCTGGTACCTACGCGAAAGCGTTTCCCGAACACGATCAAACACTCGTGGATTATCCGCAATGAGTCCTGCAGTGTCCACTATCTTTCTAACAAGATCCATCTCTGTCTCCACTGGGGTTTCATAAATTAAGCTCTTCATGTGGCCCTACAGGTAGAAGTCCAAAGGTGTCATATCTGGAGACCTCGCTGGTCATGGCACTGGCCTAAAGCCGACTATCCATCTGTTGGGAAAAGTATGGTCTAGATATTGTCGCACATTCCTTGAGCCATGCGCTGGAGCGCTGTCACGTTGGAACCACATTTGACGTCGAACACCCAAAGGCACATCGTCCAGAAGGTCAGGTAATTTCTCCCGTAGAAATACTGCATAGTGATATCCTGTTAAATGAGTTGGAAGAATATAGGGCCCAACCAAATTGGTACCAATAATACCAGCCAACACATTAACACTGAACCGGTGTTAGTGGTGGCTCTAATGCACAGCGTGAGCGTTTTCATTCTGCCACATGTGTAAGTTGTGTGTTATAAACACATCACCGCGCGTAAAAGTAGCTTCATCAGTGAAGAGAATATACTTTGGAAACTCATTATCTTCAATGGTCTTATTCATGAACCGACGCGCAAACCGTTCACGAGAGTTAAAGTCGGCTGGAGGGAGCTCTTGCACTCTCTGGAAAAGGTATGGGTAGAGGCTGTTATCATGGAGTGTTTGCCATACTATTGAGTAAAAACGTATTCCAAGTGCATTTACCGCGACCCGAGTGCCTTTACGTGGGTTTGTATTAAAATGTTGTAGTATCCACTCTTCGTACTCAGCGGTAACTCGCCCACGACGACCACCCACTTCTCTTCTGTTTACCTGAAAACTGCCAGTGTCTCGCAGCCGTTTATGCACCCCGGTGAAAACGAGATAATCAGGCAAATGACGGTTGGGAAAGCGCTCTGCATACAATCGAGCAGCCAATCTAGCATTGCCATTCGCTGAACTATATGCCATGTGCATCTGCCATTTCAGAATTTGTTAAGCGATTCGTATTGTCGGATCTATTTTACAATACTCACTGATAGCAGACGATCATTAAAGTAAGCCTCTGTTGCCATATTTGCGGATCTAGGATAATGCAGAAAGTAAATAATATCCCTAGGGACCTCCAATCTTGGGACTTGGTCTTATTCTTGTAAAAGTCGTTCCTTTGAATTTTTATACCTACTGTCAAAGTATGTATCATTAGTTTTCGAACACCCGGTATATATATATATATATATATATATATATATATATATATATATATATATATATATATATATATATATATATATATATATGATTTGCAATAAAGATACCAGTTACTTTGAAGGATAACAAATTGATTTTAATTATTTTTGGACTACTGCAGATTATAAAAATCTGGCAGTGCTACAAATACACCCCACCAAAGAAAGTTACCCTTCCTCCGTCTTAATATGGTCTTACTAGATCTGATAACGGCGAGGTCTCCTTATGACGCAACCGGAGCGTGCCACAGTGCCAATAGGTTGGCTGCAAGCACGGGGACACATATTCGCTGTGGCAGTACCAGTTGCGTTGGGCGAGGTACCGGCACGAGTGGAGGTTGACGGAATGAAGGTGATCTGCTTCTTGGTTCCATCCAAGATGGCGTCAAGCGGAACGTGAGACTCTTGAGTCCGGTTTTTCGCTGACAGGGAGACCAGTAGTAGAGAGATTTGCTCCTGACTGACCACCGCTGCCGACGAGGGCTCCTGCAATACCAGAGGCAGCAAAACGGAAGGTGAAGTTTGAGTAGCAGGGGCGTTCTGGAATCTGGACAATAAAGGGTTGCAGTGGGAGAAGTAGTGGGAAGAGGGTGCTCAAGGTGAACATTTTTAATAAAGGCGGGTTTCAGGCGGTGAGGACGAGGAAAGTCAGATAATGAATATTCGACAGGGTTGCGCCTAGAAGGACTATCTGATAATTCGACTTCGCGAACGAGTTGAGAAGAGTGACGCAATGTTTACGTGTTTTCATCCTGTTCCTGGGACAGCCCTATTGTCGCATGATCGATGGGCGCAGAGTGAGAGAGTTGCGTGCCCGAAATCACGGAAATGCGAGAAAGCGCGTCTGGTACAACGTTTAAAGACCCAGGAACATAGCTAATATCGCTCTTCATCTGCAGGGTAAGGTAAAGATGACGAGTATTAACTGCAGTGTACACCGAAGACGTCGAACGAGATAAGCAAGCATCGACCAAAGGCCTATGATCAGTAAAAATAGTGAAGTCACGCCCTTACAAATATGGACGGAAGTGACCGATTGCGAGGTATATACCAAGCAGCTCACGCGAGAACGTACTATACCTCTTTTGAGAGTCATAAGGGGAAGAGAGAAGAAAGCGAGAGGTTGCCATAGGTTACCCATCTTCTGCTGCAAGGTTGCACCTACGTGAGTTGATGCATATGAAGCGACGCTGATGGGGGCTCCTGCAGAAAGATAAGCCAATTCAACAGCGCAGGCAATAACAGTACTCCAAAAACGATAAATACTTCGTGTAAACCAGACTTTCTCCCCCTACATGAGCGAGACTCATGGCCAAAGCGTTGGCAGTAGTAGCATCTCCCTGGCAGTTGCAGGAATGCCTTCATGCGGTAGCCTTGTCCAACCATTACGCACCCACTTAGATTGGCCTGTCATGATAGAACGTGGCGAAGCAGTACAGCCTTATGCACCCAAGAAAGGGCGCAGTGAAGTGTTTAGTCTTTTTTGTATGCACCCATCGGGCTTCTGAATTCGAAAAAATCTTAAAAAAACAATAAAAAGCAAGCACGTTCCGGCTTTGGGAGCGTGGTTTTCCCTGGCGCAGGAACATACGAGCTACAAAAAAAAGTCAAATAATATGGAAGAGGCCAGCCTCCTCCAGAAAGTCAGATAGTCTACAAGTCTGTGTATAGGAACCTGTCCCTAGTACAAGGGACAAGCTAGCGATCCCGCCCATCCAAATACCGATACAGGTAACCTGCGCGAAGATCACCCAGACTGAGACATTCAACATAAATGTGCCGAACACTCTGGAGGACAACGCAGTCGTCACACTAAAATGTAGGCGAGCGCTCCATCAAATGGCACTGCATCCCATGAGTGCGCCCGATTCGAAGACGACAGAAAGAGAATGGAGCAGTTGCGGCATTGGGTGGGGGTGGGGTGGAGGGTCATAGAAACAGTCTTGCCACAATGGCACGGAACTTTAAGTTCTCCTCTGCCATCTCTCATGTTCTGTGCCAAGTAGTACGGGGGCTGCCCTGACTCCTACCATGTAGTTGATGAGAGGAGGAGCCAAAGTCTGGTCAGGTCGCCCAGTCTTCGTGAAATCTTTGACGCCCTCAATCTCCAAAGTTCTCACATGTCCAAGCACCCAGCAGACGATAATCTCGACATCCCACTGGTTCTCGGCAACCGTAACGTCCATGATACCACAAACCAGAGAGTGTGTAGATAACAATGATCCGAGATCACTTAGGGTCCTTTGTGAGTCGCTAAAGTTCACAATCGGGCTTCCAACCGGGCACAACGCGTTATTTCCTGTACCGAGCGGTGTATTGCAATCAGCTCTGCCTTGAAGACAGACACAATGCCTGTAGAGTCCCGCTGACTTCAAACAGAGAGGATAGAGCGTGGAAACCAGCCTGCTTCCTGGGACTTGGAGTCATCCGTATACACTGGTACAGATACAGTGCGACATGAAGTTTGCTTCAAAAAGGTCGAACGCAATACTCTCGGCGCTGTAGAAGCTTTGGGAGAAGAGGTGTAGCAAAAAAATAGTCAAAAGTGCTACCCTCAGGGTGCTGTCCCAAGGATAACCAAAGGCGCCATCAGCCGGAAAACTACACCGAGCTCTCAAATGAGTTTCCTAGCCCTAAACCCAAAGAGCTTAGGGTATGACTGGCGTCTCTCGGCGTCAAAGAAACCGTTGAGATTGATTTTGGATGGAGGAAGAGTGATTGGGGACTGAGGCAGGCGAACAAACGCATACTGCATTATGCAGGCCGCAGAGAGAGTGGCATCTCCCCAGCATCGAAAAGTAGGCTTTCAATAGGGGACGTGCCGAAGGCACCGGTCTCCAGGCGAAGGCCTGTGTCGTGGATCGAATCCTCCTTCCGCAATACACGCTCGGCTGCGCATGCATAAAACTTGCATCCGTAGTCAAGCTTCGAACGAACCATTTATCGATAGAAAAGGACGGTAGCCCTATTAGCACCCAGGTTTCTGAACGTCACGGAGCCATAAATGTTCATTACATAGGTACAAAAGGCCCTAAGGCTGCAGAAACTTAGTCGTGTCCAAAGAAAACTGAAACATGTGTGTTTCGGCATAGCGAGAGATATGTTTCAATGCCTGTTGGAGTCGACGCTCCAGAGCTGGCATCAAGGCCATACCAAAAGAGATCGAGAGGTCGTCCACGTAGAGCGCAGCGAGCACGTCTTCCGACAGCAGCGAGGTGATACCGTTGATGCTCAGGCCAAAGCGTAACACTGAGAACAAACACTTCCATGCGGGACACCACCTTCCTTCCTGGTCCATTGGACCAGAGAGGCCTACCCACCCACCCCAACCGTACGTGGAATCGACGATCTCACAAAACTCAGAAATAAAGATTGAAAGTCGTCCCCTCACTCCCATAATGGGTGAGTCTTCATGAGTCGGTATTGCCATGCGGTATCATAGGCCTTCTCTAAATCGAAAAACACAGTGGCGTAGTGCTGTTTAAGAAGGAAGGCATCTTCGATTCGGATCAGATCATCCGACGTGTAGAGTCATTTTCAAAAACCACATTATGCAGAAGACAAGTGGCCTCCGTTTTCCAGGAAAAAAGCTAATCTAACATCTATCAATTTCTCCATCAACTTGCACACGCAGGAGGTTAGAGAGATAGGGCCGAATACGGCCAGGGTCGAGTAATATCTCCGCGGTTTGCTAAAAGTGAACACAGTTGCCATTCCGCAAGACTTGAGGATACTTTGTCTAGATCCTGGTGAACAAATCAAACAGAAAGGCCATGCCTCATTCATCTAGGTATCGAAGCATGGCATATGGAACATGGTCCGGACCAGGAGCCTTGTGCGCGCACGAAGCTACAGAGGAACGCAACTCACTCAACTTAAACCTGTCAATGAAGGGTTCCCCGCCTATGGAGGCAAAGTCCAGTCGGGGGTCTTCAGCGGCCTCACGGCGTGCATTGAATTCTGGCGGAGCAGCATAAAGGCTATATAATGAGGAGAAAGCGGTCATGGAGGACTACACCACGATGCGTGGTCCGAAGTTGTTGTCACATTCTCTTGGAGAATGGAGAGGGGTCTCCTGCTGGAACTTGCCCAGAGTCATTTTTACTCGCTTCCACACCTCTGCTAGAGGGGTCTTCTAGTTAAGGGAAAAGGGACAGGCGTAGTTCGACGAAATTCACCGAGTGAAATCGTTCGGGCGGCGATGAGAGCGCATGTACGAAGTACGCTTCTGTTTGAGGGCCGTTTCATACTCTGCTGATCACCATGGAAGCGGTCGGCGTGCAAACCCGCCAGACTTTCTGGAATAGTAGAGGCCTCCAACGATGAGGTTGCGGAGAACTCAACTGCCTAATCCACTGACCAAAACTTTTAGAGTGTGACAGAGAATTTAGTCATTTCCTAAAATCGGACCATCACGCTAGCTCCAAGCACTACCGGTGGTCTCTCAAGCATCATCGGTCCAGAAATGATATTTAAATGGCAAAATGATCCCTAGGAAGTCATCGACCACCTCCCATCCCCAAATCAGGCTGTGAATCCGAAAAGCAAGACATGAAAATCTAGCAGCTCTCGTGCAGTGGTAAGTAAATCATTCACATTTAGGACACATATTTCCATCTCGTCGATCAGGTCGGCAAGGACGTGATCCCTGGGATTGATCGAGTAGTCTCCCCAGAGGGGGTATCTACCGTTCAAATCACCAGGCAGTAGAAAGAGCATGGTAACCGTGCAATGACTTGGCAAAAGTCCCCTCGCGTCGAAGTCAGTTCACGGTAGAATTTACGCAGAAATCAGTGTATCTCCTATCCAGCTGCACAACTACTGCCTGAAAGGAGGTGCCTAAAGCCAAGAGAAGAACGGAGACATTATGTCGGGTGTAAATCGCGCATCCTCCTACCCTACCCCCATCTCGTGCTATAGGGTCGTAAAAAGACCTATATCCCGGGAGGGTGGGCAGGGGGCAGGCACTCAGCATGGTCTCCTGCAGAGATAACAAATGGGGAACTGAAGCAGCCGAGTCTCCTCAGCTCCTCCCAGTTGTCCAGGAGTCCGTATCAATTCCATGAAGGAATATGACATGCAGACCTAGCTGAGAGGAGATGCGGAATGGCCGTACACAGAACTGCGTGTGTTTTTGAACGAACAATGCGAAGAAGGCTCTGCCGCCTTCGATGAGTTAATGGGAGAGGTTGGGCTCGGTATAAGTCTTTTCCTCCCTCCGCCTCGAAACCTTGGGCGAGTGGGACAGGGGTTCTTTCTTTGGAGGATCCACCGTCTCCGAGGCACCTGCTCTAGCCTTTGGTGGGGAGTAGGAGCCGAAGCTCCTTTGGTGGAGTCCTCCTTTCAGGGGGGCAGCTTGAGGAAGCCCGGAATATGGCCTCCCAACTACCTTCAGGGGTGTGGCCTCTTGCGAGTCTAACGACTCTGTGGAGGAGCGGCAGTTTCGCCTTAGAGGAAACAATCACCCTGAAGGAAGGGAGGGAGGGAAGCACTGGTTTTAGCCGAAGCTGGGTGCGAACTCTGCGTGCGCCAGCTTTACCAAGGAAGCGCACGGAGGAAAGAGTAAAACCCACATAAGGGTTAGTTTTGAATGTACGCGAAACGACCGCGCTCGTAGATATTGGGGGACAAGGAACAGAGGTTCGTTTAAAAAAATAAATAAATCGGGACACAAGAGGTCCCAGAGATGGCCGGGCGCGCTAGGACCAAGTACAGAGCCTCCTTTCCTTTTTTTTTCTCTATCATTCTCAAGTGGTTACCTGCGCCCGAGACTATCTGTGTGGGCGGTTGTAGTTTGACTGAATCAATGAGTTAGTACAATTGCGTTTTCTTTGTTCGGATTTTTGCAGTCTCGGTGCACCGGTTCTGCTTCACCAGGGTGAGTCGTTCCATGCCCGAACCGCACTGCGTCGGATGTGGTGGGTGCTCGCACTGCGGCTGCCTATCGCTATGGTATTTGCGCCCTCGAAGGGAAAATCCAAAAAGCAGCCTCCAAACTAGCGTCTGTTTGTCCTCGCGATATTGATTTCCCCAATCCAAATTTAATATTTTTAATGTCAATGAGGATTTTGATAAATGGTGTGGCGAACCCCGCCGCATGTGGTCTTGATGGTGGAGGTAACCGCCCCTCCCCTATGGTTCTCTTCAAGGCCTTAAATCTTGCGTGCTCTCTCATCCCACCCGATCTTCAGCGCTTCTAAGAGTGTTATCTGTTCTAAAGATGTTTCAGTCAAAGCTGGCTAGCCAGCGGATCATTGACAACAGCAGACCGTTGGCGGGATTCAGATGTACACATCAACGGTGTTCCGAACATTGATCGTCTGGATCTTCGTCTGCATATTAAGGCGTTACTTACTAATACCAGTTAAATCCTATATATCCAAATCTGAGACTGTGCTTAAATCACCATATGTTCGGTCGTGCAAGCACTGCCTGCCGCAAACATGGTGCATGCGTGGATTGCGTGCAGGCCTACCATGGTCCTTCTTGCTATACCAACAGTGGAGTCTCATAGTGCATCTTCAAAGTGTCGCATATTTCTCTTTGAAAAAGATCTTAGTTGTCCGTGATTCTGCTAAGGTGGATATGAGAGGGGCCCGTCGATTGGTACGAGAGAAATTCATCTTCCCCAGTGTCAAGTTCCTCGATATCCTACGTATGGCAGCCGACTCTCGTCCCGTGGTCCACGTATCCCGTATACTGCCTCATCCAATCCGACAACATTCCGAGGTGCAGCAAAACCATCCTGTTATTCTCGCACTGTACCCGTTCGTGAGGACTTCTTCACCCCTGTACTATCTCTACCGTGGTCTCTCATCGGTCTGAGTGAGGTTAGTAATTTTGCAATGACCTGTCAGGGAGTTCTTGTAATGGGACACGTTGTGTGTTTAGGTCTACACAACTCAGTCTTGCCCTTCTCTAAGTCGGTCCCCCTTTGCACATTTTCCTTGTCAAATATTTGCATGGTTCTCTGGTTGACCTGCGTATGGCAAGTGTTACGTTTATTGAACATGCGACATCTCACACTTCATGTCATCTCTTTACAGAGGGGTTAAAAACGGACGATGGTGTAGATTATTATTATAATTGGTGCCCGTCTACTACGACAGACCAGTTAGCTAGCACTTCAACCGCTAAGGGCTATATGGTGTCAGCATGTCCATCGAGTACTCTATGTTGTACTAAGTACATTACACAGCGAGTGAAAGTGACACGTACTCCGCAAATAAAATATGGGGCAAGCAGGCCACAGTCGGTGTGGAGGCTACTCTGGTCTGACCGTGGGTAGCATCCATTTTTCCTGCCGAGCTTAACGCACCTTGCAGTTTACCGCCTTTACGGTGTTTATCGATTCGATAAAATTATACGCTCTTTAACTTCTGACCATTTCCTTTGTCTCCAAAATACATTCGAGGTTGTCAAGAACTCTCCCAGATAGAAAGTAGAGGTGAGGTCTGCTGGATTACTAGTCATGGCGAAGTCCAGGGGACCGAGTAGGCCGATCAGTCAGCTCGAATTGCTGCCACCCGGACACTGAGATGCCGAAGTTTGCCTTATCGCGAATTTTCTCTTCTTATCAGAGTACATTCGGTCACTCTTTGACAGTCACAATGGAATGGCTGCATTCCGTTAATCCATCGGTTTTGCCGTGGGCTAGCAGTTATCAAGCTTGAGGGAGCAATGAGGTGGCCCTTTGTCACCTGCGAGTCGGCCACACACATGGACATATAGAGTAGCGATGGTCCCAACACCCCCTCTGTTCGTTTCCTATATCAGTATGTCATCTCTTGATGAGTGCCAGTCCTTATTTGCTTCCCATCTATTATACGCGTTCCACGAAACGATCGACTGCGCTTCCACAGAGCTGAGGGTGCCTCATTTAGCACTAATTCCCGCTTGTTTTCTTTTTTATAGTTAATAATTATACCTTTTTAATAAACTAGAAATGCAAATCATAGTATGTGGGGTTTTTTTTTGTCCCTTGGAGGCGGGCTACCGAATATAGTGAAAGCAAGATCTCCCATGCAAAACACACTACGAAGAACAGTCAGCAGGGGTTGGGCGGCCAGGGCATAGGGTTCTCAGGGGGTTTGAGGTAAGGAACCAGTTGGGCAGCTGCCCAATCCAAGTGGATTCTAAATGGCAGCTCAGATAAAACGAGGTAAATTAGTGATAAAAGGGGAAGAAGACCACTATGTGATAAGAATTTTAAAAATAAAGGTTTAAAAGATTCCTCGGTCAGAATGAAACGAAGGCGGGACAGGCGAGGAATAGCTTAAAAGGGTCGTGAAACAGGACGACCGGAGAGTGGAGAAATGAAGGCATTCTAGTAGAAGATGGGCAACCGATTAGTCTCCACCACAAAAAAACGGCAGCAGCAGCCGAAACAAGATGACAAAGGGCCACCTCTAAGGGCCGTAGTCTCTGAAGTCTCGATGGCCAAAAGCGAACAGATCTTTTGATTTTATATAATGAAAATGATGAACATCCATCACATTCATCCTGCCACAACTGAGAAATATATTCTCTTAGAGAGGGAAAGAAATCTCGATAAGGCAATGCAGTTATCTGGGGAGACAGAGTAGGCTGAGCGGGACAGCTGATCAGCCCTTTCATTGCCCAGGACCCCTACATGCCCGGGGACCCAACCAAATGTAACTCGATATCGGGACGCATCCTGGACCGACCAGTTGCAGATTTCTATGACTAAGGGATGGGAAGCATTAAAAGTGAATTGCCTGTAAAACACTCCTAGAGTCAGACAAAATCTTTTAAATGTAAAATTTGGATTAGTCTAAAAGATAAAAAAATGGCTGAAAGTTAAGCGGTAAAAATAGAAGCTACCAACGTCACGGTCTGACTTTGAACCATCTGTGTATATCGGACAGTGTTGTATATGTGACGTCGCATGCTCTTAAGGAAGCAAGGGTCCGCGGACGACTTGTCCAGGCTCCACATGCTGGTACAAACTGTGGGAGGTGGAGCACGCCAACTAGGGGTCAGCGACGACGGAAGGGCAAGGACCCTTAGAGCACCCAGGTTGGAGACATGGATCTCCTATCCGGAGATTCAGGGGGCGGAGTAAGGACGGCAACCTATCGCATGCCACAATTGACTCGGCAGCATACAGGCATCTGTAAACCTCTGATACAGGCGCCTGCTGTACACGGCAAAGACATCGCATGCAGATCTGGAGTCGATGATAGGGCAAGGGGAGCACCCCACTCTGACAGTAAAGGCTGTTGACGGGAGACGTGCGGAAGGCTCAACTGGAGAGACTAACTCCGTAGGCTGCGAATCGGGTTCATCATTTTAAGGGCCGAGGGGAAAGCCGAGGAATAAATTTGGCATCCATAGTCCAATTTGGTTTGGACGAGGGCAGTATACAGTGACCACTATTTGACGATCACTGCCCCACGACGTGTAGGAGGACTTTCAAAATGTCTAGAGCCCGCAGACAGCCCGTTCGAAGACGGCAAAGGTGCGGTAACTAGGATAGCTTGGGAACTAGTTACGCCCAGAAACCGAAACTCAGAGACGAACTCTATCTCTACACCTTGTAGGGAGAGAGATGGCGGAACAAGACGCCCTCTATCCTGGTGGAAATACATTGCCTTAGTTTTGCTCGTGGAAAAGCGGAATCCCCCTAAGTTGTGCACTTTTCGAGACCCCATCGACTGCCAGTTGCAGTCGCCGCGCTCGTGATGGAAGGTGAGGCGATGAACAGTATAGTGCCAAGTCATCAACTAACAGGCTCGCCGATACACCCTCTGGGAGAGAGGAAATGATATCATTGATCGCAATTACGAAACATAAAACACTGCACTGAGGAACTCCCTCCGCTTGGGGTTGCAGGTCAGAGATGCTAAGAAACTGAATAAAAGACGGTAAAAGACCTCTCATCCCCTAAACGTATAGCTGCTTTAAGACGCCGTATCTTCATGTTGTATCTTAGGCTTTTTCAATGTCGATAAATATGGCCAAGACTCGGTGCTTTAACGAGAAAGTTTTCCTGACCGATCCCTCGAAACGTACTAAGAGGTCAAAGGTACTATGACTCTTGCGAAAACCGCACTGAAATGGAGACGGCAAGTGATTAGTTTCTAGGAACCAGTTCAGGCGAGCCAAAACCATCCTCTCTAGCAACTTACTGAGACAACTGGTAAGAGCTATAGGGCAGTAGTGATATGCATCAAACCCATCCCTGCCCGGTTGACAAAAGGGATGGACAATCCCGACGCGCCATGATGATGGGTAAAAACCCTTCACGCATATAAGGTTGTACAAGTCAAGCAATAAAATGACAGAGTGCGGAGGGAGGAGCTGAATCATATCACAATGGATCACGTTAAGTCCAGAAGTGGATCTACAAAGGGACACTGCAGCGCGCAACTCGTGGATGGAGAATAAGGCATTGTACGGAAGGTTAGATTTTGTTGTAAAATTGAGAGGATGAGACTCCGTTTCATTTATAGGATAAAAAAGCCTTATTGTAACGACTGGTGTCAGGGAAGTGGTCAGCCAAGGCGTTGCTGACCACCAGGCTGTCATTCACTAAGGATCCCTGTAAGTTCAGTGTGTGAGGATATGACCGGCATAACAACCCCGGATCTTGTTAATCCTCTTCCAGATCTTTGCGGTAGGGGTCATAGAGGAAATTGATGAAACGTAGCGGTGCCATGAAGTTCGGCCAGCCTGACGAAGGGCTCTTAGGCGAAGAGCTCGAGCTCAGTTTCGGTCAACCTTGTTACACAAGGTTGGGTTCCTCCGAAATCGGGCATGAGCTAACTTGTAGTTTTTGACGGCTGTCGCACACTTCGAGGTTCACCAAGGCACGGTTGAGCGACCCATACGTGTCGCCTCCGTGGAATGGTCTGTGTGGCCGCGTTGTAGATAATCGATGTGAAGTACATCACTGCCGCGTCGACACCATTAAAGGTCACCAAGGAGGCACTTGTGAAAGATGGCTCTCGGAAGCCTCCCCAATCGGCATGGCCTAAGTTCCACTTGACAGGCATGGTTGTATGAGGGCTAGGAGTAACGGTTGACAAGACAATAGGAAAGTATTCAATCCCATGGAGGTCAAGGGTTTAAGGTAAGGAACCAGTGGGTTGCTGCCCAATCCAAGTGTATTCTATATGGCAGCTGGATAAAACGATTACTAAATCATGTATAAAAGGTGGAGGAGACCACTTTGTGACAAAAAATTTAAAAAAAGAAGGGTTAAAAAATTCCTCCGCCAATATGAATCGAAAACGGGTGTGTTGAGGAATAGTTAAAAGGGTCGGGAAACAAGACAACCGGAGAATGGCGAAATGGGTGCAATCCAATAAAAGGTGGGCAACAGATTGGTCCCCACCGCATCACCCGAAACAAGATGGCCGTGAGTAAGTCTCGTGTGGCCAATGCGAACTCGGAAAAGGGCTACCTCCAACGACCGCATTCTATGACGGCTCGAGGGCCAAGAGTGAATAGAATTTTAATTTTGTACAGTTTAGATGATGAACAGTCATCTCATTCATTCTGCCACAGTTGAAAAATATATTTTCTTATTGAAGGAAAGTAGTCCCTAAAAGGCAGAGCCGAGTTCTCAGGGGACACAGAATGTGCTGAGCAGGCCAGCCGATCAGCCTTCTCGTTGCCCAGGACCCCCACATGCCCAGGGACCCAGCAAAAATAATTCTATATCGGGACGCATTAAAAGATCTAATTTACTGTAAGACAGTCCTTGAGTCGAAAAAAATGACAAAATCACTAAAAGGTAAAATTTGGATGAGTCTAAAGGCTGAAAGTTCAGCGGTAAAAATGGATGCTGCTGGCGGCAAAGATAGTTAGGAATTCTCCTCCTGGGTAGATGGTTGCGGCGCCCACGCACGCCACCGTCCGACTTAGAGCCATCCGTGTATAATGGGCAGCATTGTTTGTGAGGTCGAATGTTCTAAGAACAGGCTCTTAATGATGCGAGGGTCCATGGAGGACTTCTCCAGGCTCCATATGTTGGTAAATACTGTGGGGAGAGGAGCACGCCAACTAGGGGTCAGTAAGGATGGAAGGGTAAGGACCCTTGGAGCCCCTAGGTTAGAGAGATGATCTCCTATGCGAAGGTTCAAGGGGCGGTAAAGATGGCAACTTATCCAATGCCGCCGTTGATTCGACATCATACAGGCATCTGTAAACCTTTGATACAGAGGCTTGCTGTACTAGACAGATATATCGCATGCAGATTTGAAGTCTATGGTAGGGCAAAGGTAGTACCCCACTCTCGCAGTAAAGGCTGTTGACAGGAGAAGTACGGAAGGATGCACTAGAAAGGCGAACTCTTAGGTTTCGAATGGGGTTCAGTATTTTAAGGGTTGAAGGGAAAACCGAGGAGTAAATTTGACAGCCATAATCCAATTTGGATTGGACGAGGGCTGTGTATAATGTCGACAATATTTGTCGGTCGCTGCCCCACGAAGTGTGTGAGAGGACTTTCAAAATGTCTAGAGCCCGCAGACAGCCCGTTCGAAGTCGGCGTAGGTGTGGTAACCAGAATAACGTTGGATTGAGAGTTACGCCAAGAAACCAAACCTCGGAGACAAACTCTATATCTTCACCTTGTAGGGAGATAGATGGCGGAACAAGAACCCCTCTGCCCCGGTGGAAATACATTGCTTTGGTTTTGTTCGTGGGAAAGCGGAATCCCTTAAGTTGTGCTCTTTTCGATATAACATCGACCGCCAGTTGTAGCTGACGCGCTGCTGATGGAAGGCGAGGTGAGGAATAGTATAGTGCTAAATCTTCGACAGAGTTGCCGATAATATCGTTGATGGCAATTATAAAACATAAGACACTTAAAACACTGCCCTGAGGAACTCCCTCCTCTTGGGGTTGTAGGTCAGAGTATGCGTCTCCAACACGTACCGTCAAGGATCGAGATGCTAAAAAAACTTTGAATACGTGACGGTAAAAGGCCTCTCATCCACAGACGTATAGCTGCTTCAAGATGCCGTATGTTGTGTCGTAGGCTTTCTCAATATCGAAAAATATGGCCAGGACTCGGTGCTTTAATGAGAAAGCTTTCCGGACGATCCCGCGAAACGTACTAGTAGATCAAGGGGACTATGACCTTTGCGGAAGTCACATTGAAATGGAGAGAATGTGATTGGTTTCTAGGAACCAGTTTAGGCCCTCCAACACCATTTTTTCCAGCAACTTACTCAAACAGCTGGTGAGAGCTATAGGGCGGTAGTGATCTGCGTCCAACCCCTCCCTGCCCGGTTTGACAAAGGGAAGGATGATCCCAATGCGCCATGATGACGTGTAGAAACCCTTCACCCATATAAGGTTGTACAAATCAAGCAGGAAGAGAGTAGAGTGTGGATGTAGGTGCCGAATCATATCGAAATGGATCTCATCAAGGCCAGGGGAAATAGATCTGCAAAGGGACAAAGCGCTACGCAGCTCATGGATGCTGAATAGAGCGTTATACGGAAGGTTAGATTTTGTTGTGAAGTTGAGAGAATGAGATTCTTCCTTCGATTTGTAGGATTGAAAAGCCTTATCGTAGCGGCTGACACTGCTGACGGCGCGGAAATGGTGAGCAAAAGCATTGCTGACCGCCAGGCTGTCATTCTCCAGGGAACCGTCTAAGTTGTGTGGGGGTATGATGATCAGCATAACGGCCGCTGATCCTATTAATCCTCTTCCAGATCTTAGCGGTAGGTGTCATAAAGGAAATTGATGAAACGTAACGGCACCATGAATTTCAGCGAGCCTGACGAAGGGTTCTTTGGCGAAGCGAACGAGCTCGGTTTCGCTCGACCTTGTTGCACAAAGTTGGGTTCTTTCAGAATCGGGCATGGGCTAACTTGTAGTTTTTGATAGCTGTTGCACACGGCGAGCTCCACCAGGGCCGTGGCGGGTCGCCTTCGTGGGATGGTCTGTGTTGCTGCATTGTAGATAGTCTACTGCCGCATCCACTCCATTGAAAGTCCCCAAGGACGCCTCTTGGAAACCTTCCCAATCTGCATGACCTAAGTCCCACTTAAGGGGCATAGTTGTATGAGGGCTAACTTGAAGGGCCGACAAGACAATAGAGAAGTGGTCACCACCATGGAGATTGTCAAGAATTGACCATCGAAATTCCTTGAAACAATCCGGGGAACAAACAGACAGGTCAACACAGCTAAAAGAGTCCGACTGGACATGATAAGGGGTAAAATCGCCAGTGTTTAAAACACAAAAAGTCAGATAATAAAAGAGACTCTAAAACACTGTCTTTGGCATTCCGAGGGATGTCACCCCAATATGGGTGACGGGCATTAAAATCTCCGAGTAATAAAAACGGGGAGGGCAACTGATCTACAAGTTCTAAAAGGTGGAGTTATGATAATAGTAAAGAAGGAGGGAGGTAAATAGAGCAAACAGTAAAAAGCCTCCCAAGAAAAACTCTCAAGGCAATATCTTGGAGAGTAGTGTGAAAGGAGGAGGGAGGGGGGGATACATGGTAAGATGACGAAACCATAACTGACACCCCCCAACAGGGGCAATAGACTTGAAAATACGAAAACCGGGTACCGCCGGAAAAGGCTGTGTACCGTTTGTTCTCTTGAATACAAATAACTGAGTTCTTCCCACTTGGGAAGAACGCCTTGACAATTCCATTGTAAAATGGAACATATTATGTGGGACGGTTGGATATCCTTTTTCTCCTTTGTGGGTGAGGTTAGGTTTGAAGTGCTATTGCAGCAGAAGAGATCATGGAAGGAGCAGTTACAGAGGATATGTCCAATGGTTTCGAGGAACCCGCCGAGGCCCCTGCCTATAATGAGGCACACAGCCAGGCGGAAACAGAAGATCGACAAGAGATTTTTGGACGGTAGATCCGGATTGATGGGCAGAAAGAGCCCTTTCGATGTACGAGGAGTTGATTCAACAACCGCGGCTGGTGATGTTCGATTATCATCTGCTTCCATCGGATCATGAGTAAGAGGTTGAGTGGGTGGAGCAGGTGATCTGGAGAAAGTACAAGGAACTTGGTGGATTTCTGCTACCGTTTGGACCGGTAAGGGGCCTAAGTCCTGTTGTGAAGGGTGGGGTGAGCTTGCGGGCAGAAAATATTCAGCAACAGGATAAGAGTCCATTGAAGATTCTTGAGGCTCGACCGAGTTAGCTCCAGAGGATGGCCGCTTATTGGTTGCCGATGACCCATGTGAGAAGACCTTCCTCTTACCACGGGGCTTTGGGTCTCGGGGCCGAGTAGAAAAACCTCTCACTGGTCGATATGCAAGATTCTTTCAGATAACGTCTGGTCTTCAAGTGTCTCACCCTGAGCGTCGGTCCTTGCTAGAGATGTCGAAGAAGGCAACATTAGGCGTCTTGGTGCGAGATCGATGCTTCGACGGTATATCGTGAATGCTTCTGCCACTAACGGTAGATGGGCGATGAGATGGTTCAGGCGCGTCGGAACTTGAACGTAATGGTGGTTTCGTCCAGTATCCGGCAAAACGTCTGAGAAGAGAGCCATGAGGTGAGGTTTGTGTTTGCGCACGTCAGTGAGCCTCTCACGTCCAGACGCAGAGTTGCACAAAGCGAGGAACTCCTTTTCATATAAGAATATTGGGCAGACTTTTGATGCGGCACTGTGGGCACCACCGCAGTTGGCACAGCACGGTGTTTTGGTGCACTCAGTCATGGTAATCAGAACTACAATTCACGGAGGAACGGGAATGTCGACAGGCACCAACATGTCCAAATTGATTACAATTGAAGCGCCGTCTGGGTAGTTCAACCTAGGGGATTACCGAGACACGAAGGTACCCAGCTTTAATAAACACCGGCCGTTCGTGGCGTTCGAACGTTAAAATCAATGTGGCAGTTGAGAGTAGTAGAGTCTACAGTTTTAGTCACCCTGTGTACATGTGTGACGCGTTGGGTACTAAACTTGCTCTCGAGACGGTTTGAACGGGACGACACTTTTGACAAAATTCAGACGTGGATGGGGCGAAACGGTTACGAGAGCTTCGGCAATCGAAGACAGATTACGACTTATCGACTACGATATCACCACTACCTCTTGACCATATCCGGCGGGGTTCACCACAGCGGGACTCAAATGATTCATTAACGTCAAACACATCCACTTTTGCAAGTGGGGTGTCAGATGACGAACTCATGACAAGTCTAAATCTGGGTCCACATCGTTGGCATAGCCTTCCCAACGAGCGAGGGAAGGCTAAAAGGAGAGCTGAAGGACATTTGGCACGAGAACCTTTACGAGAAGGGGAGGTTTTATATTTATGGCATGAAATTGCAAATAGAAATAACTTCGCATTGTCCCTCGGGACTCGCCACCATGAAGACCTACAAAGGTCCGGCACTAGTGCAACTCTAGATTCGGTTACGTCCGGTATGTCCTCTTGGAGAATGGATACGGATCCACCCAAGTTCTCCTACGAGCGGAGAAATGATGGGTTTCTCCTTGAGCATCGGCAGACGAAGGCGGTGGAGATGCCCAACCTCTTCCGACCTTCATAAAAGAACAATTCAAAATCAATCCGAAAAAACAAACAAGCAGAGGTCAGGTAACCGTCAGGAGAAAGAAGAGGGGGAAATAAAGGGCAGTAAAAGAAAGTAATGGGGGGGGAGGTATATTAAAAGTCTAGTTCGCAGCACCAGGGTCCCCTAAGCGCCCAAGGACCGACTCCCTTCACCACGATAAGGCCAGCTCCTCTGAGACTAACCCCTGAAGAAAAGGTCCTAAGGGATGGGAGGGATGTGTGGTATCGAAGGTCGTACAAGGAAGGACTTTAAAGGAGATTCTGTATCAAATGGGCAGCCAGTGCAATTTGTAAAACAGGAGAGATGCATGAGAGAAACGTCTCTGGTGCAGAAGAACAAAGGGTGTAAGGTTGGAGATATCAAAATGGAGGCCAATTCTAACTTTCTCCACTTCTAGGACCCAGAACTGGTAACATAGTTATATTTTTTACTCCCTCCAGAGTTGCCACTAAGATTCAAGAAACATGCAATCATCTTCAGAAATGGTAACACAAAAAGTGAATGGTAACAAAGGTAAAAAGTAGCCAACACGTCAAAATGAGTAACGAGACCCTTTGAGAAATAGACCAATCTGGAAACTCTGACCCCATCTTGTTTTAAGGGGAGTAAACTGGCAAGGGCCAACTTCCTCAGCACAAGAACATTTCATTATTAATATTAAAGTTTTTCTTTTCTTTTTAAAGTAGGACATTTATCTGGCGACCACCAACAGGGGCACAGCCACCGAAGTTATTATCTAGCCCATTTTTTAGATTAAAAAGCAAACTACAAAGGAACATTCGGGGGGTCGAGGGGTGCAATTTCTTATAGGGGTTAAGCGTGGACCGAACCACTAAATACTATGGAGGACGCAAACCTGCTCCAGAAACTCAAATGGTAGTACAACGAACTGGTCCCGAGTACAAACGGAAAGGACCCGGCTCGTTCCAGTACCGTGTGCAGAGATCCCCGATTTGAACATTAGACAAGAATGCGCCGGACAGTCTGGAGGAGCAAGCTGTCATCAGAATATGGTTCAGGGAAGTGTTCTATCTGATTGGGAGTTTGTTTTTTGTATTTAAAGGGCATCCCACCTGCGCAGTCCTTCAAGGGCATAAGCCGCCGAAATTAATTGCATCCATTTCCTAGGCTATATTAAAATTTTAAAAACAAGAGAAAAACAGCAAATACAAAAGCCCACAACACTAAACAGCAAAGACAAAAAAAAAAGAAAAGGAAATCCATGTTCAGGCGTCAGAGGGAGGCCCGTCTCCCTTCCGCGCTCGAGCATTAACCCGACACCTAACTAAAATGGAAGAAGCCAACCTCCTCGGGGGAACTCTGCAGCCACAAAAAGGTTTGTACGTACCCATTCGGAATACAAAGGAGAAGCAGTAGCGGAGCAAGTAACGTGCCTGAAGATCACCCAAACAGGAACATTAAGACAAGAATGTGCCTGACAGCCCGGGGGACCAAGCAGTCGTCACAAGGTTTAGGGGCAGGCCCCATCAGATGACGCTACGTTACGCGAGTTTCCCGATTCAGAAGCGACAGAAAACGACCTCAAGCCATCGAAGCATTTGGGTATATGTCCACAGGAAAAGTCACGGTGCAATGGCACGCAACCTTAGATTCCCGTTGACAGTGTCCCCTCTTCTTTGCCATTCAGGTTAAAGGGCTGACTTCATTCCTTCCATGTAGTAAGAGGGGAAGAAAAAATACTGGTCTGGTCGCCCAGTCCTGGCAGACTAGCGCCCTCACGAGTACACTCATTTCCCAGGATCCCTACATGCCCGAGAACTTAGCAGATCATCTCGACATTCTCATGGCTCCCAGGAGCCGTGGCATCACGGATAGTGCGAATCAGAGGGTGCTGAGATTCCAATACCCTCCCGTGCACTTTGTGCAGGGCAGGCCCGAGGCAAAAGCGAACAAAGCGATCGCTTTAGGGCCCCCACGAGCGCTTGGAATGTCAAGACGCCATGATAAAACATTTTTAAATAAAAGAAAAACAATGAGTAGCATTACAAATGAAATGGTATTACAGAAAAATCGATATTTATATCATTTGCAGAGTTGGTACAATAATAGATTAATCCTGCTCCTGACTGCTGCCACTGTACAGCAGTCAGCATTCATGTGTCATTCTGGCAATAGACAGAATGACACATGATTGACAGTATGTCTGATGTAAACCACCTACGAATAATGCAGATGATAGTGGATGTGTTACATTGACACTGTAGTCTATGAAATGATCAAGCATCTAGTGGAGGGAGGAGGGGGCAAATGAAATTCTGCTTAGGGCCCTATAAAGGCTTGGGCCGGCCCTGACTTTGTGGGTCGCAAAAGAATCAAAATTTGGTCTCAAAACTAGGCAAGAACCCCAGGCTCCTTTAAACAAGGGTGGGTTAGGCGTGGAAGCCGACCTCCCTCTTTAGGTTTGTAGCCATCAGTGTACACCAGCACTGATACAACCCAAC
This sequence comes from Ceratothoa steindachneri, assembly GCA_963969495.1. Taxonomy (NCBI): domain Eukaryota; kingdom Metazoa; phylum Arthropoda; class Malacostraca; order Isopoda; family Cymothoidae; genus Ceratothoa; species Ceratothoa steindachneri. The sequence goes on along the minus strand of OZ018317.1, from coordinate 187,876,586 downwards.
ACAGATCATGTTCAAAGAAATGCGATTAGAGTACACCCGGGAATTGGGAGCAGAGGGGTGCCTGTGATAATCCAAACCAATATATTGTAACCCCCCACCCCACCCAAGAGATAATAACCCATTCTTTCCCTGACCCTAAAGGCGTGTACAGAAACATTTTGACTTCAATTCGATTCTTTACCACACATTTTCAGTCTTCACTACACTTTCTCACTTGTTTCGACTTTACATTTTTAACAATATTTAGACAATGTATGGAGGGAGAAGGGGAGGGGGGCCAATATCATTATAATACAGTCGGACCCCATCCCCTGCTCCCGACCGCCGTTGAGAGTATAATGGGCTAGGGAATGAGAAGGCTATAGTCAGCCGACCCATTCCAAGACTCAATATTCATCCCAGTACACTTAAAAATATTCATGAATATTAAAAAAATGGATGTAAGAAAAATAGGAATTCAAATGGCTATTCAATAATATATATATATATTATTAATTTTGTTAGCAATATATATATATATATATATATATATATATATATATATATATATATATAGATATATATATATATATATATGCCTTTATTACTTATTTTCTCCAATTTACGCTGGTAACAGGCTAATAATGGCAAATGCCACTCAATGAGGGCTTTGCTTGGGTTCAAATCCAAATAGCCTAGTTTCTCCTCTGGGGCATGGGGAAGAGGGCTAAGAGCTGTGTGTAGCAGGGCTCACTCCATTATCTATTCCAAGAGACACGACACCAACAGCAAGATTTGCCGGGTGAAGCTGCAGGGCAAGAGCCCCCCACCACAGTTCTTTAGATGGGAGGTTTGACCAGTAATGCACCGAAGGGAAGCCAGTGGCAATCGAAAATGGGGAGATGCAGAAAGGTGCGACAGTGTTTGAGAGTGTAAGGATTTCGGAACTACCCCCTTGTAACCTACACCTCCACACTTAGCACCTGCAAATTCCTTACTTTCCGCGACTGAGAATGCATTTCATTGAGCCCAGACATGGGTTTAAAAAGGGAATCAACCATTGTCTGTTAGTGTGTGGAGAATGAGCCTCAACTAAAGATGGAAAAAGGTTTGGGTTGGAAATGGGGTGACCCAGAAAGACAAAAAAAAAATGCTAGCATGGTGAATGCCTGGAAATATGTTTATTTCGTTTCCTCTATGTAAGAAATTTAGTGTGTGTGTGTGTGTGTGTGTGTGTGTGTTGGTGTCTGTTGAGGTGTGAAGATGGAATTACGGGCATCTATTGGGGAATTGGTTTAACTTGTGTGCCAGAGACTGTGCTTGGTGGCTGTGGAGGCGACGATGTGGTAGATGGTGGGATGTTTGGGGCACTATTGGTGGGGCTAGAGCATTTGGGGCTACCGGACGGTACTCTTCCATTGTTCAGAGGCAGGATCTGTTGGTCTTTGTAAAATTTTTCCACCTGAAAAAAAAGGAAAGTATAAACATCCTTCCCAAAGCAGATTTTATTTAAAAGCCCCTCTAGCGACTGCCTATTAGGGCAAAAGTCGCCGTATTCACCTTACAGCCTAATGCTAGGCTACATTAAAAACAAAAAAATAAAGACCTGAAAAAACAAACAACAAACAACCCCCCTCCCCCCCGCCACCACCAAGAAGGATACATTCCGGCATTGGTGGGAGGTCCATCGCCACCCGGCGCAAGAACATGCGACCTACAACACACAGAGGCAAATAAAATGGAGGAAGTTAGCCTTCTCCAGCAAGTCTGATAGTCCACATGTCTTGTGTACGTGAATCTGTCCCTAGTAAAGTGAAGCGATAGCGACCCTGCTTGTCCCAATACTAGGACAAGTAACATGCGCGAAGATCACCGAAACTGGGACATTCCAGAAGAATGTGCCGAACAGTCTGAGGGACAACGCAGTCATGACAATATGGTGCAGGCCAGCGCTCCATCAAAGGGCGGTGCGTCCCGCTGTAGAGGTGTGCCTCTGCATGCCCAATTCCTAATAGTTAGTTTTCAAAAAGACCTTGCCCAAATGCTTATGCTTACCTTAATACAAATTTTTGTGTTTCAGATAATACTTAAATATTTGTTAAATTAATATATATATATATATATATATATATATATATATATATATATATATATATATATATATATATATATATATATATATTAAATGATTAGATTAAGCAAAGCTCATTAATATATTATTTAATACTAAATATAATACAGTGGGTGCAAAGGAAATGTTAACATTAAGAATGTTTAGATAATTAAGCACAAAAGTACATTTCAAGTTTGTTTTATTGGGTCCTTTAACTTACATTTCTTTACATTTAGTACTTTGTCATGTTCCCACGGGTCTTCAACACCTCCTGGATCCTCTTGGGCATGGATGTTGCAAGATTCTCGAAGTGGGAGCCGTCCATTGCCACCCACAGCTTAATGAGTGTCTCCTTCAGGATGGGGATCGAGGTGGGCTGGGACTTAGCAACTTCATTTTTCATTTGGTTCCAGGCATTCTTTATGGGGTTTAAGTCGGGTGAGTTGCCTGGCCAATCCAAATCTTCGATTTTCTGCTCATTAAGGAAGTCTTTGACAGCTCGTGTCTTGTGTGCAGGGGCGCCATCGTGCATAAAAAAGTCGCAGCCATGGAGAGCGTAGAAATGGAGCAGATGTTCCTCCAAAACTTCAATGTAATCCTTTCCCTTCATGGTGACGTTCTTGGGGAGGAAATAAAGACCACCTCTGCCCTTCGCCCCACTGAAGCATCCCCAAACCCTGACGCCATCGGGGTGCTTCACGGTCTTCACGGTGTAGCGGTGGTCATATCTGCTCACATCACTGGGCCGCCGCACCACTTTCGAGCCACCCCTGACGAGCCAAAAACTGCTCTCGTCACTCCACATGACTTTCTTCCACTGCTCTGGTGTCCAATATTGATATTTCTTCGCGAAAGTTAGCCGTTTTTTCTTCATACCCTCTGTCGCCAGCGGTTTCTTGGCGGCACGGCAAACCCAGGTCTTTTTGTAGCCGGTGCTGGATCGTACGAATAGCGACGTTGTGGAGCAAGTCAGGATGTTTCCACCTTGAATTCAGCCGCTGTTATCGAAGGGTCCTGCTTCACCTCACGTAGCAAAACCTTGTCAGTCCGAGCAGTTGTCTTCTTCTTGCCCCCAGAGCCAGGTTTGCGAGGTGGTGCGGTGCCGGGAGGGAGTGTGGTGGCTGCTTTTTTTGAGCTTAAAGAGTGACACACGGCTCACGTTCAGATCGGCAGCTACACGCTTTACTGGCACTTCCTGCTCCATTAGGGTTAGGGCACGGGTCTTCTCCTCCATTGTCAGCTTGCTACGTCCCATTGCGATGGTATGGTGGCGTCTGGTAGGGCGTCAAAGTCAGCAGAAAGGTGAAAAAGATGCTGTCTGTGGGGCAGCGTAACACAGATGTACACTGAGCTCTGCGAGCACACTTAAACTGAGCCTGGTGGGAAGTTGCGAGGGAGCCCTGGCTGCAGGTACATGCGTCATACCAAGCTCCTCCCACTACCTATATGGCGGGAACGCGGTAAAAAAGTTAACCGCGAAATTCGAGTTAACATTTCCATTGCGTTTAAGAGGTTAACATTTCCTTTGTGGCCACTGTACAACCACTGAACTGCCGAATTAGATCTACTGTCCTCTCTGAAGGTGAGTTTTGTGGTGACAAACCTTTTCTTGTTGTATCATATTGTTTGGGGATCCTTGGAGGGTTTAATGCAAGAGAAGAAAATCTGAAGACTTTTGTATGCGTTTTCTAGGTTGGGACTCTGTGTATCTAACGCCTTAATGATTCGCACCAGTGTTCTCACTCGCTAGTAGTACGTCTAGTCAGTTTGCTCCAGTCTCGTAACTGGTGAGTACCAATCACTCAATAATTAGATCTTGGTAGAGGGCCCCAAATTTGGCCAATTTTGATCATTTTGCTTGTATCATGTAATTGGTAAATTTGAGATCAGCTAATTAGTTGATTGACTGTCCTATTTTTGTAGGAGCAACCATAGTCGGGCTCTTCAACCATACCAGTGCATCAACTGTGATCAACCAGTCAACCTGGTCACCGCAGCTCCTTAAACAAGCAAACGCACCATTTAGGTTCCCAGTTGATAGCTACTTCAATGTAAATGTATCTCGTTGATACGTACCGTGTTAATGAGTACCGGGTACTGGCATTAACTTGTAACACATCAGGTTGATCAGTCCTGTGTTTAAGAGCTATTATATAGCGTATCATATTGTGAGAACCGGGTTCTGGCATTATTTGTAACATTTATCCTGTTGGTGAGTGCTATTTATTTAAAGAAGGAAAATTGTTCTGTTGCGCTTAGAATACTTGGGCTAAGAAAGTTTATCAGTTTAAATTCCATTTGTACACTGGCCAGTATTTACTTTAAAGATAGTTGATTCATTATATTTACCATATGCAATAAGTTTTAATTTCCATGATGTAAATTCAAAAGTATAAAAGAGCGCACAAAGACTGGGCAATTGTTGATAAAAAATTATCAATCTTACCAGGGGAATTGAATGAAGGTATCATAGTGACTCTGAACAGTTGCTCTCCCAAAATGTTGCCCTAAAGTATAGTTATTACACCGCATTACCCCCATTCGAAGCCGACAGAAAGCTACCCGAGGCCATCGCGCCATTAGTGGGTAGGTCCGTGGGAATAGTCACAGCGCAATGGCGTGCAACTTTAATTCCCGCTGGCCTTATCCCATCTTGTTTGCCAAGCAGGCCCGGAGGGCTATTCTGAATCCTGCCATGTGATCAGTGTGAGGAAGAGCCAAACGCTGGTCTGGTCACCCAGTCCTCACAGACTCTTTGGCGCCCTTATGCACTGCAATTCACACAGGAACCCAGCATAAGATAATCTCAACATCCACCCGGCTTGCAACAACCATGGCATCACAGATATTGCCGACTAGGGATGTAGAGATTGCAATGCCCCGAGAGCACTCAGGGTGCATTGTGACCCATCTCAAATAACCAACCAGCCTCTGAATCAAGCACATATTATCTCCCATACCAAGTGGTGTATTAAAACCAGCTGGGCAGTGAAGACAGAGGCAGTGCCTGATAGAGCTCCAGTGACTTCAAGCAGAGGGAATACGGCGTGGAAACAGACCCCGCCCTGGCACTTGGAGCCATTGTATACACTGTCACGGATCCAGCATGACACAAAGTGTGCTCCAAAGAGGCCGAATGCAATACTCCCAGCGCTGTAGAAGCTTTGGGAGTAGAGGCATGGTGATAAATACTAAGCTGGCCAGAAAGTCCCGACTCACTTAGAAAGTGGAGAGAAAAAAATTTATGAAGCAACACCAACATTTATTCCTTAAAGTAAAGTCCATCATTCTCTATAATCTTCTTCAGTGATCAGCCAGCATCCAAATTGGTGCCAGATACCAGGTTGATGGTTGGTTGGAGTTGAAACGTCTGTACCACCTCGAGACCTTCACCTGACTGACTGTGCCTTTTCCTTTAGTATCACAAATTTCCTTCACAGCAACTCTTGTAGAAAAGTTTTGCTTGTAACATTCGCAAATCAAAACTCTAATTCCACTTTCATCCAAATTCATTTCTATCAGTTGGGGCTTAGATAAAGAGAAATAAAGTGCTCAGGAGGAAAAAACAACAGCAGCGTACGGAGGCTGGTAGTCGAGTGAGCAAGGTTAAATTAACCTAATGTAGTTGAGTGAGTAAGGCTAACCTAACCTAATGTTGGTGTTGCTCCATAAAATTTTGTTGTTTTCTTGCCACTTCCTAAGTGTCAGGACTTTCTGGCCAACCATATAGTCACAGGTGGTACTCTACAGGGCGGCATCCTGGGCAGAACCCGAGACGCCACCGGCTAGAGTGTTACACCGAGCTCTCAAAAAAGTTTCTTAGCCCTAAATACAAAGGGCTTAGGGTATGACGCATCTTCTCTCGGCAGCATAGGACCGGGTGAGATTGGCTGTGGATGCAGTGAGGACTGTTGGCGACTGAGGGAGGCGCCAGGCTAACACATACAGGCACATAATGGAGTGTGCATGGCACAGAGAGAGTGGCATTTCCCCAGCATCTCAATGGGGGAATGGCGGAAAGCACTAGTCGCAAGCGGAAGACCGGTGTGGTGGATCAAGTACAACAACCACAATACACGCTCATCTGCGTATGCATAAAACTCGCATCCATAGTCAACCTTCAAACGAACAAAGGATCAATAGAAAAGCAAGGCATTACCCCTATCAGCACCCCAGATGCCGAATGCTACGGAATGAAGAATGTTCATGGTGCATGTACAAGAGTCCATAAGGCTATGAATATGAGCCTCCCATGGGAGGTGTCAGTTGAAAACAAGATAAAGGAAACTGCAAATCCACCACTTCCAGGCAAACCCTGTTTAGGAACAACTCCGGGTCAGAGTGGAGCCGAGGATAACGGCAGAAGTGCACCACCTTAGTATTGGCCAAAGAAAACCCAAACCTGAGTGCTTTGGCATAATGAGAGAGAGAGAGAGAGAGTTCAATGCATGTTGGAGTTAATGCACCAGAGTTGGCATTTGGGGCAAACCAAATGAGATTGAAAGGGGGTCCACCTAGAGCATAGCGAGAGCATCTTACAGCAGCCTTGCAGGCCACATTTTCCAGTCGTAGCAAAGCATTTGATGTGGAGTGGAACTTGCGGAACCTGCATTGTGCAAAAGACAGGTGCCTTCGTTGTCCAGCAAAAAGCTAGTCTAACATTTACCAATTTCTCCATCAACTTGCACAGACAGGTTAGAGAAATTGGGCAGAAAACAGGCAGGGTAGAGTCATCTCTTGCAGGTTTCTAAAATGCGAGAACAGTAGGCATTTGCCAGGAGTCTGGGAGGATGCCCTCTGTCCAAATCCTGTTGGAGAGATCTAACAGAAAGGCCATTCCTCGCTCACTTAGGTATCGAAGCATGGCATATGGGACATTGTAAGGGCGGTGCCCACGCACGAGGCAAGAATGGAATGCAACTTGCTTTGTAAACATGTCATTGAAGGGTTCTCCGCTTCTTGAGATGAAGTCCAATTGACGGCCTTCAGCGACATTGCAATGTACATTGAATGCTGGCAGAGTAGCATCCTGGCCTCTAGAATGCCGAGAAAATGGTTTTGAAGGACTATGCCACAGAGGCGGGGTCTGAAATTGAGGTCCCCATTCTAATGGAGAACGGGATGGGGGGGGCCTGCCATTGATCGGAAGGAGTCTTCCATGGGCAATACCATAGAAGGGGGTGAGGGGGAAACACACCCGTAGGCCTAGGAGAGGAGTAAGCCTCCTCTCTGGTAGAAGAGGGTTGTAGGGGGCCCTGAGAAAGCACAGGGTGGGACACCACATTTTCAGAGGTGGAGCTGTCTGAGAACAGCTCCAAAGATGGCAAAGATGAAGACCCTTTGCCGCTTGGAAATGCTGAGAAGGAAGCCCCTCCACTGGTCAAAGGGGCATCTCATGTTACTTCCCCAAAGCAGAGGCATTGTAAGCACCCTAACAATAGTTGAGAATGAATAGATGTGTATACAGCATCTAGTTTGAACTGTTCCTTGTGTTCCCTATTACTAGTTCTACCACTTGGGGTTAATTCAAGTATCTATTTCCATCGAGAATGGCTTGCCATTTTCCTCCCAGTGATAAGTGATATACTTCGGCAAGCTATCAAGAACATACCACATACAGAAGAGTCCCACAGAAATTAGCCTACCCCCTTCATCTTCCATGACAAACCGTGGCCACACCCGGATTACACTCTAGAGCCAGGCAAGACTCATCATAGCACTTAGACAACACCTAAACTACAGATATGCAGCCCAAGCTCTATAAAGATACTACCTCCCTACCTCTCTTTGCTTAATGATGTGGACTATATGATTCATGCTTGTATAACAGTACATCACAATAAAACCTAATAACTGCTGCACCTAGCCTCTCAAAATCTTACTACTTCATCCCAGCATAATAAAACACCACACTTTCCTTAAACCCAGGCTTGATATCCCTCTAGAGACATGACTAAGATTAAGACTACCCTAGTACCTCATTCAGACACTTCAAGGCATCTATTATACAGAGCTACAAGTAGCACATCAACCCCAACCTTCTTATAACAGTATGACTTGGGCATATAGCTTTTGCTCCCACATATACCCAATGACCCCACTAAATCCAGTTAAGAATCAAAAGGTAATCACACTTACAATTTTCCGAACGTGAGCGACCGCCTTGGCGTTACTTCCCTTCGCCTCTTTGTACTCGGTAACGTTGTCTAAGTAATAAGGGGGCGAAATTAAGACTTGGTTCATCACAATTATGTCTGGTCCTGACCATGATACTTCATCGATCCTGCAGAGAAGAGATTTAATTTTTTTCAAAGGAAAAAAAAATGGGGAAGTAAATTTATATAATAAGCAAAGGAATTCTTCAGGCACGTGTCATAAAAGGTCTAGGAAGACCACTGCGTCTCTAGGATGGATCCACAGTTCATTGAGGTCGGAGATGTTGTGGGTGCTGTGTGCATGTTTGAGGTGGTGTTTGGTGTTGTTTGAGGTGGTGTTTGGTGTTGTCAGTGGTGGGGCTGCATATGACTCATTGGGGTTGTGCCATAGTGAAGTGGCCGGGTACATGTTTGTATATTACTTAGCTTCGTCTGCGGAAGATGAAGTTTGTTAGCCATTTTATGTCATTGTTGGTGCAAGTGGTGTTCAGAATTTGTTGAGCTAGTATGAGTTTTAGTACCGTGTTGAAAACTATGTTTATGTCTATGGCAGTGAGGATTTTGTGTGTGTGGGTGTGAGGGAAGATGCCTCTCAAAAACAAGTATGTGCTGTGTAAAGTCAGTGAGGAGGGTTGTAGTAGTGATCTTTTTGAAAATTGTGTTGTGTTTGAGATATGGGGGGATATTTTGACATTTTTCATATTAGTTTTGGATAGTGTACACAGTAGTGCATTGGGGCTGGATGAGTTGTGTTGGGGGTTTAATTGGTTTGAATATAGGTATGATGTTGGTATTGTATTGTTTAACGATGTGTGATTGAATATACACTGGATGGCAGAGATTGTGGATTTGTCAGTGTTTAAGGTGTATGGAGAAGATGTTTGGGGGGGGCAATGGCTTTGAAGTTTTGGAGGGATTTGATGGCTTGGAGTAGAGTATCTGTGGTGAATGGGGTAGGCTCTTTTGTATATATGGGAAGGAAGCTAAGACTAAAGTAGTGTTTAAGGAGGATGTTGCAATTTGGTTGTGTCAGGTTACTAGTGACTCAGTGTTGGAGCCAGGGTTGTGTATGAATTTGAAGGCCAGCCTCCTTCAAAAAGTCAGATAGTCCATAAGTTTGTATGCACAAGCCATCCCAAGTACAAGGGACAAGTGGTAGCAACCCTGCCCATCCCAGTAGTGGGATAGTTAACATGCACGAAGATCTCCTAGACTGGAACACTCAACAAGAATGTACCAAACTGTCTGGGGGACAACACAGTCAATGTGAGATGCAGAGGAGCGCACCATCAGATGGTGGTGCATCCTGTGATTCAACCTAGTCATTGCGGCATGGGGGAGGGGGGGGGGGTCTATGGTAACAGTCACAGCACAATGGCAGGCAACTTTAAGTTGCCCTTGGCAATCTCCCATCTTCTTTGCAAGTCAACATGGAGAAATGACCTGATTCCTGCCATGTATTTAGTGTGAGGAAGAATAAAACACCGATTTTGCCAGCCAGTCCTTGCAAACTATTTGCTTCCCTCATTCCCCACATGAGTAAGAACCAAGCACAAGACAATCTCCACATATACCTGGCTTGCAGCAACTGTGACATCAAGGATACCATGAACCAGGGAGTGTTGAGATTACAATGCCCTGAGAGCACTCCAGGTACTTTGCAAGTCAATAAACATCTGGTAGAGCTCCGCAAATTTCAAACAGAGGGGGATACAGTATGGAATCCGCTACCTCTGTGTGCATAGGCACAGATCCAGCATGGCACAAAGTGCGTTCAAAAAGGTCAATTACAATACTCCCAGTGCTGTGGAATCTTTAGGAGCAGAGGAGTGATGACAAAAGAGTCAAAGGTGGTACCCTCAAGAGTTGCGCCTTGGGCAGAACCAGGCGTAACACTGCACACTTGGAGTTTCCTAGCCCTAAATTCAAACTGCTTAAGCTATTACTGGCCTCTCTTGATGGCATAGGCATGGTAGAGATTGCTGCAGATGCAGTGAAAGTAAATGGGGACAGAGACACTGTGTTCATGTGTAATGCACAGTGTACAGCGCATAGGGAGCGGTATCTTATCTCCCTGATATTGACAAGTAGGTTCTCAATGGGGCACATGAGGGAGGCACTGGTTGCCAGATGGAGACTGGTGTGATGGACTAAGTCCACTTTCCACAATACACGTTCACCTGCAGAAGCCTAAAATTCACATGAGTAGTCAAGAGACCCTAAGGCTGCGAATATGATTCTCTCATGCGAGACATGGTCGAAAACAAGACTAAGGAAACTGCAAATCCACCACTTCCAAACCCAATTTAGGAACAAATCTGGGTTGGGTTGGCTCTGCAGATGGCAGCAGAATTGCAATACCTTAGTTTTAGCCCAAGGAAAATCAAAAACTGTTCACTTCAGCATAAGAGATGTTTAATTGCCATTGGAGTTAATGCTCCAAAGTTGGCAGCTGAGCCACACCAAAAGAGATTGAAAGGTCATCCACGTAGAGCATACCAGGAACAACTTCCAGTGATACCATTGATGCCCAGGACAAAGCGTGTGATACTTCCCTGCTAGACACCCTCTTCCTGTCCTGTTGGGTCGGAGAGGGGTCCCACCCCACCCCTATAGGAAATTAATGATCTTGCCTCAGTGATCCTGTATCCCTATGTGGCATCATAGGCTTTATCCAGATTGAAAAACAGTGGTGTATCTCTGTTTACTAAGGAAGGACTTGCAGATAGCATTTTCCACTTGGAGCAGAGCATCTGAATGAGCAGAACTTTCGGAAGCTGCGCTGCCGATAACAGGTAGCCTTTGCTGTCCAAGAAAAGGGCTAATCAAACATATATCAATTTCTCTATTAACTTGCACTCCCAGCAGGTTAGAGAAATTGGGTGGAAACTGGTTGGGATAGAGTGATCTCTCCCTGGTTTGCAAAAGTGAGCGCAGTAGCCATTCGCCAGGAGTCTGGGAGGATACCCTCTGTCCAAATCCTGTTGAATAAGTAGCAGAAATTACATGCATCACTCATGTAGCTGTCAAAGCATGGCATATGGGACATCATCCAGAAGAGGGGCAGTGTCCTTACATGAAGCAGGAGCTAAATGAAACTCACTCAATATAAACTTGTCATTGATGGATCATCTGCCTATGAAGGTAAAGCCTAGTCTGCAGCCTTCAGTGACATCACAACATGTATTGAATGATGGAAGTGCAGCATCTCGGCTAGAAAATGTGGAGAAAGTGGTTGCGGAAGACTCAGCCACTGACACGGGATATGAGATTGCTGCCTGTTCTAAGAACAGGAGGGGGATCTTGCAAGAACTTGCCCCCAAATCCTGTTGACTCACTTCCACACCTCTAAAAGAGGGGTTTTCCCATTGAGTGAAGAGATGTATGACTGCTAGGAAGAGTGACAGACACACTTCAAAATATATAGGAACCACCTTAGCTCGACAAAATTGACTGGTAAAATTGCTTGGGCAACACTTAAAAGTGCAGGTAGGCATATCGCTTCTGTCTGAGGCCATTTCACACTCAGCCGAACACCAAGAAAGTAAATTGCATACAAAATGACCAGACATTCTAGGGAATAGTAATTAGGCCTAAAGTAATGAGGTTGCCAGAACAACTCAATGGCCTAAACCACTGATGTAAACTCAACCGGGATAGTTATATTCCATGACAAATCAACCAATTTCCAGAGAAGTTCCCAGGTCACACTCAAATTTTCATGAAAACTTGATATTATTAACCTTACAGTAGGTGCAATAAATATCCGATATATAGTCCAAAGTTTATTGACCATAGTTACACAACAGCAAAGTAATTGAAAATTGAACATATTATGTATTTTGTACGTTGAATACAAATTGGTATCATATTGTAAAAAATAGTAAAACATTACTATGATTACGGCATAAATATCAAACAAACATTTCAAAAAGTATCAGATACATCTATGAAAAGCAGTTAGTATTTGGTGATATGACTTTTCTTCGCTAGTACAGCTTCACTACCATTTGGGATATTACAAATATTTTTGAATTTTTAGTTTTAATTCTTGCCACAGGTTCTCGATATATATTTTTTTTTATTAAGGGGCTATCTGGCGACTGCTGACTTAGGCATAAGTTGCCGTAAACAAACAGACTAGTTCTAGGCTACTTCAAAAAAATTCAAAGGAAACAACAATAAAAAGAAATAACAATAACAAAGCAATAACAAAAACTATAACAAAAACAACAACAACAATAAAACCGGGTTAAATGAAAGGGAGAAGGCCGGCCTCCCCCCAAAAGTCAATAAGTCCACCAATCATGGTGCACGCACTAGTCCCGAGTACAAGGGACAGGCGGTAGCGACCCCGCCCATCCGGTACCGGGACAGGTATCGTGCGCGAAGATCACCCAGACTGGGACATTCGACAAGAATATGCCGAACAGTCTGGGGGACGACGCAGTCGTTGCAATAGGGCGCATGCGAGCGCTCCATCAAGTAGCGATGCGTCACACGAGTGTGTGCGATTCGAAGACGACAGAAAGCAACCTGAAGCCGCCGCGGCATTGGGGGATAGGTCCATGGGAACAGTCGCGGCGCAATGGCACGCAACTTTAAGTTCCCTTCAAACGTCTCCCATCTTCTTTGCCAAGAAGTCCGAAGAGCTGCCCGTATTCCTGCCATGTAGTCGGTGTGAGGAAGAGCGAAACGCTGGTCCGGTCGCAGAGTCCTCGCGGACTCTTTGGCGCCCTCATCGGCGCGCTCATTCCCCGCAATTCCTACATGTCCAGGAACCCAGCAGAAGATAATCTCGACATCTGCCCGGCTCGCCAAAACCGTGGCGTCACGGATATCGCGAACCAGGGGGATGCGGAGATTCCAATGCCCCGAGAGCACTCAGGGCGCTTTGTGAGTCGCTATAGATCACAATCCGGTCTCCGAACCGGGCACGTCGCGTAATCTCCCGTACCGAGTGGTGTATTGCCACCAGCTCGGCCGTGAAGACAGACGCAGCGCCTGGTAGAGCCCCGCTGACTTCAAACAGAGGGGATACGGCGTGGAAGCCGACCCCCTCTTGGGACTTGGAGCCATCCGTATACACTGGCACGGTTCCAGCGTGACACGATGTGTGCTCCAAAAAGGTCGAACGCAATACTCCCGGCGCAGTACAAGCTTTGGGAGCAGAGGCGTGGCGACAAATAGCCAAATGTGGTACCCTCCAGGGTGGCATCCTGGGCAAAACCAGGGGCGCTACCGGCCCGAGAGCGATATCTACCTCTCGAAGGAGTGTCCTGGCCCTAAACCCAAAAGGCTTAGGGTATGACTGGCGTCTGTCGACGGCATAGGCACCATCGAAATCAGCTGCGGATGCAGTGAGAGCTGTTGGCGACTGAGGGAGGCGCCGGGCTCGCGCGTACAGTCGAGTGATACACTGCACGCGGGGAAAAGCAAGTGGCATCTCCGCAGCATCGACCAACAGGCTTTCAATGGGGAAAGTGCGGAAGGCACCGGTCGCAAGGCGAAGGCCGGTGTGGTGGATCGAATCCACCTTCCGCAATAAACGCTCGGCTGCGGATGCATAAAACTCGCATCCGTAGTCGAGCTTCGAACGAACAAAGGATCGATAAAAAAGTAAGGCAGTAGCCCTATCAGCGCTGATAGGGCTACGGAGAATGTCCATGGCGCGGGTACAAGAGACCCTAAGGCTGCGAATATGAGCCTCCCAGGTGAGGCGTCGGTCGAATACAAGACCAAGGAAACGGTGCGACTCAACCACATCCAGGCGCACCCCCATTAAGAAACAAATCTGGGTCGGGGTGAAGCCGTGGATGGCGGCATAAGTGCACCACCTTAGTCTTGGCCAAAGAAAACCGAAACCTGTGCGCTTCGGCATAGCGAGAGACGCGGTTCAATGCCTGTTGGAGTCGACGCTCCAGAGTTGGCATCTGGGCCGCGCCAAAAGAGATCGAAAGGTCGTCCACGTAGAGCGAAGCGAGAACATCTTCCGGCAGCACCGAGGTGATGCCGTTGATGCTCAGGGCAAAGAGTGTGACACTGAGGACACTTCCCTGCGGGTCACCCTCTTCCTGCTCCTTTGGGCCGGAGAGGGCTCCCCCCACCCGTACGCCTAATCGACGATCTCGCAAAAATTCAGATATAAAAATTGGGAGGCGTCCCCTCGCCCCCATCGTGTGGAGAGTCTCCATGATACCGTATCGCCATGCGGTATCATAGGCCTTCTCCAGATCGAAAAAGACCGTGGCGTAGTGCTGTCTACGAAGGAAAGCCTCGCAGACGGCATTTTCCAATCGGAGCAGAGCATCCGACGTGGAGTGCAACTTGCGGAAGCCGCACTGTGCAGAAGACAGATGGCCTCCGCTGTCCAGGAAAAAGGCTAATCTAACATTTACCAATTTCTCCATCAACTTGCACACGCAAGAGGTTAGAGAGATTGGGCGGAAACCGGTCGGAGTAGTGATCTCTCCCCGGTTTGCGAAAGGCAAGCACAGTAGCGATTCGCCAGGAGTCTGGGAGAAGACCTTCCACCCAGATCCTGTTGAACAAATCTAACAGAAAGGCCATGCCTCGCTCACCTAGATGTCGAAGCATGGCGTACGGGACATCGTCCGGACCATGGGCGGTGTCCGCGCACGAAGCGAGAGCGGAACGCAACTCGCTTACAGTAAACTTGTCGTTGAAGGGTTCTCCGCCTCTGGAGGTAAAGTCCAGCCGGCGGCCTTCCGCGACATCACGACGTGCATTGAATGCTGGCGGAGCAGCATCATGGCTAGAGAATGCAGAAAAAGCGGTCGCGAAGGATTCCGCCACGGACGCGGGGTCCGAGATTGCGGTCCCATTCTCCTGGAGAACGGGAGGGGGGTCCTGCGAGAACTTGCCCCGAATCCTTTTGACTCGCTTCCACACCTCAGCTAAAGGGGTCTTCCCGTTAAGTGAAGACACGTATGCCCGCCAAGAAGAGCGGCGGGCGTGCTTCGAAATATACCGGAACCTAGCCCTAGCCCGACGAAATTCAGCGACAGTGAAATCGTTCGGGCGGCGCTTATAGCGCATGTAGGCATAACGCTTCTGTTTGAGGGCCGTCTCACACTCGGCCGACCACCATGGGAGTGGTCGGCGTGCAAAAAAGGCCAGACGTCCTAGGAATAGTAGTCAGACCCACGGCGATGAGGTTGCCGGAGAAGAACTCAACAGCCTCATCCACCGACCTAAACTCCTTGACTGAGATAGAGAATTCAGTCATTTCCTGAAATGCAGGCCACCGCGCCCGCGCCAAGCACCACCGAGGTGGTCTCTCAGGCGGCAGTTGCCCTGAAAATGATATTTGAATGGGAAAGTGATCACTACCATGGAGGTCATCGACCACCCCCCAATCAAAATCAGGCTGTGCATCCAAAGAGCACAAAGATAGGTCAAGGCAAGAAAATGAAGCAGTTCTCGGACAGTGATGCGTAAACTCATCCACGTTTAGGACACCCATCTCAAGCTCTTCGATCAGATCGGCAAGGACTTGTTCCCTGGGATTTATGGAGTAATCTCCCCAGAGAGGATGCCTCCCGTTCAGATCTCCAAGCAAGAGATAGGGCCTCGGCAACCGTGCCACGACGCGGCGGAAGTCCCCCACGTCGAAGTCAGCTGACGGTGGAATGAACGCAGAAATGATAATATACCTCCTATCCAGGTGCAGCTGCACAGCCAATGCCTGAGAGGAGGTATCTAAAGAGAAAGGAAGAACGGAGACATCATGCCGGGTGTAAACCGCGCATCCCCCAGCCCGGCCATCCCGCGGTGGTGGGGTCGCAAGACCCTTGTACCCCGGGAGGGCGGGCAGGGGGCATGCGCCTAGCATGGTCTCCTGCAAAAAGATAGCTAACGGGGAGCCGGACGAGACGAGCCTCCGCAGCTCCTCCCAGTTGCCCGGAGTCCACGGCAATTCCATTGAAGGAATATGCCCTCCAGGCCTAGCTCGGAGGAGACGCGGGGGCCCTCCTCGAACTGAAGACCCTCACGGGAATGGCCGTACGCTTCGCGGGGGCAGAACCCCGGGCGCTGTTGGCCGGACAAAGCGCTGGAGGCGCTGTCGCCTTCGAGGACTTATTGGGGGAGGTTGGGCTCGCCATGCGAGTCTTTTCCTCCCTCCGCCTCAAAACCTTAGGCGGGCGCTGCGGCTTCGGAGGCGGGGGGCCCTCTTTTCGAGGAACCACCGTCTCCGAGCCACTCGCTCCACCTCGGGGCGTGGGCGAAGGAGCCGAAGCTCCTTTGTTGCTGTCCTCCTTTCGGGGGACAGCTTTAGGAACCCCCGAAGATGGCCTAGCGACCATCTTCAGGGGTGTTGCCTCCTGTGAGTCTAACGACTCGGTGGAGGCGCAGGCCGTTTCGCCTTGCGGGAAACGGTCACGCTGGGGCAAGAGGGAGGAGCCCTGGTTTTAGCCGGGGCTGGGTATGAACCCTTTTTGCCGCCAGCTTTACCAGGGGAGTGCCCGGGTTGGGTAGAGCCCGCAGAAGGGCTCCGAATAGGCGCGGAAACAACCGTGCTCGTTGGCCTGGATGGGCCAGGAGCAGAGGGTGCCTTTCTAACTACTGAGGCATATGAAGTCCCAGGCAGAGCTGGGCGCGCCAGGACTAAGTCCTTAGCCTCGCGGAATGAGAGTCTATCCTGGGCCTGAACGGCCAGGATTTCTTTCTCCAGGAGATATGCACCACATTGCTTCGAAGAAGCAGGGTGCGGCTCTCCGCAATTGACACACTTTGCCACACACGATTTGGACTTACCGTGTGCGACGTAGGAGCAATTTACACAGACTTCGGGTGACCCCGACTTTGCACGTCTACATGAGCGATTCGTATGGCCGAAGCGGTGACAGTAATAGCACCGCCGCGGCAGTGGCACGAATGCCTTCACGCGGTAGCGGTACCAAATGGCACGCATCGACTCAGGGAGCTTGTCACAGTCGAACGTGACGAAGAGTGTAGGGGTGGGTCTCGAAGCCCCTCCCTGTTTTCTCATCACATGTTCGACCTTGACCGCCCCATGGTCGGCCAGCTCTAGGGTGATGTCCTCAATGGAGTAGTCAAGGAGTTCCCTCGCATAAACTACTCCTTTCACAAAGTTCATGGTAGAGTGCGGCGTCACACTCACCGGGGTGCCATGAAGTGTCCGAAGAGCACTTATCTTGGCCGCCTCGGCGGGATTCGCCGCGTTCGCCAGAAGGCTGCCGTCCGAGAAACGGGTCACCTTCGGCTCTCTACCAATTGCACTAGCTAATCTTCTCCTCTGATGGATCATGTTGCCCTTGGAAAACATGGTGCCATCAGTGGAGCGAATAACGAGGAAGCGTTTGAAGCCAGCGGGCTCAAAAACACCAGGTAACCTCTGAATGAGGTGCCCCGATGTCATCAAGGCTCTGCCTTGTGCACTCTTGGTGTTAGTCTTGGTCAGGGGCTCCGCACACGAGGGAGTAGAGGGGCCGGATGTGCCGATCTTGGCTTGGTCGCCTACCAAAGTGGCAGCAGACCCATCCATCCCCGCAGCCCCTGCGGATGGAGAGGAGCCCCGAGTCTTTTTCGTCTTTTTCTCTTTTGGAGAGGAGGGCGGGGAATGAACCCGCTTCTCACCTCCGCCGGCAGAAGCCCCCAGGCCAGATGGACCGGCCTCAGCCAGGTCCCTCTCCGAAATGGAGAAGGTCCTGGTAGTCGTAGGAGCACCTGTCGGAGGAGATCCCTCCCCTCCTTTTACTGCCTTGGAGCCCTCAGCCATTTGAGGAGGACCTTGCATAGGGGCGGATTCGGGTTCGGTGATTGGCGCCGAGCCCGGATATCCCCCCCCCATGGAAGGCCCTACCATCTGAGGCTGGGTCTCCTCAAGGACCATGTCTATCACAGGAGGGGCCTCCAGTTGGCCATCCCCTCCCAGGACATCGCAGGTCCCCTTGGCAGTGTCGCCAGTCTTGTTTGGGGAGGCACAGGCCTTGACCCCAGGCAAGGTTTAAAATTCTTGCCAGCAGGTCTTTTGAGGGAAGCGACCGAAGGGGCCTGGCTTCCCTCTCCCCCCTAAGGGGGTTTGCCCTACCCAGCCGCTTCGATGGGGAGCGGCTGGCTTTCTTGGCAGTCCCCTTGGAAAGAAAAGAGGGGACTGCCGCTGGGAAAAGGGAGGTGCCCGAAAGCACCTCCAGAGAAGGGGGTGAGGGGAAGTCCCCTGCACCCGTAGGCGAAGGAGAGGAGTAAGCCTCCTCTCCGGTTAGAGAAATATGGAGGGGGGTACCCTGTGCAAGCACAGGGGGGGGGGACCTCCATTTTTTTGCTGGAGCTGCCCGAGGGCGGCTCCGTTGATATTTCAGAGAAAGTTGGGGGTTGAGTTGTTTTTTTTTGGTCTTCATCATTGGGCATGGTGACCCTTTTTTTTAACACAGGATGCAATAGCGCACACCTCTCGCAGGAGCCCACACTGCGAGAGGTGCTTACAAGCCCGGCGCCGCCATTTGGGACCACCCCTTCTGCCTGGTGGCCTGGCGGCTCCACCTTGAACACGGCGTAAAATATATAGATTGTGAAGAGGAGAGGAAAAGGGATGTGAGGAAGGTATGGGTGGGGATGAAGCAGGTTGTTAAAAACCAGCCACCCCAGACCGGAGCTCAGGGGTTAGGGAACATTGTCCCCCACCCCCTCAGCCCCGATGCGGGACGGTTGGCTAAGAGGAAGGTCAGCATCTACCCTGTGAAATTAGAGGCTGACCAGAGAAAGTTGTGGGAGAGGTTGTGTGAAAAGAGAGGAAACAAGTGTTTTGAAGGAAGGAAGAGAGGCTAAGCTGGGGCCGGACGGAGCGCTGGATCCCGTCAGCACGGTGGCCAGGATGGCAAATCGCCGCGCCCCTTACGGGGCAGGTTCTCGATAGAATTTAGGTCTGGCGACTGACTTGGCAATCCCCTAACCTTTATTTTCTTCTGCTGAAACCATGCTACAGTGCCCTTGGCTGTATGTTTTGCATCGTTGTCCTGCTGGAATGTACATCCTCTTGGCAACTTCAAGTCATCTGCAGACTGTAAGAGATTATCATCCAGAATCCTGCGATACATCTGCGCATTCATTTTTCCTTCAATAATATGGAGTCTTCCAGGACCTGCAGAGGAGAAGCAGCCCCATACCATTATGCTGCCTCCTCCAAACTTCACTGTTGGAATTGTATTTTTAAGATCATGTGTTGAGTTTTTCTGCCTCCAAACGTGACTAACACTATTCCGCCCAAATAATTCAATCTTTGTCACATCAGACCATAGTACAGCGTCCCCAAAACTTGCAGGTTTCTCTAAATGTTCCTTGGCAAAATTCAGACAATTTCTGACATGAATTAGTTTCAACAAAGGTGTCTTGCTTGGTGTGCGAGAATGGAATCCCTCATTCCTAAGAACTGCTCTAATTGTATTTTTGCATACATTTGTCCCAGCTGCTTTCAAATCTTTCTGAAGTTCAGATCGAGTCACTCGAGGATTCTTCTTTACTTTACGGACTATATGTTTAGCCGCACGGTTTGAAATTTTAGATGGACGCCCTAAACGTGGTAGACTTGCAGTGGACTGATATGACGTGAACCGGCGAATCGTGTCACCAATGGTTGAGATTGGTATTTTTAACATAGATGAAGTTTTTCTATAGCCTAAACCACTTTTATGTAACTGAACAATTAGTTCTCTGCTCCTTTTTGGCAATCTTTAGTCTTTGCTATAATAGAATTAGAGTGTTGAATGATGACCTTCTCATGCAGCTCTCAAACACTGACTGAGGTCCGGCGTTTCACATCGACGAAGTAGAGTATTTTTCTAGAAAGTTCTACAGCATTCCTGTCCCATAAACCACTCTGGAATGTTCAAGAACTATTTATTATCGCTTTAAAACAAATTTCATGGGTGTGTTGGATACTTTTTGAGGTAATAATCTAACACTTTTGTCGATATAATATCAATGCTTTACTATTTGTGTATTCTAATACAGAATTTGTATTCAATGTACAAAATACATAAGATGTTCAATTTTTTATTACTTTGCTGTTGTGTAACTATGGTAAATAAACTTTTGACCATGTATCTGATATTTATTGCACCCACTGTATATGGAGTTATGAAACTCCCCCAAGTTTGAATGAAAAATTCCCATGCAGTCCAGTTATGAGCCTTTGAAATTTGGGTGTCATGCCCATTTTTCAACCTCAGTAACTGTACCACGACATGGCTGAAGTTCCCCTAGGTCAAAGTCAGCTGATGTACTCAAGTGTAGCTGCAATGCCACGGCTTAAAAGGAGGTATTTATAGCAAATAGAACATAGGAGACATCATGCCAGGTGTAAATCATGCATCCTCCTACCCAGCCCCCATCTTGTGGTGATCAGGGTTGGCAAATAAAAAAACCCGGGTTTTATTACCATTTTTTTTCAAAATTACACTTCTTTTTTTTCAAGAAATGAATGCTACTTATTATTTTATTCAAAATTCATATTTATGTTTATAATTTCAACAAATATGTATCAAATTAAGATTATTTCTCTCCTTCTACAAGTGATAGCTATCATGGGTACCCAAAATTCTCGATCTGTGATCTGTTACTGAGATCTTTTCTTACCTTAATATAATTATTAAACTAAGTAATTATTAATATTATATAAAAATAGAGATAGCTATTCTTTTTCTATGTTATTCTAATGCTTGTTAGCATTTGTTTTTTGAAAAAACGCAGAATAAAACCCAGGTTTTATTGGGCTTTTTCAAAATTTGGGGTTTTTTGCCAACCCTGGTGGTGATGGGGTCAGAAATGCCCTTATACTCCAGGAGGATAAGCAGGGGGCACAAGAGTAAAAAAGGACTAGGAAAATAAGAGCTGTAACAATCCTAGGGCCTGAGAAGTTGCATTCAAGTCCTTCAGGAACAAGTTTAAAAAAAGACCAAATACAATTTCAACCCAGTGTGACCTAAAGACCACATCACAATCTTGCAGCCCACTGTCACCTAGAGAAGTCCCAAAATTGTAAACCAGCATGACATACTTGCAACCCATTGTGACCTAAAGATTAATTCATAAATTTACAACCTAGTGTAGCCTGTAGATTAAGTCACAAACTCTCAACCTAGTGTGACCTTGAGATCAAGTCACAAACTTACAACCAATTGTGACCTAAAAATCAATTCACAAAAATTAAAGTCATCCAAGACCTTCTGATAAGTATTACTTGCCAATACAATTATCAATAATACACAAAAACATTTCCCTTCATTTGGATCAGACTTATTTGACCCTTGAAAAGAAATACAAATCTCTGCCTTGTCTACTCCTTGACGCATTCAAACAAGAAGCTCCATTGTCCCTCACTCCAAATGTGGAAGAGATCCCTGTGACTGGATAATGAGATTCACAGAATGGTTCTCATTGGGGGTGGAGTGGGGAGTACGTGGTTAAGCTTTTTTTGTTTTTTTTTTAACACAACAATCAGAGAACCACCCATTCCCACATCAGGAGAAGAGAGAATATGTTGTGTTGGGAAAATGGAAATGATAGAAGTGGTGAATGTCATGTGTATGATGATGTCTGCTAATAGGCAGCCAGTCACTTACAAACATAGTGAAGTTACCAAGGCAAGAGAAATCCAACTTGTTATCCATTAGGGTAACAAGGGCTCAATTCAAGGAAAAGCAAACCATTCATTAATTTTCCTCTGCATAAATATACTCACGTTTTTCCAATGGTGAGGAATAATCTTTGTCCCTCCAAAGTACATCCAGATTGCATTGCCTGCAATAGCTTGGACTTGTCTTCTATACTTTTCTTCACCCTATTACTCAGCTGAAAGTAAAATCACCTTGGTTTATTACTTCAAATCAGGTACTCATGAAGACATGCTGGTTATTTAGGGTCTTATAAATAGGGGTACATGGATACTAGATTCAAAACCTGGTGGGAACCACAATGCTTTTATCAGGTATGCCTGTCTTTTGTACCTAGTGCCTTCACCCCCTTTTCTAAACTACAAAATGCCCATGTAACAATGGAATCAATGGCTTTTTCTAATTATAAAATAGATGTAATAAAACTAGTGTTATTTAAAAAGTATAGCCAATATAAAAACATACTGTAAACAATTTTAAATGCGTCACCTTTGTTAGATTTAGGGAAGGCAAGGGAGGTGGAGACACAGGTGCCTCTCGGACCACTTTGACTTGTGAAGCAAAATTTAAATTCACAAATAGGATGTCACATGATGAGGATTTCCCGGAAGACGATGAGGTTTCTGTTAACTGGTTAAGGACTATAAAATAGACAACACATACAACTTCTAATCATCAATACTTGATACAATGCATATAAAAAGCCAAAAGAGTTTAATATACATAGATATTCAATGCATTTTCATACATTGGATTCTTACTTCAACTGCTAACACTTTTTCCTGAAAGTGATGTTGGTTTGCAGTGCTATACCTAAAATACACCCCCCTCCCCCATGCCATCATGTTTGATAAGCACAAAAGCACCCATCATTTTTTCCATGCCAAATTGGGGCTCTATGATGTAGCATCTTGTCCACTCGTCTCATTCCTGGGCAACCCCATCCCCCTCTCACAAACCCCTTCCATGCACATACACAAAATTATCCACTCAGTCCTCACTCAAACAATCACATAAACAAGCCAACTTATAAGATGGTCTTTCAACAGTTTACCCACCCTGATACTTCTATATTCTCTTCAACAATTTTTCTCAATTTGTTTTATTAGATTGAGGAATAAGTTCTTGCATTTTTTTTTAATGTGTTGATTTAAGTTTTGTTGATGTGATTTGTGCACATATTAAGAAACAATAATAAATAATGAGAGCACAATTTGCAAGGGTTAGGCTACGTCTCTTAACAGCGTAGACTATTAGGCTTTTGCTTAGGCTACATCTTGAAGTTGAGTAATAAGTCATTGCGGTTTATTTAAAAGTTGTGTTAATTAAATTTTTGTTCTTTCCCTTCAAAATGGAATGTCAAGTTTAAAGAAAGGTGCATTTTCGACACTTGTTGTTATTCATTTTCAATCGAGACGGGAACAATGCAAACGCAGCTAAAGCTCATCGTGATATTTGTGCTGTGTATGGAGAAAATGCTTTATCAGAAAGGACAACTCAATGGTAGTTTTCACGTTTCAAAAATGGTCATTTCAATCTTAATGATGAAAAATGTTCTAGTCGCCCCATTAAGTTGGATGAAGATCGATTGAACGACCTTCTTCATGAAAATCCTCATCAATCGATTAGAGAATTGGCTGTACAATTGGCGTGTGATCAGAAAACTGTAGTGAATCACCTTCATTCGATGGGAAGAGTTCAAAAACTCGGTGTGTGGGCTCTGCATGCTTTGAGTGAAAGCAACAAACCAACACTCCACGATTGCCGCAGGTTTGCTTGCTTGCCACAAGGCTACTCGTGGATATAAGGACAGATTTCTTCACCGCATCATCACTGGCGACCTAAAGTGGTGTGTTTATGTCAACATGAACCATCGAAAACTGGCTTAGCCCCAATTAAAAAAACACTTCTGTGATTAAAGCAAGGATTTCATCCATCAAAGACGATGCTGTGTGTGTGTGGTGGGATTGTGAGGGCATCATTCTTTATGAGCTCCTTGCGAACGAGATTGTCAATGCAGAACTCAATGTTCAACAAATGTATCGACTTGCCAAAGTTATTCGTGAAAGGCGACCTCATCGATGTTAGGGAGTCCTTCTGCAACACAACAATGCTCATCCTCACATTGCCAATATGACAAAAGATGCCATCCAAATGCTTAATTGGTAAATCCTGCCGCATCCTCCATATTCACCAGACTTGGCTCCATTGGATTTCCATCTGTTCTGATCGCTCTCCAACAATTTGCACGGCGTTTCATTCAATACTGATGTGGAATTACGATCCCAGTTAGATGAATTTTTCGAGTGAAAATCCAGAGATTTTTATTGCAGAGGCATCAAAAAACTAGTTGAACGTTGGGAAGAAGCTGTAAATAACAATGGAGAATACATTATTGATTAAAATGCATACTGTTATCAATTAAAAATGAAGTTTTTCTAACATTGTTAATGGTAATGAATAGATTTGATAAAACCGCAAGAACTTATTCCTCAACCCGATACATGCCTATACCACAAAGACAATTATACTGTATCCTTTGCCTACTAAACTTGATTATCAAATTGCCCAATTGCACTCATTCAAAATCAGTTTTCTCCTTCCATACAATAGCCTAACTATAATACACCAAAGTTGGGACCAGCATACGCTGATGCAGCTTCCTAGCATAGTTCACACCCAAACCCTTAGCATTTACCAGTGTTCTGATTGGCCCTGAGACTTTCATATACCATTTAAAACCTTCTGATTCATCTATAACACCATCAGTCATGGTAGATCCTAGATACTTAAAACAGTGTACTTGTTGAAGGATACCACCAGGTAATATCACACCCCACCCCCAACCACCATTACCTTGCATTTTCTGGATCACATTTAGCCCCCTTCACTTCCATCAAAAGCTTCAATCAACATTTCCCAATCCCTCTCAACCACTATGACCAGATCATCCCCACATATACTGACATTGAGGATATTGAGGTGGCATACACTGTCAACTTATGAAGTCTGGTAATAATATACATATGCATGATAACATATGACCAATTAATATTAAGAGAGCTCCATCGACATGAAATCTCATTAAAAGGGAAAAATTTGTCTTTGTCCATACCATTTTTCAAACATTTTTATACTATTACATTAATTTTCTATTTGCCTATATTTATAAATTTATTAGATATTTTATTTTCAATAGTAATTAGATGCTAGAAATAAGGCAATTGGGTACATATTACGCTTTATCAAAAGAAATATTAGTTATAAAAGGAAGATCTTCTCAAGTTCTATAACTCATGATATACCAAACATAGAATATTGTATTCAGACAGGGTATCCCATATCACAGGCAGGATATTAACATACTGGAGGCAGTTCAGGGAAGAGCAACAAAATTGATACATTCCTTGAGAAACCTTAATTATATAGATATGTTGAGAGTAATCAACATATTTAAAAGAAAGTGCTTAAGTGTGTAACATGATCTAGCTTTTTAAAATATTGAAATCCGATTCAAACTCAATTTCAACACATTTTTGCTTCTGATTGTCCCAAAAGAACAGAATTGGATAAATAAGCAATAATTAAAAGAGAAATAACCTAATATAAACTTTGCGCATGCAAAGTCTATATCGGTGTGCTGCTTTATTTTGGTTCACTCTCAAAACTGGATTTATACAAAAGGGCAGTACAAACCATTTTAATAAATTATCTAAAAATTAACCTCCATTTAAAAACCTAACCTACTGTATCATATTTAAAATTAACATTTACCTCAATGTGATGCTAAGCAATACATTATTTCAAAGATATAGACATAAAACCGCTGCTTTGATGTCTACAAAATATATTTCCTACCCAATACACAAAGTTGCCAAATCCAAAATGGGGAAAAATAAATAATAAAAAAAGTTGAAAATATCTACAATGTGCTTATCACTATAACAATTTTTGGCTATATTTTTAATGTGATGCCATAATTAAGGCAGAGCAAAAAAATATGCAAATTCAAACTTTATAACATCAACAGCTCAATATATATATATACATGTATATATATACACATACTGAGCAGAGTAAGAACGATTTTCTTTAATTAAATATTTTCAAAAATAGGAGTAGGTAAATGAAATTTCCATAGTATATAGAAACATACATTTAATATATTTTATGAAAATTTAATATGATAATCATATATTCAAGAAATTATAGTAAATAAACTAAACAAAATAAAATATTGATATGTAAAATAAGAAAATGACTTTTTCAGGAATATTCTAGAAGTTTCTTGAAATGAGACAAAATTTTGTCAGTAGGTAAGACCTGTACAACTGCCATTGTTGTCATACTCTATTCGCATAGATACCATCACATGTGAAAGTGACTCCTGAGCTCTGTCAGAGAATTGTTCACTTGAAGACTTCAGGGAGGACCCTTTCTGGGATTTCAAGAGAGGTAGGAAGGTTCAAGTGTGATTTCATGCATTCTGAAGTTATATAATGAAAATAAAACCTATAAATCTCCAAAACTTGTCAACCTAGGATAACCACCATCCGAGAAGAGAGCTATTAGGCATTTCTCTATTAAGGATCCCTTCAAGACTGTAGCAGGAATTCTAAAAAAATTAAGACCAATAGTGGCAAAGCAGTGAACCGTTTCAAAGTGTCTCATCACCCTTATGCATCTGGTTTAAAAGCTCATTCTCCAGCAACCTAAGAAGGTAAGACTCAAATATAGTGAAGCTCATGTTGTTTGGTGGGATGAAGATATGAAAAGAATTCATTTTAGTGATAAAGTAAACCTAATTTAGTTGGATCTGATGGCACTCTTTGTTAGATGCGCTGCAGTGGAGAGACTTAACCCTAAATGTGTTAAGTCTGCTAAGCAGTGAGGAGGCAACATCATGGTATGAAGGATATTTTCACCCAAAAGAGTTGGTCCACTAGTGTGAATAATAAGAACAGTAAATGAGTGTTTACCTAAACCTTGTACAACAACATGTTATACCTTCTCTCCGAGTATCTCTAAGCCAGCCAGCAATATTTATGCGGGACAATGCACCTTGCCATACTGCAAAGCAAGTAAAATACCATTTCAGAAAAGAAGATATCCAAGTAATGAAATGACCTGCTCAGAGCCCAGACCTGAAGCCAACTGAGAACCTCTGGAAGATCATTGGAGAAAAAGTTCAAGAACACCAGCCTTCAATTATGACAGATTTAAGGACAAAAATTGAGCAAAAATTGAATAAAATAACACCTGAATTTTGCAAGAAACTGGCAAGGTCGTATTGAGTGGTAGGAATAGGAAATGCTTGTGCTATGAGTGGGCTACTAAAATATGTAGTGAATTAGAGGAGAGAAAAGCATGGGATTTGGAAAGAATAGCTATGTTGGAGTAGGTTACCGAGCTTAGGATGGATCTCACAACACTAGGCCCAAGTTTTTTTTAACGCGCCTATCTGGTGATTACTGTAAAGAGCATAGGTTGCCATAATTATAATTTCAGCCTAGGCTACTTGAAAATTTTAAAATGCAAAAACTTTTTTAATTTAAGAAACAGAAGATAGGCAAAAGTAGGCAGGAAGCATGAGCCAGCATCAGGGAAAGACCAGGCTCCCCCAGTGCGGGATCATGCAAACAACATCAAAGAAAGTCAAATAAAATGGAGGCCAGTCTCCTCCAAAAAGTCAGATAAGTACGAGGGACAAGCGGTAGTAACCCTGCTTATCCTGGTACAGGGATAGGTGAAGATCATCTAGAATAAGACATTCAGCAATAATGTGCCAAACAGTATGGGAGACAATGCAGTAATAGTTTCCTAAAGCCATTGCAGCATTGGAGGGGGTAGGTCCATGAAAACAGTCATGGTGCATTTGTAGGTAGTCGGTGTAAGAAAGAAAGAAACACTGGTCTGGTTCACCAGTCCTTGAAGACTCTTTGGCACCTTCATTCTCTTCAATTCCTACATGTCCTGGGCAGAAGCAGATGCACCACCAGCCTGAAAACTGCACCAAGCTAACAAAGGAGTTTCCTAGCTCTAAACCAAGAAGGGTTAGCATAGGGTATGAGTGGCATCTCTCAGCAGATTAGCGTAGGGTATGAGTGGCATCTTTCAGCAGATTAGCGTAAGGTATGAGTGGCATCTCTCAGCAGATTAGCGTAGGGTATGAGTGGCATCTCTCAGCAGATTAACGTAGGGTATGAGTGGCATCTCTCAGCAGATTAGCGTAGGGTATGAGTGGCATTTCTCAGCAGATTAACGTAGGGTATGAGTGGCATCTCTCAGCAGATTAGCGTAGGGTATGAGTGGCATTTCTCAGCAGATTAGCGTAGGGTATGAGTGGCATCTCTCAGCAGATTAGCGTAGGGTATGAGTGGCATCTCTCAGCAGATTAACGTAGGGTATGAGTGGCATCTCTCAGCAGATTAACGTAGGGTATGAGTAGCATCTCTCAGCAGATTAGCGTAGGGTATGAGTGGCATCTCTCAGCAGATTAGCGTAGGGTATGAATGGCATCTCTCAGCAGATTAGCGTAGGGTATGAGTGGCATCTCTCAGCAGATTAGCGTAGGGTATAAGTGGCATCTCTCAGCAGATCAGCGTAGGGTATAAGTGGCATCTCTCAGCAGATTAGCATAGGGTATAAGTGGCATCTCTCAGCAGAATAGGTAGTGTTAAGACCCGCTGCAGATGCAGTGAGGGCCATTAATGACAGAGACATGGCGGGCCTGCACGTAAGTGGATAATGCACTCTGTATGATTCTCAATTGGGCAAGTGCAGAAAGCACTAGTCAACAAGCTAGACTGGTGTGGTGGATTGAGACCACCTTAAATATACACAAGGGTGCAGATCTGTAAAACTCCGTTGTCAAGTTCGAAGAATAAACAAAGAATGTCCATGTTGAAGGTACAAGAGACCCTAAGGCTGTGGAAATGAGCCTTGTAGGTGAGGCATCAGGCAAAAACAAGACCAATGAAACGGTGCAAAACCATAGTTTAGGAAAAGCTGGGTCCGGGTGGAGCCATGGATGGCAGCACAAGTTTACCACCTTAATTTTGGCCAAGGAAAACCGAAAACTGTGGGTTTCAGCATAGTGAATGATGCAATTCAATGCCTGTTGGTCAATGCTCCCAAGTTAAGACACAGAGAGTATAGCTAGAACATCTCCCAGGAACACAGAGTTGATACCAGTGAAGCTCAGTGGTGTGTGACAATGAGCGCACTTTTGTGGGACACATTGCTCTTCTCCAGTCCACAGAAGAGGGTTCTACCCAGCCAAATACAGAATCCACCATCTTGCAGGAATTCAGCAAATAAAGATAGAGAGGCACCCCCTCACCCCTATCGTGTGGAGAGTCTACATGATACTACATGGCCATCAGAGGCCTTCTCCAACTCAAAAAACACAGGTGGCATAGTGCTGTCTACGAAGGAAGACCTCACAGATAGTATTTTCCAGTCAGAGCAGAGCATCCAACATGGAATGGATTGAGGAAGCTGGACTGTGCAATAGACAGGTGACCTCCACTGTCCAGGAAAAACAAAATGCAACTGACTAAAATAAACCTGTCATTAAAGGGTTATCTGCCTCTGGAGGTAGTATAGCCAGCAGCCTTCAGCAACATCACAACATTCATTGAATGCTGGTTCAGCAAGATTTTGGCTAGTGTGGAGAAGGCAGTCATGTGGTCTGAGAATGAGGTCTCATTCTCCTGAAGAACAGCCAGTGGATCCTGCGAGAACTTGCCCTGAATCCTTTTGACTTGCTTCCACACTTCTGCAAGAGATCTTTCCATTAAGACATATTATACCCACCAGGAAAAGTGGTGGCAGCACTTCAAAATATACCAGAACCTAACCTTAGCTCAATGAAATTAACTGACATTAAGTCATTCAGGCAGCACTTATAGCCCATGTAGGCATATCACTTCTGTGAGGGTCATGTCACACTTGGACAACCAGCAAGGAAGCAGACATCGTGCAAAATGACCAGATATTCTCAGAACAGCAGTTAGGCCAATGACAATGAGGTTGTCGAAGAAAAATTAAAATATCATCCACCAACCTAAACTCGTTCACTTGCAAAGAGAAATCAGTCATTTCTTGAAAAACAGACCACAGCATCCATTCCAGAAAATGATAGCTAAATGGGAAAGTGATCACTATGATGGAGATCATCGACCACCTCCCACCCAAAATCAACATGTGCATCCTTTTTAAGCAGTAGCTGTATAATTTAGTTTTCGATAAGCCATGATGGTGATGCCTTTATAAGAAGTTTGGACACAATTTTGTAGATGAATTTATGGTGGTGTGTTTACTTGGATGAACTCTGATAGGCCCTTGTGGCTTTTGTCATCTGTTGAATTAAGCTAAAGCATTCAGCCCCGGAATTTTTCCTAGGATTTTGAAGTTATGTAAAGATGTGTTAAGTGAACCCTTAGCATGTTATTTACAAAATCATTATAGCTTAGCATTGTACCAATGGCATGGAAGAAAGCTAATGTGATACCTATATTTAAGAAACAGGATAAAACAATTACAAGGGGCGGTCAATAAGTTTTGCGAATCGGTAGGGCAAAACAGAGGAAGGGGGATGGCTGTTTGTGGGGGTGTTAGGACAAGTTATGACAAGTCAGGACCTGCAACCGCACGCTCCTGCCTCGTCTATTTAAGAAGCAGTAGCTGATCGCAGATCGTCAGTCACAAATTTCTCAACAATGGAGAAAGTTGAGCACCGCGCAGTGATCAAATTTTTGACCAAGGAAGGCAAGAATGTAAAAGAGATCCATGAACGCATGGTTGCAGTGTACACCGACACTGCCCCTTCCTATGCAACCATTGCTCGCTGGAATAGGGAGTTCCGCCATGGTCATGAGTCCCTTGAAGATGACCGCCATCCAGGACACCCATCAGACATGACCAACGAGGACAATGTAGCCCATGTGTAGAGGATTATCCTCGAAAATCGATGGGTGAAAGTCAAAGAAATCGACTGAGAACTTAGAATATCACATGGAAGTGTTATCAACATCATCCACGACAATTTGGCCATGACCAAGGTCTCTGCCCATTGGGTCCCTAGAAACCTCACGCCCCATAATCGACTTCAACATTGTCAAAGTCCACAAGGCCAGAGTTGCACAAGCTGCCCTGTGCGAGTGCGGATTCAAGGAGCTCAACCATCCCCCCTACAGTCCAGATCTGGCCACTAGCGACTACTTTTTACTCCGCCAGCTCAAGGCTGCTATGCGTGGACGCCGGTTTGGGGATGATGAAGATGTCCAGCTCGCCATCCAGGAGTGGATTGAACAGCAGTCGGGAGATTTCTGGTTGTCGGGAATTCGAAGCCTCAGGGACAAGTGGCGCAAGTGCATTGAAGTCGAGGGTAGTTATATTGAAAAATAATAAAACACTTTTCCTCATATCTCGTTTCCTTATATCCAAATTGTAAAACTTTTTGAATTCCCCTCATATGTCCAATTACTAATCAATGATTTGACATCAGTAGTAGGGAAAATGATGGAATTTATAATAGTGAAATCTATTAAAGATCACTTAAACATAAGTTGATTAATGAATCTCAACATGGCTTTACTAGGAATATATCATGTTTGCTTAATTTACTATCTTTTTATGGAAAGGTGTATGATGCTGCCAATGGAGATGAGAATTACAATATTGTTTATTTGGATTTTAGTAAGGCTTTTGACAGGGTGTGCCACACTTACACCTTTTGAATAAAGTTAAAGCGCATGGGATTGATTGAAATATTTTTGCCTTTATCTACACTCTCATTCTCATTCAAACTAAAATTTACTCTACATTTAGCCATTAAAACTGGATTAATTAGGATTAAAAGTGACATGATTTTCTTTAATAAATACTGTAGAACACTAAAATGCACCTCAGCTGGCCAAAATTATAAATAAATTAAAGATAAAGAAATGAGTAGAACCAGTTTAGGCAATTCCATAGGCACTCAGGAATTCACAAATGGTGAAGAAGTGGTGTGGTCAATAGTTTAAATGCAGCAAAGGTCGTCAAGAAGCACCATAATGGGAAGCCGACCACCATCAGCCACATAGCAAAGATGGTCCATTACTGTATCAGTAGTCCTTCACACATAAGGAAGTTCCTCATAATTGGTTGATTGCCCATATCACTCATATATAAAAAGGGGGATAAGTGTAACAAGTATCATGTGTAAGATTTTTTAGACCATCATAAGGGGTGAGATAATGACACATGAGAACACATGGTCTATTTACAAATCTAATAATGATAAAATAGGGCCTATGAGATATGAAGGGGTTTTGAAAGAATCTGATGATGAAATAGTAGAGGTTCTTAATTATCATTTTGATTCAGTATTTACACAAGAGAATCAAGATAGATTAATTGATGATAATTCTAGGTCAAGGGAAGTAGTGTTGAATACCGTTAATGTGAACAGGGAAATAATAAAAGGGCTTAGATTGGAGTTAAATACTAGTAAGTCATCTGGCCCAGACAACATTCATTCTAGGTTACTCAAAGGTGTAGATAGTATTGCAGTAGCTCTTGAGAAGATATATACAAGATCACTAGAGTTTGGAGAAATACCTAATGATTGGAAATTAGTGAATATAGTGCCAATTTTGAAAAAGGGAAGTAAAGAGGACCTGAATAACTTTAGGCCGGTAAGCTTAACTTCTATCGTTTGTAAAATTCTTGAGAAGATAGTTAAGAAGGGAATTTCTGACCATCTAGAGTGTGCTAAGTTAATAAATGATGCTCAGCATGGGTTTAGAAGAGGTAGAGCGTGTTTAACAAATTTACTGGATTTTATGGATTATGTTACTAAACAATTAGGATAAGGGAATGTTGATGTAATTTACTTAGATTTTAGCAAAGCTTTTGATAAGGTTCCATATAGGAGACTAGTTCACAAATTAAAAATGCATGGGATATGTGGTAAAGTTTTTAGGCCACATTTAGAGTACTGTATACAGGCATGATCCCCATATTTTAGACACGATATTAACCTTCTTGAGTCAGTGCAATGGAGGGCAACAAAGATTATTCCTTCTCTGAGGCACCTTGAATATATAGATAGACTGAGGGTATTAAATATATTCTCGCTCGAAAGGTGTGTGAGAGGGGATATGATTGAGCTCTTTAAAAAAATTTCTGGGATAAATAAATTGGATGTTAGCAAGTTTTTTGAGTTAGATGATGGAAATCGGACTAGAGGTCACCACTTGAAAATTAAAAAGCAAGGGTGTAGGTTGGATTTAAGAAAATATTTTTTCACCAATAGAGTGGTAGACTTCTGGAACAAATTGCCACGGAGGGTAGTAGGTAGTCAAAATTTAAATGTATTTAAGAGTAGGTTGGATGAGTTTATGGGAAGGGAAGGTTGTGATGGTTCCTAAGTTTTGTATATATTAATATTGTTTGTATATATCTATAGCTGCATGATTTAGTTCTTGACAAGCCTTGATTGGTGATACCATTGTTTGTGGACGCAATCCTCTGGATGTAGTTTTCTTGGGAGTTTGGGTGCCTTAAAAAAGAGGCTGTTTGACTCGGATGACCTTTGATGGGCCCTTGTGGCTTTTGTCATCTGTTATATTATGTTGTGGGGGGGGGGGTGATGGATGCGGATGACCTTTGATAGGCCCTTGTGGCTTTTTTTCATCCGTGAAATTATGTTATGTTATAAATGAAAGACAGGAAACAGAGAGTTGTGCTGAATGGGGTGAGGTCACAGTGGAGGGACGTTATCAGTGGCGTACCTCAGGGATCTGTTCTAGGCCCTTTATTATTCATAGTTTATATAAATGATCTTGGAGAGGCTGTAAATAGCAGTGTAATTTTTGCTGATGACACTAAATTGGCAGCAGTAGTCAAAAAAGTTGAGCGTAGCTTTAAAGTGCAGAGTTACTTAAATAAGTTATTAGCTTAGGCTCAGAAGTGGCAAATGACTTTTAACTTTAAAAAATGCAAAGTTCTTAACATGGGAAGGGATAAGAGGGAATTTAGCTATGAAATGGATGGGCATTTGCTGAATTCAGTTGAGGATGAGAAGGACTTAGGCGTAGTAGTAGATAGGTCACTGAAGTTTTCAAAGCAGTGTAATGGGGCAAAAAATAGAGTAAATAAGGTGCTAGGATACATTAAGAGGAATGTTAGCTACAAGAGTAAAGAGGTTATCCTTAAACTCTACAACTCGTATGTTAGGCCACAAGCATGGTCACCACATTTTAGACATGACACCAACCTACTAGAGTCAGTACAAAGGAGGGCAACAAAAATAATACCTTCCCTGAAGCACCTTGAATATGAAGATAGACTGAGGGTACTAAATATGTTCTTATTTGGGAGAAGATATGTGAGGGGAGATATGATTGAGCTTTTTAAAATCTGTTCTAGGATGGATAAGTTGGATTTTAGCAAGTTATTTGAGTTGGAAGATAGTAATAGGACTAAGGGTCACCACCTAAAAATTAAAAACCAGAGGTGCAGGTTGTATGTTAGAAAGTATTTTTTCACCAATAGAGTGGTAGATTACTGGAATAGTTTGAAATCTGAGATGGTAGACAGTCCAAACTTAAATGTATTCAAACGCAGATTAGATGATTATATAGGAAGGGAGGGTTAACTTTGGGGGGTATTCTGGACTCATTCCTGTGGATGCAGTTTTTCATTGTATATTACGATTGATTTTGATGAGTCTTGATGATGATGCTTTTTGTTTTGGACACATTCTTGTGTATGGTTTGAATTGTATATTGTAGATGCATGATAGGACACAATCCTATGGATTGTTTAAATTGTATATTGTAGATGAATAATCTGACACAATCCTATGGATGCATTTTGTGGGTGGGTTTTGACAGATGTGGATGACCTTTGATAGGCCCTTGTACCTTTTGTTAACTGTGAAATTATGTTATGTTAACTGGAATCAAGTTCTTGAATGGGTAGTTGCAGAAACCTCAGTACAGCAGTTTGAGTCTAGGCTGGATAAATTTTGGATTAATCAAGAATTAAAATATAATTATAAAGAACAAATAAACCACCACACATCAGTACAAGTTGAATATTTAGAACTGGAGTCACAGGTGTAAGCCTCTTCCAGAAATCTTCTAGTAAGTTTTGGTACTATGTAGGAGAGCGATTCAGGGTGTCCCACCTTAAAGCTAGACATAAATAGCTCATCATCAAGGGACAGGACCAGGTGGGTGGAGGAGATTTCCTCAGGCTTGCTCTCAGGCACTCCCATCCGAGATGAGGATACACAGCCTGAAGCTCCTTAAGCCTCGACACTGCACCCAAAAGAAGAGCATGTTCTTTCCCTCAAGGGTAGTAACCAAGTGGAATAAGTACTGGAGAATGTCATAAATAGTAACAGTAATTGTGTAGAGTATGGCCAGATCCAAGTCCTAGCTTATTTTTTCTGAGCTGAAATCTATGTGGACGAAGTTTATGGTGATTTTTTATTATATACTGGGGGGCTGGCTCCCCGAGACACCTCCTAATGATTGAAAACTCAGGATCATCGTAGGCCCTTCCCCCCTGATGAGACAACCATCAAAATAAGCTAGAATTGCATCCACCCATACCTGCAACATTTACCATAGTAACAGCATAAATGGTTTCACTATGACTGGCACTTATCGAAACTCTCTAGAAGAGGGATCCCCTTATGAGTACCTGCTCCCTTGAGGACAGAGCAAGGGGAAAGCTGAAGCATAAAATATTAGACACAGGGGAAAGGCTCTGGAGGCAAAAAGGAGCCTTGCATCGAGAATATGTATGATGGGAGTTTTGCATGCCAGTTACTATTTAAGGCATGGACTGGATCCTTGGAGGTGAAGGGAAGGAAATATAGATGGAATAGAGGAAAGGACAGATGGGAGTGGTGCCTATTGAGGCAGAGAGAATCTATAGAACCATTTGATTGTGGAATATGTGGGCCCCAGTCTCGAGAGGGAGAAATTGAAAGAATTGGTGATAGGGCTAGGAAGAAAAAAGTGGGAAGAGGTGGAGAGAAGGGAGGATTATTATGGACTGAGTGTGGTGCTAGGATTTGAGTGTGGAAAAGAAAGATATAGATGACAAGAGAATAAGAGTAGTAAGAGCAATAAAGAAATTTTTACAGTGTGTGTGGAAGAAGAGAAATGAACAAGGCTAATAAATTATTTCTCTTCTCCACAGAAAATAAAGGTAATACTTCAGATTTGGGGCGCACGGTAGGTGGCGCTGTTAGTAGGCTACAATATATCTCTTATGAGGTCAGACGGTAGCTTCAGATGTGACCAATTCCGGCGTTATATTTTTTTGGTAAACATGAAGATCCATACCCTGTGAACCGTACTATGGGTTGCTATATGGGGGGGGGCATAGCCCCTCCTATATCCCCCTGCTCGCTACACTCACCCTCAGGAACAAGTAATAAAACAAGTTAATCACACAGTTGGGTGAAAACATGTTGGGAGGTGGAATAAATATTATGGGAATGCAAGCGGGAAAGCTCACAGGGTATGGATCTTCAGAATTACCCTTGGGGGGGGGGAGGGATTTGTAACTTTTAGTCTGCATTATTTACTAAATATCTGCCCTCAGATCGTTTATAGTTTTTACTAAGCTAGGTAAGGTTTCTTGATGTCTTTTATTGTTTTTTTTTGTTTTCATATTTTTTGTTTCGCAGTGAACGATAACAGCTTCTTACTGAGAACATCATAGCTATAAATAGAACCCACTTAGCATTTTTTTCTGTTTTGTTATGGCTTTTTCATGCTCTAGTTGTGCTTCTTCATTATTTGAATTTGGGTTTATTTTGCATGCCTGCGAAAAACTTTTAGATTATTTAGAGGCGCATAAACTAATCAAGAAACCTATAAAAGTAAGTATTGTTTGTCATTAGGTTAGGTTTTTCTGCCAGTAAAAAGCTGTTTGAGGAAAAAAACAGTAAATTCAATAATGCTCATGGGGGAGATATCACTGCAGGAAGACTACCCTGCGATGATCCTGAGTTTCAATCAATTGAGGGGTTCTGGGGGGGCGCAACCCCTCAGTATATACTCATATACAAAAAAAATATTACGGCGTAATGGTTCACATCTGACACTACCGCCTGACATCATAAGAAATATATTGTAGCCCAAAATTGTAGCCTATAAACAGCGCCACCTACCATGAACCCCGAAACTGAAGTGTTACCAAAATAAATGCCATATCCCGATACAAAGGGTGGCTCAACAACCTGAACCCTGCCTCTTTAGCTATAACTAGGTAAGATCTAGACTGGAAAAAAAATAAAAATAAACTTTCTATATTTTTCCTATATTCATTCAAATTCAAACTTTAGAAGTGATAAATAATGATTATAACGAATACAATAATTAAGGTGTAAAATCTAAAGTGTGGCTTCAGAAACAATCACTTGTTAAAAACTTCCTAAACCAGGTCGATTTGTTTGGTGAACAATGCAGACCTTAAGACAGTGCATAGCAAATTCAAACTTAAAATTTAAGCAAAAGGATACTTAGTAATATTGTGTTAATCTCCGAGTCGTATGCTAAAACTTCACCCTGCAAATCATCATTGAAACAAGTTTTACAATTAACAATACTACCAATATTAAAACAATCAATGGACTCAGCCATCTTGCATTTAAGCTGATTACCAGCTGTTAAGAGTTAGTTTGTTGTTCTTATCAGGTCACTTTAGGAGAAATAGGAGTGACAAATATCCAGTGTATATAATATTACTTCCAACCAAATAAGTCTATTTCTATTAATAATCAGATTTAAAGAACAGAGAATTAACAAGGAATATATCGTTTTGGGGACGCAAATGTCCGTTATTAGTTGCCTAATGATCTTTTTATTGGTATTTCTCTGTCTTGTTATTGTGTTTTTCCATTGGTTTGTACTATGTGATGGGCGTTCCCTTCGTATCTTTGTACCCTATATAAGGTTGTCTTCTCCATTTTTATGCTATTTCTTGAAAATGAACTTGCAGATATAGTTAGAAAGTGCTTGGATTCATCTTTTCATTTTCCTGTGGGTTAATTTTCATATTATTACTTTCCTCACGTGCCACTTTGTGAGTTTTTTATAATATATATATATATATATATATATATATATATATATATATATATATATATATATATATATAAATATATAAATATATATATATATATATATATATATATATATATATATATATATATATAAGTAGTTGGGTAGCAGTCTTTCCTGAAAGCAAATTTTGTTGAAGACCATTGTGTATTTTACCATAATTAATTTCCTTTAGCAACTTTCTTTTCTTCTATCTTTTTTATTCCATCTTGTATATGGTGGATTACTTGTCCAGTATTCATCTCTTTTTAAATGAATGTGTTTGGTAAAAAACAAACTAAATTGCTAAGCTTTCGATCTTATGCGATCATCTTCGGAGCGTTATGGAATTTCTTGCCTCCTTTACCGATGTACTGAGTGGAGTGAGGATCTGACAGAAAGTAAAGTGAAAAAAAACGATTTTCAAGGGCTATTTATTCGCCTTGGTTAAACGTAAGGATAGAGGAAATAAGCCACTCTGCGTGTAATTTTAAAAATAGTTTTAATGTACGATTCCAGCTGGTCGCTTGACTGTTCAGGGCCGGCTAATCTTCATTTATTAATATGGCTTCTAAGATGTTGAGCTTCACTTTATTAACCTCTTTTCTTTTAATAATGGTGTTATCAACCAGCATATCTCTCGTTAGGTTAATATTATGTACACTCCCTATATTTGTTTTGGCCCTTCGATTTGTAGATGCATAGTTAACCGTCTCGAAAGTGTGATAGTTGTCATGCCAATATATTTAGAGTTATTATAAAGCTTACAGTCTTTATTGAGGCAGGTGAACTCGAAAAATATGTTGGTTGACTTTAGATTCGAGGAGTTAGGACAGATGTTATTTTTCATCAGAATATTGCTGGCTTTTGTTGTTTTATAATTGATGATGAGTTGGGTTTTATCGGATTGATTTTTAACCTTGATGTTACGGTTAATAATATCCTTGATGTTTTTTTCATCTATTTTATATCTCTTCCTCTCTCCTTATCCTTCTCTCCTTCGTTTCAATTTACTTCTCTTGTCTCTCCTAATCTCCCTCTTTAAACTATTGCTTTATACGTTGATCGTTTCAACCCTGTTAGCTTTGTTCTTGACTCTTTATTGCCTCTCGGTTTTACCTTGCTACCTGTTATAGTTAAATCTTAATATGAATTTACCCATCCCTCTTCTACTTCCTTATTGGTGATTTCTTGTGTTAGAGGCGGTCCTATATCTTTTACTAACTTATATATATCCTTATTATATTATTTTCTCGTGTAGTTATCCTTGAGAATGAACTGAATAAAGTTCCAAAGTACTTGGAAGCAACTTTTTTTACTTTTACTGCCAGACATTGCATTCATTGTGAACCTAACGTGATCCTTTGTGAGTTATTCATAATGTATATATATTGAAGGCGACTGCTAACTTATTGTTAATTGTTTTCTTTTCGAGTCTTTCGATTTGTCTTATGTTCCGCTTTTGGTTTTGGCTTAACCCATAGATTTGTTCAACAAACTCATTTGAAAGTCGTGACGAACGAACCAACAACTGTTTCACTAAGCAAAGCGAAATTCTTTATTAGCCTGATGCGTTTCGATATATACACATATCATTTACAAACGCCACACAGTAGTGGCTAGGGAATAATATATATATATATATATATATATATATATATATATATATATATATATATATATATATATATATATATATGTGTGTGTGGTAAGCTTCGTTAACATTTATACGAACACATTGATAGGAAATGGGATTTCTCTAAACGCAAGATATACATGCAAATAGTTGAGACTCTATAACGGTAACAGAATTAAGATGGGGATGGATTATTATTAGACTCTGCGGACAGGAGCATGGCAAGATGAATTGCGAATTTGTTTGGATATATAATTTCGGTTGCTTTTCTTTGAGGTATATGGCTTTTAATATAAACAATTGTCGTTGTCTTGGGGCGTGTGAAATCTTAGCACACAGCTTTGTCACCTCACGACTTCCAAATGAATTTTGGTGAACAAATCCATGGGTAAAGCCAAGACTAAATTCGGAACATAAGACGAATCGAGGGACTCAAAAAGAAAACAATTACCGATAAGTTAGCAGTCGCCTTCAATAAAACATGTTACGAAGAAAAATTTACTGCCCAACTATACAAATAATATATATATATATATATATATATATATATATATATATATATATATATATATATATATATATATATATATATATATATATATAATATAATATATATAAAGTCTTTTTATAGTTTTGAACTTCGTGCGCCTTTTAAAAACAAGAATACTCTTGTACTTACTTTTTAATTCATCCTTTGCTTCTCTCCCTCATATTTTAAAATCTCTAGGCATTTGTGTAGTATTTAATTATAATAATACTATCTCTAAACTATTAGTCAAGAACGACCCTTCCCCTTTTGGTAATGTATATTGCGTAAAATGTATCGATTGCTCTAAATATTACTTTGGCCAATCAGGTAAATGTTTAAAAAAACGAATTTCTCAGCATAAATATAATGTTCGTCGTGGCGAAGAAAGCAGCTCATTTTATGTTCATATGTCATATTTTAATCACAATATTGATTGGAATTACGCTAAAATCATTTGTCATATTAACGATATAATATCCCGAAATATTATTGAATCAACCTTTATTAGTAAATTCCAAAATTTTAATTTAAGTCCTGGCTTATATAAACTTGATGGTTATTTTTTAAAATTATATTCACAATGTAATTTCGAGACTTTTAATTTGAGACGAAATATTTATATTAATTTTAATAAACAATTTAATTTTATTTTGTGTGCATCTATGTAGACTTATGTTTTGTCTGTATTTATTTCCATTTGAGTCAAGTCTTTAGAACATTTGTACATATTCTACCTTAGTTTTTAGATCCTAACCTCTGAGGTTAATCTCTCGTTAAGATTTTTCTCCCTCCTTAATTGCCTAGGCGATATTTTAATCCTCTTACCAACCTTTAGTCTTTTGAATTTACCTGATTTAATGATCTTATTTTATATTGATTTTCGCTCCTCCTAAGGTTTCCATTTCATATTAATATATTTTGTTGGTTTTTTTTGTTTCTTTTTTGTAGGCGTTCCCTCTCCTCTGTATCATCCTTGTAAATATTACAATTTTCAATACTTCTGTTATTCCTTGATAACGAACTCGAAATAAAGTTCAAAAGTACTTGGAATCGTCGTATAAATTTTCTCTGTGGGCTTTGTTGCATATATATATATATATATATATATATATATATATATATATATATATATATATATATATATATATATATATATATGCAGTTAAGAAGGCAATGTTATAGTTAGCTAAACTATTCATCAAGCCCTCGGAAAGAGCTCTTCTCACAGTAAAGAAAGGATGAACGTATAATCCATCTTTTTAAGCAATCTAAAAAGATTGCTATAAATCAGCCTTGTTAAATGTTATCCCTGCTTTCGAAGATTATGAAAAAATCGCTTTATCCATCCTAGCCTGGCCTTCTCAATTTATGTATGTCTGTGTAGACTGTGATTTTGGAAGGTAGATGTTTGACCAGAGGGAAACAGGCAAATCTTTAATGGTAAGTCGGAAAAAAAGTGCCTGGGAAAATTCCGTGTATGAGAGTTCTTGTGTAAGAGTATGTAGGTGTATACTGCAGAATCACCCAGCTTCTGAATTAGCAAATGTAGTTACATTTGTAGTGTAGTTACATTATTAAATCATACGTTTAAAATAGAACAATTATGAACTAAGATAGAGGTAACAACAATTATGAACTAAGATAGAGGTAACAACAATTAAGAATATTCGTTTCAAAATAAATACATTATCAATCGCAATTATTAAATTGAGTAAACATTATATAATACTGATAGTATATTGCCATGGTAGATGGAATAATAAAAGTATGATTCAAGTAAAATATACCCATTTGAGAATTAAATGGTTAAAATAATAGATTGAACATATATACATAATATAAATGATATAACTTATAAAAGTTAAATGAATTAATGCAATAAAATGATTGTAAATTAAGTCGTCGGTTAAAAATAATGCATGAGAATAAAAATGCCCTTAGTTCGTTTGAACTAAATGTTAAAATTCGATATATCAAATATCAATAATGTAAAATAATGATTAGAAATAGATGTTTAAAAATAATGTGTAATTGAGTCCATAAAAAATAATTGTCATATTCTCATGAAAAACGAAATTGGTAGATACATCTCAGAAGAGCAAAAAAATAATTAAAATATGAATGAAATTAATAGAGTATCATGAATCACAAATGAAGGCGTTCCTGAGTTCGAAAAATCAAATGAGACAAAGAAAGTGCATACACCAACAAAGCGAATTTGAAAAGTTGAATTAGTTAACATGAATGAGCAGTGGTGGACAGTCCGTCAGTACCGATGACGGAAGGTCTGCCAGTCCGTCACTCCCGCTTCGCTGGCGGACTGACGACTGACGGAAACTTTGAAACACTGACAGAATATGCGCCGACCGAAGCGATCTTCGGCCGTCACCCGAACCGTCACTAACCCCCAAAGCAAAGACGACCTTCGGCAAATGATGTTTCCGTCAGTCGTCAGCGAAACAGGAGTCCGTCACTGACGGACTGATGGACCTTCTGTCATCGGTACTGACGGACTGCCTACCACTGTAGAATTAGTGTATAAAAGAAAATGGATAACTCCAGAAAAAACGAATTCTCTGGCTCCTTGACAAGTGACTGCGTGTGGTCAGTAATTGTATGTCTGTGAAGGTTGACCACCGATCGGGTTCTCAGGAAGGCTCTTCGTCTGAAGTCAAGCAAGGTTTGTTGGTGTATATCCCGTGTATGATAGTTCTTGTCTACGACGAGCGTGTAAGTGAATGATTATATATATATATATATATATATATATATATATATATATATATATATATATATATATATATATCAATGACGACTCCGGCACTCAGGCTATTCGGGCTTAGCCTCAGTATAAATTTAGTAAAGCGAACGTGTATTTGCAAGCTGATTTAATTTCTGCCAACACTGAATTCAAGTAAGTAATTGCAGCCAATAACTCGGGCTCCTTTTATTGAGCCTGGTTGCAGTTCATATATTTTCGTTTAGCGTCTGCCGGTTCTTAGCGGTGCCCTTCGTAAAAAAATATCATTCGTAGCAGAGGTTCTCTCAACATCGTTCACACGTGCCTGACTTACGCTCAGAAGTTACAGCCCGAGTTGTTAACTATAATCGTAAAAATTAAAAGTAATTAAAATTCAATGTTTTCCTGAAACAATAGATTTCTATAGAGATTAAGATTTAAATTCCAATCTATGAAAGGTTTAGTTCTACAATATTATTAAAGGAACGACAAATTATCCAACGAGTCTGGTATGTGTAAAGACTAACTGGCATCTTTAATCAAGTGGCGACAGGTGACAGTTAGATCAGTCTCTGGCTAATGTTTGTTGTGCACGCCGTTGTCGTTATTTGACTTATGTTATTATGTGCATCTGTGTGTAAAGATCAGTTGTGTTTTGCAGGGTTGCTTTATTTTTGCCCTTAATCCATTAAACTAATTAAGCTAGTGTTGAACATCCTCTTAGCATCAGTCGGTAATGAGAGAGGTTCTCAACGTTGGATAGAATCCGCAAATATCTGA
Source organism: Ceratothoa steindachneri (assembly GCA_963969495.1). Taxonomy (NCBI): domain Eukaryota; kingdom Metazoa; phylum Arthropoda; class Malacostraca; order Isopoda; family Cymothoidae; genus Ceratothoa; species Ceratothoa steindachneri. The sequence goes on along the minus strand of OZ018317.1, from coordinate 187,832,884 downwards.
GATGTACAATGGCCCAGGAACGGCTGTCTTCACTGGCTCGTATTTCCATCGAGAAAATCATTTTGAATGACTTGGACAAGAAGAAGGAATTGCACGAGATGATATTATATGAGTTCGCCATCAAACCATGACGAATGGAGTTCAGGTAGAAATGAAGTGAGTATTTTTTATATTAATACTACATTTCCTGTCTTATTGTTAAATTATCAGTGCACATACATAGAAATTTACGGTATGCATTGCGTTTCTTATACATGTGTTTTATGCGAAATCTGTGATGAGCCCGAGTGACACTGATGACTTGGAGTCACCTTGATATATATATATATATATATATATATATATATATATATATATATATATATATATATATATATATATATATATATATATATATATATATACACGAGTATATACCAAAGTTACATTTTAGAAACTTGAAAGATTGCACTATTCATTTAATTCAATGGTATCCGTGTCGGCCTCTGAATCTGCTGCCGGCTTCTTCCCTCTTCATGTTTGATTGGTCAAAACTGTGTTGATCCTGGACCTAACTCTACTTTGGTGGTGCATGGCATCTATCAACCAACCAAGCCCGAAATGTAATAGTCCAAGGAGTTGCAGTCTGGGGAGCTAGGAGACTAGGTGTTCGGAGTGATCTGCTCGAAGAAAGTGTCTGAGAGCCAAAAGTGGGCCATCCTGCTTGTGTGGCATGGTGTCGAGTCTTTTTGACATTGTTACGGCATTCCCACGGCCATCTCATGGATCCGGGCCAACACCACCACTCCAGGACTTAATGCAGCCTCCAGGAAGATGAACGGGGACATAACGTTTCCCTCGCAACTGACCACCACAAACCCCATGATGTGAACCAGGAACTTGGAATTCATCACTCTCGGTACAACTTTGGGGGACACAACAAGCTAACGGTTGTTTTGCGAAGTTACCAAGTGGTCCTGGCAGAAATTCTTCTCGTTTGAGAAGAACCAAAGCATGCTAGACTTGAGGGGATCGTAAAATTTGCTCTCAAACTTCGCAGCACGATCCTTCCGATGATCCTTCATCATCTGTGACAGAAGTTGACATTTTCTCATCTTTTATGAGTATTAGCGTATCATCATGCATTAACTGTCTGGTGAGAGGCTCATATCCTCCCTTGTCACTGTCTATGGGTCTCTTGACTTGCTGGGATCGTTATCACCGATGGTCTGGATCTCTGCGACAAATTAATGGAGAGGGGTCCTATCCGAACTCATAGATTAAGGTTTCTGCACGTTCATCAGATTGATACTAAAGCACTCTGAGATCTAGCAATAGAGCACCCGGCTCGACTACCAAACAGCATAACTTGCCCTTTTCCAAATTGTTGGAGGATTGAATTAAGCATAGTATTGCTTCTTCATATACGATACACAACTGAATCTGTGGAGAGCATGGCCCTGGCATTAAAATTGCACCAGCAAAGTGCCTCGCAGGAATATGGAAAATTGTATCAAATGGCCAACACAGTATATATATATATATATATATATATATATATATATATATATATATATATATATATATATATATATAATATAATCTAAGATATCACATTAGAGATTAGCGTGATATATATCAGTGAAAAATAATTGTAAACCACAATATTTAAATCAAAATTTATTTATAACTAACGGACTAGTTTCAGCAAAGTTACAAATGCCATTTTCAACTAAGTAATGAAGAAGCCGAGCAAGGAACACAGAATATACATAAGGTGGACCAAATCCTAAACAAAATGAAAACGTATAAGACATTCTGAAAAGTTACTAATCTCCGAGATCACTTGCTTCCGGGGGTTTATAAATACGATTGCCGACTTTATTCGATATATATTTGGTGAATTTGTATTGCCCTTCAGATGAATTGAAATTATCAACTTTGTTAATGATGATAGATTCCGCAATTCTCCTCTCAATATAATTGGTTGATTTATAAAGGATTTTTGCTTGGTTGAAATCGATTCTATGGTCGTACTTTTGTATGCGCGTAAAGAGACTTGAAAAGTCTGTACACATTCTGATATCGGCTTGATGTTCTTTTATCCTCTTATTAAAGTAGCCCGACTCTCAGATTTATGCCAAATTTCAATTCTGGCATGGTATACTGTATACCCCAGTGTCGTGATTGATTGGACGCAGTCTTGTCAAGGATATTGGTATGGTATTAGAATATTTAAATGCAATATTGATGTCATTTCCGTTCACATGCGGCTTTAAGGAAGCTAAGGCTGGAACATATGGGAAACTAATCCATTTTTTCAAAATCGTCCCTTCGCAATGTGAAGATGTCATATGAGTTTTTTCGTGCTCTCGAATGACATCTGTTTATGAAGTGAATTGGGTATTTTAGTTCGATAAAATTGCAGATAAGGTGGTTAATTTCATTCTGAAAGAAGATTGGGTCGCATGTTCTATACTATGTGAGAAAAGGGAAAGAAGGAACAGAAATCTTAATGGATTTGTCATGTATGAAAAGAAATGTATGTAAGCATTTGAATTTTGCTGAAAAACTTAGCCCCTGTTAAAAATACATCATCGGTTATACATAAGCGCACTAATTTGATAATTTCAGGGATAGGTAATGGTAGGTTAATATCTAGATTGGGAAGAATTCTCGATAAAACTTCAAGCGCTTCATCGACCGGGACTTTCTTGAACAAACTATTTACATCAAAGCTTAACAGTTTTTTTCCACTGAGGTCAAGATTTTTAATTTTGGAAATAAGTCAAATGAGTGGATGATATGTCGGTGAGAGATTCTACCTACTGCATTTGATAAAATTGCAGCCAGCCATTTGTATAGCTTATAACTATGGGAGCTAATTCATCCTATGCAATCTATTTATGGAAAACTATGAAACGACCTTCCTCCCTAGAATCCATTCTCAACCTCTTATCTGGGTCCGATATGTAGACGATATCCTGTCGGCATGGTCCGTAGCAACAACAATTTCAATGAATGTTTCCACAATCTTAATTCGTTACACCCATCGATAAAATTCAAAGTAGAATCGGAACCGAACAACTCTTTACCGTTTCTAGACGTAAAAATCCACCGTTTAAATAATCATATTCAGTGCTCAGTCTATCGAAAGCCTACAAATTCAAATGCATACATACATTTCTTCTCATTACATGACAAATCCGTTAAGATATCTGTTCTTTCTTCCCTTTTTCTCAGAGCCTATAGAACATGCGACCCAATCTTCCTTCAGGATGAAATTAACCACCTTATCTGCAATTTCATCGAACTAAAATACCCAATTCATTTCATAAACAGATGTCATTCGAAAGCACGAAAAAACTCATATGACATCTTCACATTGCGAAGGGACGATTTTGAAAAAATGGATTAGTTTCCCATATGTTCCAGCCTTAGCTTCCTTAAAGCCGCATGTGAACGGAAATGACATCAATATTGCATTTAAATATTCTAATACCATACCAATATCCTTGACAAGACTGCGTCCAATCAATCACGACACTGGGGTATACAGTATACCATGCCAGAATTGAAATTTGGCATAAATCTGAGAGTCGGGCTACTTTAATAAGAGGATAAAAGAACATCAAGCCGATATCAGGAGGTGTACAAACTCTTCAAGCCTCTTTACGTACATGCAAAAGTACGACCATATAATCGATTTCAACCAAACAAAAATCATTTATAAATCAACCAATTATTTTAAGAGGAGAATTGCGGAATCTATCATCATTAAGAAAGTTGATAATTTCAACTCATCTGAAGGGTAATACAAATTCAACAAATATATATCGAATAAAGTCGGCAATCGTATTTATAAACCCCCGGAAGCAATTGATCTCGGAGATTAGTAACTTTCGAGATTGTTTCCTGCGTTTTCATTTTGTTTAGGATTTGGTCCACCTTATATATAGTGTTCCTGCTTGGCTTCTTCATTACTTAGTTGAAAATGGCATTTGTAACTTTGCCGAAAGTAGTTCGTTGGTTATAAATAAATCTTAATTTCAAATATTGTGGTTTACCATTATCTTTCACACACACACACACACACACACATATATATATATATATATATATATATATATTTGTATACCAGTCCAGTTTTAACAGAAAGCCTGAATTCAGAGATCATTAAAATTTGGCGACAGAGTAATAAAAACGAACACTTCTTGTCTGGATAAGGGATTAAGACGAGACAGCTGTCACCGCGTCAAGTGTTATATAATTTTATATCAAGAAAGCGTCAATTTTTAGACGCCATGGATCATGATCACGGGGCAAGGGATTAACGTCGGTCGTGGAAATCTCGCCCTGTGGGCAGAGCTAAAGACGGTGTGCTCTGGAGGCACGAAGAGGCCACGCCTTTCGCTTGCCCTACTTATAGAAGAAAAATTAGAACGCATCCTCATTCTTTATTCTAATTCTCGATATCAGAGTCGGCCCGTTATTAATTACGTTTCGTTTAGCGTGGCCAAGCTCCCGTCTTAACCGGCTAAATCTTGTTCTCGTTACTCTCGCTTTCCTGACCGGTAATGAGAAATTTTTATCGTTCTTGTTTGTTTGGAATTAAACCTGTTTTTTACGTGATTCCTCCCAAGCCTTTCTCGATCACAAGCCTTCGGTAAGCCCAGCCAAGCCCGTATATTCTTTGAGTATCTTTGGAGTCAGATACAAACTTAATGCCACATATCACTTCCCCCTGGGGACAGTAGGGTCCTCGCGAAATATCCGCGTCATTTTTGACCATAACTCGGAGTGTTACCTTTACCCGCCTGTACTATCAAGTGGCATCCCTGGACGGCTTTTCTCCTCCTACCATGAAGTGGTACCACGTGATCGTCCCTGCATCACGCTATAAAGGTAACGGTAACGTTTCCTTCTTGCCTCAACCTTAACTGGCAGCCCGTAGGTCTCTACCAGCAAACTGGCAACCGGTGGTCATTCCCTTAATACCTCATAATACTCGGGTACCCTATAACTGGTGAACTTCCTCTCCTTCAAAGTGTTATCTTATAAATCTACTATTAATGCAAAAAGAGAAAACAAATGCTAGACGGCACGGCGTGGAATTCAGGTTATATATAGTTTTCGGTCGTACAAAAAAATGGATGCGATCAATTGTGGTTGTCATGCAACCTAGCAGTCATCTACCACGTTTAGGCCCATGCTGACTGATGTCAGATCAGCTTATGTGCCGCTTGCTCCATAAACTTATTGGATCCACAGCTACAATAATAATCGGTGACTCAACTTTGCGAATGCTACTGCTGACAGAGTTGGATCATAACTATTTCAGTTCTTAGATGATAACTTCCTTATACAATGTGTTGATCGACCTACGCGAGGAAACAATATCCTGGACATTATTTTAACGACAAACAAAAAGTTTGTGAAAAATGTTAAATTCGGCGAACCGCTCGGAGACAGCAATCAGAGTTCTCTCAGATTTAAATTTGCTACACCTTCAAACGCAGACTTAAATCGTATGCTGGTACGTATAGTATATGGTTATTCATGTGATTTACTTTCTGTTAATAAATCAGCCTAAATAGCGTTTCGAAAACCATAACCATAAATTTGTTTGATCGAAGTTGTCGGCGGATAGTTTTTAGGCCTAAGATGACAGCGAACTAAATTTTGAAATAATGAACTGGGCTTTAAGAGAGACAATTACACAATATAAATATATTCATAGAATCAACGAATGTACAATGAGATAAGTAGATTAGGTATACAATGTAAGATATTTTAACTTATGATTTACAGTAACAAGATGCGAAGAGAATTGAAGTACGTGAAATAAATATGAATTGGTACGATATGGTGGAATAATATGGTGAAATAATAATATAGTATGGTGGAATAATATGGTGAATAATATAGTGACTATGGTGGACTGTGAATTAGGGGCTTTATACGAAGAGTGGCTTGAGTCGAATGGAAAAGAATAGTGTGCTAATTAATCGAGCTGAAAGCGTGTGTTTGTTTGTTTGTGTGTGAATTTTTAAGAGATGTTGTTTGGAACAGTATTACGTTAAATGAATTTACAAGTAAAATAAATGAATGAATTAATTATTAAGTTGTACATAAATGATTTAATTTACAAAAGTTAAGTAAATTAATTGAAAGATTAAATTGACAAAGTTAAGTAAAATAATTGAACGATTAAATTGACAAAGTTAAAGGGTTGCATAATATGAATTTTACATAATAATTGATATATATATATATATATATATATATATATATATATATATATATATATATATATATATATATATAAGTTTCCCAGGAGGTTTTTATTATAGGAATGCCCAGAGGCATTGCTATAGTACATAACTTTAACAAAGCAAATTTTAAAGACTTTTAGCGTATGTTGAAAAGCGCCCTTAGTTCTAGGACTAATAATAACAGCACCGGTACTACAATGTGGAACGATTTCATAACAAAATTCAGAAATGCTGACCAAATATACGTCCCAAGACGTCATAAACAAAGATCTACGGTAGAATCAAAGTGGTGGAACAACAAGATCAAGGATCTAATCGAAAAGAGAAATCAGGCATATATGCGTTGTCGAGATACTCGCGGAGCACGTCCAGACGAATACATAGAACTAAGACGCTGTGTCAAAAAGCTAATTATAAAATTAAAGAAGAATTACAATATCAAGCTAGTTAGAAATGGAAAAGAAAATACAAAAATGTTCAACCAGTATGTAAACAACAGAAACATGGCAAAGGACTCAAATGGCCCACTTGAGAACCAAAATGGAGACTTACTATATGACCCAGGTGCCATTGCCGAGATTTTAAATGATTTTTATGCGTTACTTTTTACCACGGAAAGCATCGACACCATTCCATACATTGATGCACCAATAGTTACCGAAGAAAAATCATTTATGCTAATATTCAAGTAACAGAAGAAGACGTAATCAAACATGTCGAAAATTTAAAGCTAAGCAAATCGTCAGGTCCGATATGATCCATCCTCGCCACCTAAAAGCGTTAAAAGAAACGATAACCAAGCCATTATCCACAATATTCAACAAATCATTCGAAGGAGGTGTCGTTCCAGAAGACTCTAAAAGTGCAAACATTACTCCGATCTTTAAAAGGGGTGAACGGCAAATCTCAAGTAACTACAGGCTAATGAGCCTTATATCTCTAATCGGAAAATTGCTCGAATCTATAATAAAAGAGAAAATACGAGTAGTCGAAAATTTAGACAAATTGGGTATTATCCGCGAATCACAGCATGGTTTTACGAAAAACAAATCATATTTAACAAATCTGCTAGAATTTTTTCAAACCATCATCGAAGATTATGACACGAATAGAGCGGTAGATGTAATCTACTTAGATTTTCAAAAGGCTTTCGATACGGTCCCCCCCAGCGTCTACTTAAGAAGATTGCCGGTCATGGAATCGGTGGAAACGTATTGAAGTGGATCGAAGACTGGCTCAACGGAAGGAAACAATGTATAGTCATAAATGGTCGCCAATCAAGATGGCGAGACGTAACAAGCGGAGTGCCCAGGGGTCCGTGCTGGGTCCATTGCTTTTTATAATATATGTGAAGTGAACGACTTAGATGAAGGCATAGCGAGCCTATTCTCAAAATTTGCTGACGATACAAAGCTGGGTGGTAAATTAACAACACTTGTCGATAAACATAAAATCTAGAGAGACTTAAACAGCATTGTGGAATAGTCAGAAAATTGGCAGATGAAATTCAACATTGATAAATGCAAGGTACTACACATTGGAGCAAGAAACGAAGAATTTAACTATACAATAAAAGGCTTGCCACTGAAAAATGTATCAGAGGAAAAATATCTTGGTGTTATAGTCTGCATCGATTTGAAAGTTGGAAGACACTGCGTGGAGGCATGCAAGAAAGCAAACAGAGTGCTTGGTCTCATATATGTAAATTTTGCCTACAAATCGGAAAATATTGCAATTTCCCTGTACATACAAATCTTTGGTTTGACCTCATTTGGAGTACGCAGTTCAGGTTTGGAATCCATACTTGTGGAAAGATATATAAATGTTGGAGAGAATGCAACATCGTGTTACAAAAATGATACCCAGATTACGTCAAAAGTCCCTCGAAGACAGATATAAAGCACTCAACTTGCAATCACTTGAGACGAGAAGGTTAAGAGGAGAACTATATAAGTCTTTAAGATCCAAAACAATTTTGATAAAGTAAAATTGAAACCATTATCGAGTTAGACGCTTCCTCAAGAACGCGACCCCAAACTTAAGAAACGAAGATTTGAAACAAATATAGCAAATAATTTGTTCTCAAACAAGGTGGTTTCTTCGTGGAACGAGTTGCCGGAGATCAACAACCATAAACATGTTTAACAACGGCTTAGAAGCACACCTTTAGTGCATCGGCGTGGTTTGAAGGAGAGCTGGCCCAGAAGTGGCTCACACGGTCTTTGCCGGCTCTGACATCTTATAATCTTATAAAGGAAATGCGTGCCAAATGTTATACAGAAACAGGAGAACAGAGATCTTACAATAAATAACCCTGAGAAAAGACACGATAAAAATCAAAACAAGTCGGCTCGGCTTGAGCTCGATCCTCATATATCTGGTTATCTAGACCAGCCTCTACCATTAAGCTAACGGTAACGATAGCTAAAACAACCCATTTTCTCAAATAAACTTTTGGTTCGCACCGCAGAGACCACCGCCTTAATTGAAACTGTGCATGCAGGATAGTACGAGGGGCGGACAATAAGTTTTGCAATTCGGATATAAAGAAATGAGATATGAGGGAAAGTGTTTTATTATTTTTCAATATAACTACCCTCGACTTCAATGCACTTGCGCCACTTGTCCTTGAGGCTTCGAATTCCCGACAACCAGAAATCTCCCGACTGCTGGTCAATCCACTTCTGGACGGCGAGCTGGACATCTTCATCGTCCCCAAACCGGCGTCCACGCAGTGCAGCCTTGAGCTGGCGGAATAAAAAGTAGTCGCTAGGGGCCAGATCTGGAATGTAGGGGAAATGGTTGAGCTCCTCGAATCCGCACTCGAGCAGGACAGCTTGTGCAACTCTGACCTTGTGGACTTTGACGACGTTGAAGTCGATCATGGAGCGTGAGGTTTCTAGGGCCCCAACGGGCAGAGACCTTGGTCATGGCCAAATAATCGTGGTGGATGTTGATAACACTTCCATGTGATATTCCAAGTTCTCGCTCGATTTCTTCGACCTTCACCCGTCGGTTTTTGAGGATTATTCTCTCCATACAGGACACATTGTCTCGTTGGTCACGTCTGACGGGAATCCTGGACGGGTGTCATCATCAAAGGACTCATGACATGGCAGAACTCCCTATTCCAGCGAACAATGGTTGCATAGGAAGGGGCGGTGTCCGTGTACACTGCAAACATGGGTTCATGGATCTCTTTTGCTTTCTTGCCTTCCTTGGTCAAAAATTTGATCAGTGCGCGGTGCTCAACCTTCTCCATTGTTGAAAATTTGTGACTAACGATATGCGATCAGCTACTGCTTCTTAAATAGACAAGGCAAGAGCGTGCGGCTGCAGGTCCTAACTTTTCATAACTTGTCCTAACACCCCCACAAACAGCCATCCCCCTTCCTCTGTTTTGCCCTACCGATTCGCAAAACTTATTGACCGCCCCTCGTATATATTGAGGCTGCAAGGTGAATGCATCCCTTCTTCATATATATATATATATATATATATATATATATATATATATATATATATATATATATATATATATTAAAGTAGCGCGAGAGAATGATGAAAATGAATCCATATATATATATATATATATATATATATATATATATATATATATATATATATATATATATATATATATATATATATATTAGTGTAAATGGATAGTAGACCTTCTTATATGCAGATTTCGTTTTAAAGACCATTGTATATTTCGCCTCTATTAATTTTCTTTGGAAACTTTCCATTTTTCTTATTATCTCTTTAGTTCATCTTGTAGTTGGTAAACAACTTCTACGTTCATCTCCTTTTTTAATTGAAATGTGTTTGGTAAAAACCAAACTCGACTTCAATTGCTCCGCTTTCGATCTATGCGATTATCTTCAAAGTGTCTTTCCTCCTTTATCGGTGAAGAATGTTGGAGTCAGAATGAAAAGAAAACGGATTTTACGGGACATTTATTCTACCTCGCTTAAACATTTTGTCAAGGGAACGGGCCACTCCTGTGTAAGCGTAATTTTAAAACAATTTAATTTTCAATTCCAGCCCGTAGTCTGGATTTTGATAGCTGACCTTTCTTCGTTAATTAAGATAGCTTCTAAGGTGTTCAGTCTAGCTTTATTTCCCTCTTTTCATTTTATCGTTGTGTTATTAACCAATATGTCCCTGGTTAAGCTGATGTTATGCACAGTCTCCATATGATTTTTTTTTTTTGGGGGGGGGGCTTCATGTTGCAGGTGCATTGTCAAACGCCTTGAAAGTGTGGTTGTAGTCATACCAACATATTTTGATTTGTTTTGAAGCTTACAGTCTTCATTCTGGCAAGTGAACTCGTAAACTATGTTCGTGGACTTCAGAATCGAGGAGTTTTGGCAGATGTTTTTCATAATGAAAGTGGTAACTTTTGTCGTTTTATACCACCATCCTACAATTTTTCCTCCTAACCTTGGCCCAAACATCTTAAGGAATGTGCTGCGTTCATGCACATCAGAAGCTCCGTTCAGGATACCGGACGGGAATCTATACACACAAATCGGTGGAGTATCTATGGGATCGCCCTGGGGCCGACCTTTGCCAACTAATATATGGGTCAATTTGAAGATAGCTGATTAGACAAGATCGATAATAAACTAAACACATACTGCCGATAGGTAGACGACATCTACATCAACGTCCAAAATGAAGAACAACAAACAGCTATTTGAGGAGAAATCGGTGTTAAAATTCACTTATAAATTGACCATGGAAAATAAATTACCTTTTTTGGGCGTAGAGATACAAAACATCAACGGTAATTACGTCACAAAAGTGTACAGAAAAGCTACAGAAATGGGAAGATGCCTCAACGCGGATAGTGAATGTCCTGAAAGGTACGGAAAAGGTTTAATTGGCTCATACATACGCCGATCATACAAATTCTGCTCCACGTGGGAACTGTTCCATCAAGCGATCTCCTACACAGAACAAACTCTCGTGAACAAAGGTTTCCCAAACAGTATGATTGGAAAACTTCAATCATTTTTAAGAAGGCGATTCAAAGGTACGAATGAAACGGAAAGTAACCAGGAAGCAGTAAATATCATCAAACTGTACTATAGAAATCAGATTTCATCGACCTACAAAATAAACCAAAAATATATCGAGATTGTTAAGCGTAATATCAAAGTTAAGAAGCAAACGGAGGAGATTCAGATGATTATATATTATAAAACGACAAAAGTTAACAATCTCATTATGAAAAACAACATCTATCTAAATTTGAAGTGTTTTATTTGAATCCTGAAGGTAACTGAACCATTCTAGATCTGAGGTTAATCGTGTTTGAGTGGGTTTTGTAAATCTAAAATAATCGTCACTGTCCGATACACCACTGGATGATTCAGGTTCGGGTCTCTCTGCTAAATTCTCAATCACTTGAATCATAATATTTTTAACAGTCTTGGTGGCTTGAACTGTCCCATGAAATACTGATATCTAACCAGCAGAGTTGGAAGAATGGATGACTTGTTGATGCAATAATGGCATCTCTAACGCTGGCTTCATTTGCCAAGGTCAAACAAGATTGGTAGCGCTTTTCAAAGCCCCTAGTGACTGCACTTGAAGAGGTTGGCAACAAAATTTCAACGAACGTGACTGAAGGCTCTTCAGCTTTATCTCCACAGTGAGCAAGGTAGGACCAATTCTCCATAAAAACCAGTTTTGTTCTCCCTGTAGGCGATCAATTGCCACTACAATAAGGGTCAAAACTGAGACAAACTCCCCAAGAAATTAAATTTCGTAACTCCTGAACACTGGAAGTTCAAGGGACGTCATGAATTGATATAATTTGTACTTGTGTTTTAAAAGTAATGAAAATGCATCAAACAGAGAGTTCCACCTTAAAATGCAAGTCACCTTTAATGGGCAGTTGATAACAGTTTTGATAATCTCTGCTGATTTTGGAGGACCGCTTTTGTTCCATAATGCTGAGCATTTTCCCAGCGCAGTATGAATGATATTTGCAAAAAAAGATAAAGACCTTTTCATATTTTATAAAGAGCAAAATCTTAACATACCCAATGAACTGTAACGCCCCAAAAAACTACGGTGACGAGTTGGCCAAATATCTGCAGTAAGACATATGTAAGAGGTGTTGTCTAGTTTATTGTTCAGTAGAGCTCTTGTTACGTTCTCTTCTTCTATAAGATTTCGACCTAGCGTCAGGCTTGAAATGACATCAACTGAAGAATTTAGACCTGCGGTAGTGGAATGTGTGATTATTGTGAGTAAAATTGATTTTCACAGTGAAATGAGAATATATGGTATGCATATAAAGTTTTATATATATGAAATGTAGCTATATGAATATCCTATAGCTATATAGGACTGGTATATTAATTAATAAATTTATTATTAGTCCTTCATATTCAAAATTACATAGTAAAATATTAACTTTCAGTAAGAATATATAAATTATCAAGCTTTATTTCCTTCATTTTTGACGGGTGGGCATACTAGTTTTGACATAATGATATACAGGTATTGCTACTATAACGAAATACATCGTTATAGCAATTCACCTAATAACTATATATAATCGATCAATAATTGTACTAATTATTCATGAAATTCTTTTATTCAATAATTTCTTCAAGTAAATTATATCACGATTTAATAATATATGTATGTGGATTTTCATGAAATTATTGCAATATAATAACCTCGGTTGTTTGCATATGTCTTCCTTTATTTAACTTCGTTATATAGCCTACGTAGTGACCAATGATCCGAACGCTTAGTATTAGGTCGTTATAAGAGCTTGACCTGTACTAGTAATAGTATAATTGTAAACAACACTTGTAACTCAGAACTCACCTTTAATTAATCTCACAAAAGCTGGTTGTCCATGGTTGATAGGGGATGCACACCTTGTATGATAAAATCTGCAATGGATCGCGGGCCACCAATTGAGTAACCCTGGACTATACATAATGCCAGACTTATCATATTATGCAGTATGCTCTAGTGAAGTTTTCTATATTTTTCTTATATATAGTAATATCATATATAATAATAACTATTTTGTCTCGGCCTTCTGTGAATATGGGCAAACTTAATTATTACTAATCTTTTACATCCCCGCGGGGCCTCCTAAACGGCGAGGCCCATAGCACGTGCTACAAGTGTTACTGGGTTAAACCGGCTCTGATTCCAGCCCGTAGTCTGGATATTGATAGTTGGCATTTCTTCGTTAAATACGATCAGAGGTGGGCAGTATTTAAAATTGTATTTGTAAATACATTTGAAATCATGCATTTAAATACTCTTAGGAGTATGCAAATACTTTTTGCAATTACTTTACTGATAATAGGTTTATATAGCTGTTAAGAAACTATAATGCATGTTTTAGGTTGGCGCAACTTGTATGGCACAAACGGTTGACTGCGTGAGACGGTGAAGGAAGATTGCTTGCATCATTTCAAATACAGTTAACAGATGGTCACAGTTGTGTTCGGTTGTATTGTGAGAGCGCTCAGCGTTATTTCAACTGCTGCATGGCAACTTCAGCTTCTTCGAAGGAGTGTGAAATGGAGAGATTAGACAATAATAAAGACGAGGAAGGTAAAGAATTATGTAATTATAGTCACCCTTTACTAGATAATATTTTTTTAGAGTGAATTCTTCCGACGGAAAAAAGCAAACTGTGCATGTACACCATGCAATGGCGAAATCTCTGCGGCGAGCAATGCTACTTCCAATCTACGCATTCATTTGAAGGTAAGAATATATTAAAGCTAATTATATGATACTTAATTGAATTGAAAAGTTTCACTATTTCTTATTTTTAAAAGATGGCAAAATTGCCAGTAACTAACGATAATGTTGAGTAGCGTAGGTTTACCATGCACAAACGTACCTGCTTCCTTTTGCAACACCTTTATTTATATTATAGGCTGATTGAATTCAACGTGAATTATCACTAGAGAAAGTATCCTGCTTTGGTGCAAAGAACGGATAACTACGTGACAGCTCAAAGAAAAGATTCAAAAAGAAAATGTTAAGTATTAGCCGATGGTCCTTCATGCAGCGGTGTTAAAGTAAAGACATTACCGGAGCGTTTTGCGGTAGATACTAAGAAGGTCAAACAATTTGTTGTTGATAAGTTTATTGCAGATTTTATCATACAAGGTGTGCATCCCCTATCAAACATAGGGCAACCAGCTTTTGTGATATTAATTAAAGGTGAGTTCTGAGATACATATGTTGTTTACAATTATACTATTAGTATTTCAGGTTAAACTCTTATAACGACCGAATACTAAAGCGTTCGGATTATTCGTCACTACGTAGGCTATATAACGAATTAAATAAAGGAAGCCATATACAAACAACAGAGGTTATTATATTGCATTAATTTCATGAGAATCCACATACATATATTCTTAAATCGCGCTATCATTTACTTGAAGATATTATTGAATAAAAGAATTTCATGAATAATTAGTATAGTTATTGATCGATTACATGTAGTTATTAGATGAATTCCTATAACGATGTATTTCGCTATAGTAGCAATACCTGTATATCATTATATCAAAACTAGTACCAGTCCTATATAGCTATAGGATATTCATATAACAACATTTTAGATATAAAATTTTATATGCGTACCATATATTCTCATTTCACTGTTGAAATCAATTTCACTCACAATAATCACACATTCCACTACCCCATGTCTAACTAGTTCAGTTTACGTCATTTTGGGCGTTACACTTCATTGGATATGTTAAGATTTTGCTCTTTATGAAATATCAAATTGAAAATGTCTTTATAGTTAGGGAGTTATCAGCGATTGGCTGAAAGCAGACCTATTTGTTGGTGGAATTTATCTCGATTATATTAACATGTAAAATATATGGAAACATTTATGAGACAAACATTGGACTGTTATTTAATTTTTTTCAGCTTGAGGAAGCTGTTCTTGTCCGTCACAGTGGAGTATGAGCATGTTGTCGTTTCAAAGGTGAGCATAACTACATCAAGATTGCTGAACATATGGAGAATATCATCAATTAATACGATATCCCCCTGCAGAAAATCACGAGCACCGTCACTGATAGCGGCTCTAATTATGTTAAAGCGTTTAAGGAATTTGAGGTCACTGCTGCAAATGTGTCCACAGATTCAGAAGATGGAATCCAGGAAGGTGAAGAAGATCAGGGTGAGCACGAGCTGGAGGATAGTTTCTTAATGATAAGTGCCTTAGATCAGGAAGAAGACCTTTCATCTGGCCTATGCAGCTTCAGCCTACCTAAGCATGTGCACTGTGCTTCACAGACACTCAGTCTCGTCATCATAACTGATGCAAAAAAAAAAAACATTGAAAATATCTTCTTGTGCAAATATCAATCATGCTGCGATTGAAAAAAAGGCTCAGCATTATGGAACAAAAGCAGTCCTCCAAAATCAGCAGAGATTATCAAAACTTTTATCTACTGCTCATTAAAGGTGCCTTGCATTTTAAGGTGGAACTCTCTGTTTGATGCATTGCCATTACCATTAAAATACAAGGACAAATTATATTAACTCATGACGTCCCTTGAACTTCCAGTGCTCAGAAGACACGAAATTGAATTTATTGGGGAGTTTGTCTCAGTTTTGGTTCCTATTTCAGTGGCAATTGATCGCCTACAGGGAGAACAAAACTAGTTTTTTATGGAGAATTGCTCCTTACCTTGGTCACTGAGGAGAAAAAGCTGAAGAGCCTTCAGTCACGTTCGTTGAAATTTTGCCACCCTCTTCAAGTGCGGTCACTAGGGGCTTTGAAAAGCGCTACTAATCTTATTTCACCTTGACAAATGAAGCCAGCGTTAGAGATGCCATTATTGCATCAACAAGTCATCCATTCTTCCAACTCTGCTGGTTAGATATCAGTATTTCATGGGACAGTTCAAGCCACCAAGACTGTTAAAAATATTATGATTCAAGTGATTGAGAATTTAGCAGAGAGACCCGAACCTGAATCATCCAGTGGTGTATCGGACAGTGACGATTATTTTAGATTTACAAAACCCACTCAAACACGATTAACCTCAGATTTAGAATTGTTCAGTTATCTTGAGGATTTAAATAAAACACTTTAAATTTAGATAGATATCCAAACATAAGAAGTTATTTATTAAATACAACACCACCCTTCTGTCGTCAGGTCCTGTGGAACGGCTCTTTTCTTTAGGAGGATTGACGTTCTTTCCAAAACGGCGGTCTTCATCTGACAAAACATTTCAGCAACTGATATCATTTAAATGTAATGCTGATATAAATAGCTAACTGAAATTTAATTCTAGGTAACTTTCTATTTTTTTGTAGTACCTAAATCCAATTGTCATCGAATCCTACATTAGTAATTATAATATACAATTTCAATTATAATATACCAATGGTTCTTATTGATTGTCATTATACGAGTATATCATGTATTTGAAATGTATTTAAAAATGTATCTAAATATATATAATGTATTTAGTATTTAAATACTAGATACATTTTCAAAATGTATTTAGTATCGAAATACATTTTTTCCTGGATTTAATATTTAGTATTTAAATGCTTTAAATGTATTTAGTGCCCACCTCTGATTATAGTACATAATTTTACGAGTAATACATGCATGATCGTACAATATAATCAGTGCTGAATACAACGAATGAGTTATATGCATAAATGATGAATATGTACATGTAGCGTATACTATAATGATTTAGGCTCCCCCCCCAAGTCATTTCGCCCACTTAAGTAACAAGGAACATAATAGAAAAAGTATCTCTATTTTACAAGATTAGGCTCTCTCAAAATCGTAGTCCCATGCCCAATGTCCCCCTGTCGTTGTTTTGTAAGGGCCGAGTTGGTGTACGTAGGTTGGTCACGCACTTGAATAACTCCTTTATTACGTTTTCTTTAAGAGTGCTATATTATTTTACGTTATTTAATCTTTGAGGATTTCTACTGCCATGTGCAGCGTTTCGAGGATTAAATTAAATACTTCTATACAGCTATGAATAAACGACTCTATGTTAGAATTACTAATTTAAACCAAATGAATATAAAGTAATGGTTTACCCTCCAAGCTCACTTTAATATTGGACGCTAACTGACCTACAAAAATAATTGAATTTCTTTACCTTTAAAAAAAACCCACATGTGAATCCAGCTGAAGAATGACCTTGGCGTTTGATCTTATGTAGACGGGAAAATGGTTTTGCGGTTAGGCGCGTGGGTGTGTTCTCAGACGCCCAGACCTTTGTCTGACGAGGAGACGGACTTGGAGCAACAGGTGATTTTGGTGAGGGCGACGGATGACGTTAAGCACGTTGTCTTAACCAGATGATTTAGACAACGGGAACGTCCCCAGCTCATGCCTAGCTCAGGTCAGCTGACAAAGAGCGGAAGATCCAGGCGTGTGAGTCAGGATGCGCAATCCGACTGGTCAGCGAGTCAAACGCGCGCGCTGTGTATCCGCGCCGTGACTCAAGACACGATGTGGCGACTCGAAAAGCGATGCAAGCCAGGCACACTGTGTGAAATTCCTCCCTGGTCATAGGGGGGATGGCACCCCTCTTGGATCCGCCCCTGCGAATGTACAACTATAGAAGGGCGAGATACTGATAAATTATTATGCATGAGACTTCCTATTTTTTGGGGGGGAGGGGGGGCAGCAATTATTAATGCTCGTCATTGCTTTTGTTGTATTTTCATGCAGAGATTGCACCAGAATAGGGACCCCCCCAAAATAACCCCGGTAATTTGACTACATTGTCCATTCGTATATTTCCCAAAAGAGAGATATAGCATAGGTAATAAGCGGTCTTTAGATCACCATTAACCATTCGGACACTTTTAAGTCAAATGTTTCACAGATTGACGTGAACCCATTAAAATACATCATAAAATACACCAAAGGGCTTTTTTTTTAGATTTCTTTGTCTTTTATCCCATATTACACTGCTCGTACGTGTGAGACACGCGTGATGCTATGAACAGGGATTCAACCTTTAAATTACTTATAAGTTATAATTGATGTATGAATCCCGCAAATCTTATAAACCACCCCCTTGCAACCTCTCAACACTACACAGCCGCATATTTAGAAGCAGGCCGTATCTAACTAAAGCCAAATGCCGCTGTGAAACGTTATCTAACTCGTACTGCTCCACTCATCTCGGGTTTGGCTACCATTGTATAGAGAAGGTTTGGGAAGAAGGGCGATGGAAAATAAAGAACGACGGAGTCTGTGGTGAATACCAAACACATTCTCTCCATCGCTGAGACCAGTGTACTTGTTGTCTAGTCCACTCGACCAGCATGAGTTCCCAAATGGCTCAGTCAAGGAGAGCTTATAAGCTAAAGGTAGTCTCGGTTACGCTCTTGGCCCTCGCAAGCTCCAAGGCTAATAATACTCATCGGAGTAATCTCTCTCCCTAATCCCATCCTATAACTGAATGCTATAATTTAGTTTGTGGTTAAGTTCACAATTAATCTGTGTTTATTTCTTTATTTGGTTCAGATATTAAATAAAAGTATGAAATATATTTATTGCTATATGACTGATGATAATGTATGAACATAAAGATCTAGCAGTTCCGCTACTAACTGGACCCTTAGGTTTGTGAAACCAACATTATGCTACTTATACATATTTACATTAATAATTCTTTGTTTATGAAATGTACATGTGCCTATATTTGTGTGTGTCCTTATGTGAGAGTGTATTCATTGTCTGCATTATGACTCCCCGAAGATCTTCCGAAAGAGGCAATTATGCCTGTGGCTCCAGGGTTTTGAAATCAGAGTTATCCTTCTCTTAAGTGGACTGCCCGTCATGGCTACGAGCTCCATCTACCCCTCTCCACCGTGATACCAAGTCACGGAAGTAACCTCGTGAATAAATAGTGTCAAATTTAAAAAAGAATCTGGAGGCAGATTCGAACTGCCGACCCAATGATTGCCGGGCAAGCGTGCTAACCACTATACTAGCCGGGAGGCTATGTGTGCCCCTTTGTGTGCGCGCTAATGCGAGAATGTGTTATTACATGCATTATTTCCTTTGTATGCTTGTGTTCTGTAATCACTTATTTCAGTGAAATAGAGCCAACGTTTGTAATCTTCTTTCACCTTTGGGCTACTTTACCGAACTAAACTTATGTCAGTTTAATTAGTCTATGTTATTCTATATCTAAGAGAATAAATACAGCATTCGCTCATTCAAAATTAAAAAAGAAAATAATTTTGTTTAAATCAAAATGTAGAAAACCACTACCAAACTATTATACTAACGATGGGAAAACTAGGAAAAGATTTATAATATTTTGACGTTTTGTGTATGATACAAACAAACAACCAACTAAATTATTATATATTTTTTTAATTTATTTATTTTTCCTTGTTTGTGAGGGGAATTTTGATCATCTTATAAGCCGACTGATGCACATATTCGCAATAACCATTATAGTCCTTTATATTCTATGACGGAAATATTATGTTTAGTAATAGCTACTTGTTCTCAGAGAAAAACTAGATTATTTTACAAGGGATGTAATATTACTATGTATATATACGAAAGTTTTCTTTGGGTTTTTCCACCCCAAACTTTCAATTACCTTCCAGAAATTTGAAAGCAGATAAACCCATTAGTTTTCTCCCTGGTTCATATCAGCCCATTGCCTTGATTGTAATCTGGAACATATTACATGGTTTGTTTCCTCTTCTTCATAGCATTTTCACCCACATTCTCCATGGGTGCAAAGATCTACCACCATACTTTTTAGTAACCAAAGATACTTTGATACTTTGAAGAATTCCACCATCAGATGACGTGGCTAAGGTGGACCTCCGCAGCGACCAGACAGCTCTTTTTCTGACAGCTTGTTCTATTATTTTGATGATGTGGGAGGTCAGCATTACTGGTCGATAGTTTTTGGCCAGATCTTTGTTTTCCCCCTGTGAATTGGAGTCACTATACCCTCTTTTAGTGAGGAAGGAACATTGCCAGTTACCAGGGACTTGGTTGCTATTTTCTTGAGTGGCAGTACTAACTCATAACTGCAGTTTTTCAAGAGCTGAGCACTGAATCCATCTGGGCCTGCTGCTGAGTATGGGGCTATGGCTTGTATTGCCTGGAGTATTTCATCAGTGTTAAGAACTATTTTGGTTACTTTTGGTGTGGGTATGTCTGCTTCGGTAAATATGTAGACGAGCGGCCCGGCCGATAAGATGTACTATTTCGTCCGTGTTCCAAAATATTTTATGTTTTTGGAGTACATTTATAGGGGACGGCTTGTGGGGAGTTAAACACGATGCGTGGACCGCACTACGATGATCCTGAGTTGCATGAATTTTTTTTGGGGGGGGGTCTGGGGGGCACAGCCCCCCAGTATATAATCCTAATTTTTCTAATGTTCTGACGTTTACAGAGGTGAATGCTTTAACTACATCATGTCAGCACCTTTAATCGTTTTGCGAATTATAATAGGGGTTGGGGGTGGGGTATGATGTCAGAAATGACACGGGTGAATGATAATATTTACACAAAATAATTTTTCAGGCTGGGCCGCTCGTCTACATGTTTACCTCTGCTTCCTCCTAAAAAAAACCCTTCTGGGTTGTTTACTGGCTTATCTGGGATGGGTATGCTAAAGACATTTTCATATTGTTCCTTCAGGATGTTAGCCATTTTTATAGGGTCATTAACAAGCTTTCCTTTGTCATCTTCAAGGGGACCCACTGTTGATGCATTTTTTGCCTTAGCATATGCATAAAAAACTTTGGATTGCCTTTGATATTGCTGACTGCCTGTAGTTCCCCCTCCCCTCTTCGCTCATCTTCGTGTAGCTCTTAACAGTTTTCTTTCTATGTCCATGAGGGCATTATGTAGTTTTGGGGCTTTTTGCCAGATTTGCTTTATAGAGACTCTTCTTCCTCATAAGGATACGTCAGTCTCTTGGAATCTCTCTTTTCTTTTTTGTGGAACTCTTTGGTGGAACATGGGCCTTGCAGACTTCACATATTATTGTAAAGATGGAGAGCATCTCTTCAACGTTTTCATCGCCTAAAGTGGTATCTCAGTCAATCCTCAAATTTTCTGCAATTTTTGTCCATTCAATGTTCTTGTGGTAGAAATTAGCTCTGTGATTTTGTGGCTTGTTAATTTGTGCATTGACTGCTATTCTAGCTTCACATAACTTGTGGTCTGACATGGGTGTATCAAATAGTTCATAGTTATGAATAATTTGATGGTTGTTGCTGAAAATTAAGTCTAGGATGTTAGTTCAGTTATGAATTGTGTTAGAAAATTTGATTCTACAATTGCTGCCAGTTGATTTGCTTGCTGCTTTTCTTCCACACTTCCTCTCTCTACTTCTAGTGAGATCCAGTTCATATGTGGGAAGTTAAAATCCCCAAATATCACAACTTCTGTGTCTAATGCTGGCAGGTGATAAAAAATATGGATAATTCTGCTTGTTATGTCCCCAAATAGATCATTAAGAACATAAGAACATAAGAAAAGAAGGAGACTGCAAAAGACCATTCATGGCCTACACTTGGCAGCTCCTGTTCCAGTCAACACACAAAAGATTTCTTACCCGAGAAAAGTCATCAACATTGTCACCCTTTACAGGAGTTCGTCAGATCTAATCTACAATATACATAAAATGCATCCAGAGGATTATGTCCATTCATGCAACCGCAAAATATAATCTCCCCACTCCTTAGAAAAATATATACATATGTACATAAAAAAAAAGTCAGTCCCATCTAGCAGCTTCATCCATATATTTATCTAATGTATTCTTAAAACTACCCAGAGAGGAGGCTTCTATCACATGTCTAGTGAGCCTATTCCATTCATCTACCACACGATTTGTAAACCAATTCCTCCCAATCTCCTTCCTAAACCTATACTTATCAAGCTTAAACCCATTGCTACGTGTCCTGTCATGTTTACTAAGTATAAGAACCTTACCCAGATCCCCTTTATTATATCCTTTTACCCATTTGAAGACTTCAATCAATTCCCCTCTGACTCTTCTCCTTTCCAATGTATGTAGATTTAGTTTTCTGAGCCTTTCACCATAAGGTAAGTTCCTTAGCCCACCAATCATCTTTGTCATCCTTCTCTGCACAGACTCAAGCAAATCAATATCCTTCCTATAATATGGTGACCAAAATTGTACTGCATACTCTAGATGAGGCCTAACTAGCGCCAGATACAGTTTTAGAATGACTTCAGCACTCTTATTGCTTACACTCCTCCTAATGAATCCCAATATCATAACATAATTACATAACATAACATAATTACACGGATGACAAAAGCCACAAGGGCCTATCAAAGGTCATCCGCCTCCGTCAAAACCCACCCACAAAAAGCACCATCACCAGGGGAAGACAAAATCAAAGTCCCCCACAATATAATATAACGGATGACAAAAGCCACAAGGGCTCATCATAGGTCATCCGAGTCAAGCGGCCTCTTTTTCAAGGCACCCAAACTCCCAGGAAAACTACATCCAGAGGATTGCATCCAGAAACAAGGGTATCACCAATCAAGGCTTGTCAAGAACTAAATCATGCAGCTATAGATATATACAAACAATATTAATATATACAAAACTTAGGAACCATCACAACCTTCCCTTCCCATAAACTCATCCAACCTACTCTTAAATACATTTAGATTTGGACTACCTACTACCCTCTGCGGCAATTTGTTCCAGAAGTCTACCACTCTATTGGTGAAAAAATATTTTCTTAAATCCAACCTACACCCTTGCTTTTTAATTTTCAAGTGGTGACCTCTAGTCCGATTTCCATCATCTAACTCAAAAAACTTGCTAACATCCAATTTATCTATCCCGGAAAAAATTTTAAACAGCTCAATCATATCCCCTCTCACACACCTCCTTTCGAACGAGAACATATTTAATACCCTCAGTCTATCTTCATATTCAAGGTGCCTCAGGGAAGGAATAATCTTTGTTGCCCTCCGTTGCACTGACTCAAGAAGGTTAATATCGTGTCTAAAATGTGGGGACCATGCCTGTATACAGTACTCTAGATGTGGCCTAACATAAGAGTTATAGAGTTTAAGAATAACCTCCTTACTTTTGTAACTGACATTTCTCTTAATAAAACCCAGCACTCTATTTGCCCTATTTCTTGCTTCAATACACTGCTTAGAAAACCTTAATGACTTATCTATTACTACTCCTAGATCTTTCTCATCCTCTACTGAGCTCAGCCAATGCCCATCCATTTCATAGTTAAATTCTCTATTATCTTTTCTTAGCATTTAGGCATTGCTTTCTAGGACGAAGGTCTGAACTTACCAAAATACCCAAGTCCTTCTCACAATCGGTCCTCCCTAAAATTCTCCCATTTAGTTTATAACTATTCAATGGGTTATTTCTACCTATACTAAGTACACTACATTTGTCTATGTTAAACTTCATTTGCCATTTCTCGGCCCAATTGGAGAGAATGGTCAATTCCTCCTGCATTACAACAGCATCAGAATCAGCCCTAATGGCCCTACCTAGCTTAGTATCATCAGCAAATTTACTCAGGTCACTACTTATACCTATGTCAAGATCATTAATATAAATTAAGAATAGCAAGGGACCCAAAACAGATCCTTGCGGTACTCCACTGCTAACACACCCCCACTCAGATTTAACTCCATCTATACTAACTCTTTGCTGTCTGTCACCAAGCCATGACTGAATCCACCTAAATATACTGCCATCGATCCCATGTGCTTTAACTTTGCTCAGAAGCCGTAAGTGTGGCACTCGATCAAAAGCCTTACTAAAGTCCAAGTATAAAATATCATAGTTTTCATCATTATCTTCTGCTTCATACACCTTACTATAAAAAGACAGCAAATTAGTCAGACAGGATTTACCCTTACTAAAGCCATGCTGTGATTCTTTTATCAACTTATGCTTATCCAAGTGATCTCTAATATTCCTTGCTATAATAGATTCCATCATTTTCCCTACCACTGATGTCAAACTTACTGGTCTGTAATTAGACCTATTTGTTTTATCCCCTTTCTTAAATATAGGTATCACATTAACTTTCTTCCATGCCACTGGCACAATGCCACTCTCCAATGATTTTCTAGAGATGCATGCTAGGGGCTCACTTAACACACCCTTACATTCTTTCAAAATTCTAGGAAAGAGCTCATCAGGACCGGGTGCTTTACTACTTTTGATTTTATCAATTTCCTTTGTCACTATCTCCTTTGTGATCAAGATATCCTTTAATTTCTCTTCATCATCACCCCGAAAGATCATTGACACCTTGGGTATATTTAGAGTATCATCCTGTGTAAATACTGAGAGAAAAAAGTCATTTAGCATTCCAGCCATTGAGTCCCTATCACTCACTAATTCTCCATTGGAATCTATAAGTGGGCCTATTTTATTTCTAACCTTAGTTTTGTATAATTGCTAAAAACTTTTAGGATCTTCCTTCGCCCTATTTGCCACTTTAATTTCATAATTTCTCCTTGCTACTCTAACTAACTTTTTAACATCTCTTGCTAGTTCATTATATCTCTGCCTTAAGTGATCCTCTCCATTTTTTATTTTCCTATAAATGCCCTTTTTAATGCCAATATAATGCTTAATTTTATCTGTCATCCATTTTGGGTCATTATTTTTAGTCCTAATCTCCTTATATGGAATGTTAATCATCTGACCTGTAATTAATTGCTCAATTATTCTTTCATACTCCTCTTCAATTGTAATCTCTTCCTCCTGGTGATTATTTTCTCCACTAACTGATATCATTGAATCTATTCCTGAATTGATTTCATTGCCTGGTTTCTGTACAACTGCCTCCAGGTAAGTCCTTAGCCCATTATAATTTGCTCTTCTAAAGTCAGGAATTTTAACATTGTTCATGCTACTATCAATACCATTCCATTTCATCTTTAATCTAATTTCACAATGGTCACTATTACCCAAATTTCCTCCAATCTCAGTATCCTTATTAACTTCTTCCCTATTTGTCAGAACTAAATCCAGTATATTATTACCTCTAGTGGGTTCGTTAATAATCTGCCTCAGAAAATTATCTTGGACAACATTCAAAAATTCCTCAGCCTCCTGATCACCCACAAGAGCTTCCCAGTCTATATTTCTGTAATTAAAATCGCCCATTATACACACATGCTTACTTCTACATGCCCGTTCAATCTCCTGCCACAGAAGATTTGAAGCTTCCTTACTAAGATTTGGTGGTCTGTATAATAATCCTATGACAAGCTTATTTTTACCTTCCTTTACATTTAGCCATAATGACTCTGTGTTATCATCTAATTTAATTGTACTGTTTACACAACACTGGAGATTATCTTTAATATAAATAATAACCCCTCCTCCTCTCTTCCTATTCCTATCTGTATGGAACATGTTAAAGCCCTCAATCTCAACCTCAGGTTTAAAGTGATTACCTGCCAAATCAAGCCATGACTCTGTTATTGCAATTATATCAAAATTCTCTTGACTCGCTAACGTTCTTAAGAGATCTATCTTATTCCTTATACTCCGACCATTTGTGTAGTATATTTTTAAGGTTTTATTATTATTCGCCTCTCCCCTAGCTATTCCTCTATCTCTGCATCCCTTCCATTTCCTACACCTGCCCTCTATTCCTGTTATTCCCTTACCTCTAACAGCTTCTAGTTTCCCACCCGTAAGGACCTAATCACACTATCCAGCTCCCCCCATAGAACCTCAACACCTGCCCGACTAGGATGGAGCCCATCCATCGCATACAACCTCCTATTCCAGTAAAACCCTCCCCAGACATCTACAAACACCAATCCTAACTCCTCACACAGTCCTTTCACAAATTCATTCAAACCAATTGCACGCGACAACCATTCTACCCCCACATCCAATCTCGGAAGCACACCAGAAACAACACCTTTTACCCTGCTTTTACTCATCATTTCAACTAACCTTTTATACTGCTCACGTAACTCACATGTACCCACCTTCTTTACATCATTCACTCCCACATGCGTAATCACAACTGCATCCCTCTCACATCCAGAAACCAGCCTATCATACCTCTCACAAACATCACTTACACCAGCACCCGGCAGACAAACTCTCATTCCCTTCCACTTGCTATCACTCAACTTCCTATCTAAATACCTAATCTGAGAGTCACCCATCACTAGCACCTCAGTCATTCTCCTATTCTGTCTTGGCCTAACATTACCCTCCCTCCTGCTCTCAGTCACACTACCACCCATCCTGCTTTCATCCACAATCACACCAGGCAAATCACTTTCACACTCTTCCTCTCTCAGGACATTGAATCTGTTAGTCATTAGTGGTATTTGGTGGTCTATATACTACAATTTCTATGAGCTATGAGGCTTAATATCTTGATGTACACTGCTAAGATCTCACATGTCCCATTAGAAAAAAAAAATATCAAGACTATCTGGAAAATAAGATATATAGAAAAATTGCAAGAATTGCAACAAGACTAGAGAAACAGATTAGTGGGAGCCGATTCAAAGGCTTATCCCACACCTACTACTGAACTGATCCTCTTAAGGATGAACTAACGTGGATCTCCACAGCTACCTGGAAGGGCAATTTCAAAGAAAGTGTAGGTAATTAAGATTAGTGGCACACGATTTTGTTAAGGAATTCTACTAGATTATAAAAAAAATAGCAGGAGGGTGGTGCTTACAACCCCCCTAATCAGGTAATTATTAAAATTAGTGGCATATGATTTTGGTAGTGATTACTACTAGATTATTAAAAATTAGCAGGGAGTTTGGGGGTACAACCCCCCTTAATTAATGCGGGCAAAGCCCTCATTTCAAAATTCCTGGTAAATATTCGTTTTGTTTAATGTTGGATTTATGCCCACTTTCAAATTTTTGGATAATTCATATATATTTGTTTAAAAACAATTGTTTTTGAATATAGACTGTTTTTTCTTGGGCAAATTTAAAAAAAGTGATTTGTTTTTTTTGTTAGGCTATTGCAATCATATCATATTGCATTATATATATCTTGGTGAAACTTCAGAAAACCTATGCCTTTTTGTAGTAAAAACAGTACTAATGGTGTTTTTAGGCATTCTAGTCATCATTTACGGCTTCAGTTAAGCGCGGAAAGCACTTATTTTTAAGATACTAGCACTCTGAGTATGACTATTTGCAGCGATACTATCTTAAAAATAACTGCTTTCCACATAAAAATGATGACTAAAATGCCTAAAAACACTATTAGTACTTTTTTTACATACTTGTTTATTTTTAGATTATTCGTATATGCGTTCAATTATTGGAAGCCATTATCGAACCGTGTTGTGGGATGTTATTATGAGGGGGGCTCTGACCCCGCTTACCCTACTTGTGCCTCAGGAACAAGTAGTATAATGAAACCTTATCTAAAACACCTAGTAGTATTAACAATTTGAAAGCCTAGCATTAGATTCAAATCCAAAGGCAAAAAACTCCCTTACTATTTAGTGCTGAGGATATTATAATAAAGTCCCACTTGTTGCAATGCTTTGCTTTCAAAATCAGGCTATAATTGAAACAAAAGTCTATTAAATTTATTGAGGAATTATGAAAACTCTTATGAAAGATTAAAAATTTAAATATGTAAAAACCACGCGACTCTATTAAGAACGTTGTTGCCACTCAGGTTGAGTCAGAGAAACATAACATAACAGCATAATTTCACGGATGCTAAAAGACATAAGGGCCTATCAAAGGTCATCTGCATCTGTCAAAACCCACCTACAAAATGCATCCATAGGATTGTGTCAGATCATGCATCTGCAATATATAATTAGAACCATACACGGGAATGTGTCAAAAACAAAAATCATCATCATCAAGGCTCATCAAAATCAATCATAATATACAATAATAAAAACTGCATCCAGACCCCCCCCCCCATAAAAAACCTCCATCCCCATATAATTATCTAATCTGCGTTTGAAAACTTTCAAGTTTGGACTTTCTACTGTCTCAGATCGCAATCTATTCCAGTGATCTATCACTGGTTAACAAATTTTAACTTTTTTGGGGTGACTTAAGTTTGAGACCTGTTCTTGGGAAATTCGGGGTCACTGAGTTTAAAAATGGCAATAATTTTATTCTATCACGTCAAGTTTTTTTTATTTATGGACTGGTCCATATTGGTCCCACTCATAGTAGCAGGCTATCTTACTACAAAGTGAACAGAAGTGGAGGTGTTTGGTATTTTTCTTATTTTATTTTATCTATATATTTAGACTTCTCTTTATGCACATCTAGATATATAAAGCAATTATATATAATATAATTTTTTTTTAGATTTGTTTTAGGAAATAACATTCAGTAGTATGGCCTCATTATGAAGGAAATGTTTGAATTCCCCTGACTTGTTTTGCTATATATGTGGTTGTTTAGTATCTTTGTGAAAAGCGCATACTTGGCTTACTTTAAGATTAAATTAGGTGATCAAGATAAACTGTGGGCCCCGCACAATGTTTGTAGACCATGTCGAAAATCTATGCCAATGGATAAAGGGTACAAGGAAACAACTAGGATTTGGCATTCCTATGGTGGGGCGGGGTCCCCCCAAAACATGTAAACGATTGCTACTTTTGTCTCACAAAGACTTCTAGTTATAGCAAGAAAACGCAACATAAAATAAGTTACCCAAATCTGGATTCACCAATTCGTCCAGTGCTTCATTCAGATGAAATTCCAGTACCTGTATTCAAGGAACTTCTTTCACTGGACAATGTAAGTGATATATGTGAATCTGATGTAAGCAATGAACTTGACAGTGATCCAGATTTTGTACATACATCAACCCAAGAATGTGGAAACTTAACATAACATAATTTCACGGATGATAAAAGCCACAAAGGGCCTATCAAAGGGCATCTGCATCTGTCAAAACCCACCCACAAAATGTATCCATAAGATTGTGTCAGATCATGCATCTACAAGATAGAATTAGAACCATACACATGAATGTGTCAAAAACAAAAAGCATCATCATCAAGACTCATCAAAATCCAAATCAATCATAATATACAATAATAAAAAACTTCATCCACAGAAATGAGTCCAGAATACCCCCCAAAGTTAACCCTCCCTCCCTATATAATCATCTATCTGCGTTTGAATACATTCAAGTTTGGAGTGTCTATCGTCTCAGATGGCAAACTATTCCAGTAATCTACCACTCTATTGGTGAAAAAATATTTTCTAACATCCAACCTGCACCTCTGTTTTTTTAATTTTTAAGTGGTGACCCCTAGTTCTATTACTACCTTACAACTCAAATAACTTGCTAAAATCCAACTTATCCATCCTAGAACAGATTTTAAAAAGCTCAATCATATCTCCCCTCACATATCTTCTCTCAAATGAGAACATATTTAGTACCCTCAGTCTATCTTCATGTTCCAGGTGCTTCAGGGAAAGTATTATTTTTGTTGCCCTCCGTTGTACTGACTCTAGCAGGTTGATGTCATGTCTTAAATGTGGTGACCATGCTTGTATACAGTACTCTAAATGTGGCCTAACATACAAGTTGTAGAGTTTAAGGATAACCTCTTTACTCTCCTAGCTAACATTCCTCTTAATGTATCATAGCACCCTATTTACTTTTATTTTTTGCCTCAATACACTGCTTTGAAAACTTCAGTGACTACTACTACTATGCCTAAGTCCTCATCCTCAAATGAATTCAACCACTGCCCATCCATTTCATAGTTAAATTCCCTCTTATCCCTTTCCATGTTAAGAACTTTGCAATTTTTAAGGTTAAAAGTCATCTGCCACTTCTGAGCCCAAGCTAATAACTTATTTAAGTCACTCTGTATTTTAAAGCTACCCTCAACTTCTTTGACTACAGCTGCCAATTTAGTGTCATCAGCAAAAATTGACACTTTGCTATTTACAGCCTCCCCAAGATCATTTATATAAATTAGGAATAATAAAGGGCCTAGAACAGATCCCTGAGGTACGCCACTGATAACGTCCCTCCACTGTGACTTCACCCCATTCAGCACAACTCTCTGTTTCCTGTCTTTCAGCCATTCAGTTATCCAATTCAAAACTTTACCACATATCCCATGCATTTTTAATTTGTGAACTAGTCTCCTATGTGGAACCTTATCAAAAGCTTTGCTAAAATCTAAGTAAATTATATCAATATTCTCTCCCTTATCTAATTGTTTAGTAACATAATCTATAAAATCCAGTAAATTTGTTAAACACGCTCTACCTCTTCTAAACCCATGCTGAGCATCATTTTTTAACCTAGCACACTCTAGATGGTCAGAAATCCCCTTCTTAACTATCTTCTCAAGAATTTTACAAGTTAAGCTTACCAGCCTAAAGTTGTTCAGGTCCTCTTTAGTTCCATTTTTAAAAATTGGCACTATATTCACTAATTTCCAATCATTAGGTATTTCTCCAAACTCTAGTGATCTTGTATATATCTTCTCAAGAGCTACTGCAATACTATCTACACCTTTGAGTAACCTAGAATGAATGTTGTCTGGGCCAGATGAATTACTAGTATTTAACTCCAATCTAAACCCTTTTATTATTTCCCTGTTCACATTAACGGTATTCAACACTACTTCCCTTGACCTAGAATTATCATCAATTAATCATCTTGATTCTCTTGTGTAAATACTGAAGAAAAATGATCATTAAGAACCTCTACTATTTCCTCATCAGATTCTTTCAAAACCTCTTCATATCTAATAGGCCCTATTTTATCACTGTTAGATTTGTTATTACTTTTATAATAGCTAAAGAACTTTCTTGGATCTTTATTATTATTTTGAGCTAAATTAATTTCTGCCGCCCTTTTGCTCTTCTTAATAATCTTATTTAGCTCATTTTTGGTTGACCTATAATGATTTAAATTGTCAAAAGTACTTTCTCTTGGTAATCTATGGTATAGCCTTCATTGAATACACTGCTCCTGGACTATGTTTAGTATAGTCTTAAAAGTGTCCCACATCTCATAAGTATTCTTCCCCCTGAATTCTATATCCCACCTAATCTGATTTAGCAAGTTTCGTAATTTATTGTAATCTCCCCTATAAAAATTTGGAGTTTGTTGATGTTCTACCTTTCACTATTCCCAAGTTAAAACAAACCATCTAATGATCACTATTTTCCAATGCTTCCCTTACAGTCAATTCTTGAACCAAGTGATCATCATTTGAAAGAACCAGATCTAAGATATTGGCACCCCTTGTTGGCTTATTAACAAATTGAGTCAAAAAATTATCCTTAAAACATTCTATAAACTTACAACTTGCTCTATCCCTTCCTATAATATTTTCCCAGTCTACAGAATTTAAATTAAAGTCACCAAGAATAACTGTATCTACTTCACATCCTTTCCTTATTTCCCTGGTCATTAGCTTGTCAATACAGTCAGTCTGAATTGAATGATTTAGTTAACATAACATAACATAATTTCACGGATGACAAAAGCCACAAGGGCCTATCAAAGGTCATCCGCATCCGTCAAAACCCACCCACAAAAAGCACCATCACCAGGGGAAGACAAAAGAGTTAGCAAAAGTGTTAGCTTCTTGAAGAATTTGTTGCAGGAATAAACAAATGTAACTTTTTATTGGAACAGGGAGAGAGATCTCTTGGCATTCTTTAAAATTGAAGATTTTGTTTACTGTTGTGATGTGGCAAGACTGTTAAATGCGATGGGTGTTTCAGAGTATGATCCAAGTGAATGGAGACTTTTTATAGATAGTTAAAAGAAGAGTCTAAAATGTGTTACTCCATAATGGAAACTTGTTTGGTGCAATTCCTATTAGCTACTCTGCATTTAAAAGAGGAGCATGAACACACAAGATCTGTATTAGATTTACTTAAATATGATGAACACAAATGAATCATGTATGTGGATCTGAAAACGTTAAATTTTTTACTTCACCAACAAGGAGGCTATACAAAATATCCGTGTTTCCTGTGTTTATGGGACAGCCGAGCCAAGGACAAACATTGGGAAAAGAAACTCTGGCCAGTTAGAGAAAGTTTGACTGTTGCGGAGAAGAATTTTATACACCAACCACTTTTTGAACGAGAGAATATTATCTTCCCACTCCTTCATATTAAACTAGGGCTGATGAAACAATTTGTGAAAGCTCTTAATGTGGAGGGTGACTGTTTCAAATTCATATGTACAATATTTCCTGACTTAAGTTATGATCAAATAAAGGCTGGAGTTTTTGATGGGCCACAAATCAGAAAGTTAATGGAAAACCAAAACTTCTTGAGTTCGATGAGTGACAGAAAAAGGAGCATGGGATTCATTTGTGGTTATTGTGAAAGGATTTCTTGGAAACAAAAAGGCTGTTAACTATAAGGAGCAACATGTTGCAACAGGATTGTTTAAGCTACATGTGAGCTTTGCCTTCCCCTTTCACTACTTTACATATTATTGGCAGTAAATTACAATTTTTTTTTGAACTCTTAGAGTTCAAGATCAAATTGATATCAAAGCTATAAAATTTCAATGAATTGACAAACAATTTGTAAATATGGTGTTCACTTGAGTTAATTATATGAAAAATACCAAGATAAACAACCTTTTTATGGCTGTTTCTAATAGCCAAGAGCTGTACCTTTATTTTTTTTATTAAAAAAAAGGTAATTTTATTTTCTATAGGTCAAATTAGGAGCTTAGTTGTTGTGAAAAATATGTAGAATTGACGGACAACTTATAAATATGGTGCTAACTTATGTGTTAGTTACATGAAAACTGCTAACATAAACAAGCTTTTTTATTACTGATTCAAATTGCCAAAGCATAGGCCTTTATTTTTCACATCTATAAGATTTTTTCAATTTTGATAGCCCAGAGGTCATCTTGACTTCAAATATTTGCAAATATATGATTTTTTAATTTTTTTTAACCTAGAGTTCTATATCTCTCATTTTTGGGTTCCTTATCTTTTTCTGATTCTAAATATATATACTTTTATATAATTATGACCATTATTACCCTAGTTATGCGTCACCAAATGTTAGTGACCTCTCATGTGACCTCAAAATGCCCAAGGTCATATCTCTTGAATCGTTGGTCGGATTGACCCTAAAATTTCAGAAATGGGTTTAGGGCCCCCAAAATTCCTATAAACCAAATTTCAGCAAAATCTGAGAGATGAGTGTGTTAGGCACTGGTTGATCTGACAGACTGTCCCAAATAGTAAAGAAAAATTAAATTTTAGGTACCAATATTATCTACGAGTATGTCATTTTCTTCTTCATCTTGAGTATCTCTTGAATAATCATATTCAGTAAATGTTTGTATAATATTATCATCATTATTAGAAGTTGCCTCATTTAATTTCTCAAGTTTTAATCATATTTGTAGCATTATCACTCACAATGCAGAGTACAAATTCTTTTGATATGCCATAATCTTGCAGGGTTTTCAAAAATAAGATCATGCAAGTAGTCACTTGTTTGTTGAGCATGTGTATCTTTCACTGTTATAGTGCGCATATTTTATTATCATCATCAACAAATCCAACATTTATGGCAAAATAATGGGTTTGTATTCCTGTGCAGCCATCAACTTTTAAATATATGAAGCGTCTTTTCAATTGCTCTTCAAGAGCAAGTTTTTCTTCTTTGTATCTATCAATAACTAAATCATGGATGTTGTCTTTATCTAGACTAATCTTGAATTTCTTAGATATTTCTTCTAGTAGGTTGCACATAGCTGGCTTTCCAAACATTAATAAAGGCATAGAATCCTTTACAATTAACTCAATTATGCTATTCTTGAAGCTATAGGCACTTAAGGAGAGAGTGACTTTTTGGCAGGTCAAAAATTTGGTAATATCTTGCTTAGTGTGTTTCATATTTTGTGAAGTGCAATAATTTTATTAGCGCGGGTTTGCCTTTGGACCTTTCCTATAAAAAGTGCTTTCTGCAAAATCTTATGGAAATTCAACCATGTTAACAGGTTGCACACTTTTATCTTTTCTGTGGTGTCCGGTGAGAGTGAGGGGTTTCATGGTGAGGGTATTAACTTTTCCTTCTGAATGACATGTTGATGTTTTTTTTTTCAGATTATGTCTTCCACATGAAGCAAGAACCTTCTCTGGCTGTTGAAGGTCACCGAATCCAGCCTTCTTAGGAACCTGCCTGCCCTTGCAGGATGTCTTCCTGGTCTTTCAACATCATCAGGTGCAGAGGGAGACCCTCCCAGAAGTGGCCCAGAGCACCTCTCTCAAGCTGCACAAAGTGTGGGAGAAAGTGAACCTCACTGTCAAGGTGGAACACGTGATCAGTCGTAACATCAGGAACCTTCACAATGAATACATGAGTCTCAAGAAGGAAGCCAAGCAGGAGACACCTGCCGCCACGATAAAGAGGGAGGTTTGGAAGGGCGACCTACAGGATGTCTTCAATATTGCAAGCAGTAAGATCGTGGAGGCCAACTTCCCATAAGAAGATTTGGCCTTTATGGAACTGCAGAGGGAGGACAGACAGTCCTGTTCAATGGGGAGTGTCAGTAAACTCCATGCGTCCACTGTCGCCAAGAAGGCTGATGAAATGAAGAAGGGGGAGATGAGGAAGAGGAAGCAAGAGGCTGTAGTGGAGAAGTTGAAGAAGGTTGCCCTGGAAGTCACTTCTGATTCATCCTCTTTCTTCTAGATCATCTGTGTCTGATGAGGACTTCCAAGGCTGCCCTTCCTCCGCAGAAAGCCCATGGAGGAGAAGGCCATCCAAGAACCCAATGACCCCAGCCCTGACCACGACTTGGGACCAAGAAAACCTTTCATGTCATCAAGCTGCTGAGTCCTTTTTTGCTGCAGCCTCAAGCTTGGGGCATGATGTCTTGGGGATCTCCTCCTCTGTATTCATGGTGTATTGGATGGGGAAAAAGAACCGAGAAACTGAAGTAAAGCTCATTGAAGAAGAAGCCTTCCATGATCTTCCTCCCATTGTTCCCCACTGGTATGACAAACTGATTCATAGTGCTGCACATCTCGGATCGTTGTTGTGCTTACTGGGACCAACTTCGAGGAGCTTCTTAGAGTACCTATCATCATTGATGGGAACGGGAGAGCAGTAGTGGATACTGTCCTTTAGCTGTTGGAAATGTATCAGATTGCTGACGTGATCATCACACTCTCCTTTGATACGACTGCGTCCAACAGTGGCATGATTAGCGGAGCCTGCACGATAATTGAACAGTCCCTTGGAGACCTCTTCTTTGGCTGGCATGCCGACATCGCAATCACAAGGTGGTAGTTAAGGACACCTACAAACTCCTCTTTGGCCCTCCCCTAGGTCCTGAGATTCCACTGTTCAAGCAATTCCGAGAAAGATGGGACTTCTTGGACAAGACATCTGGTGGTACCCTCAAAGATGAAGAACCCCTGGATCAGTCGAGCGAATCACAGAGGCTGAAGATGATAGACTTCCTCAGGGGAGTCATCCATGATAGAGCCCACCCAAGGGAGGACTATCTCAAACTCCTTCAGCTCTCTCTTGTCTACCTGGGAGGAGAGAGCAGGGATCTGCCTCAATTTAGGGACCCTGGAGCTTACCATCAGGCGAGATGGATGGCAAAGGCTATTTACATCAAGTTTGCCCTGTTTTTGCAACAACTGGAGCTGATGAGGTCGAAAAAATGCGGAGTCCGCGAATGGCCCATTTCGTCAGTCTCATTTACCTCAGATTCTGGCATGAGGCAGCCATCCTGAACTGTGCACCAAAGAATGACCTGGAGTTCTTGGCAACTCTCCAGGTGTTTGTGGATAGAGAACTCAGCTCAATGGAAGAGAAGGCACCTCTCAAAGCAAGGACCAACCCTAGCATTCTTTGATGAATGAGTGTCTCCCGATGACCGGGTGGCCATGGTCAAGAACCTAAGCCATCCAGCAACTGTGCACCAAAGAATGACCTGGAGTTCTTGGCAACTCTCCAGGTGTTTGTGGATAGAGAACTCAGCTCAATGGAAGAGAAGGCACCTCTCGAAGCAAGGACCAACCCTAGCATTCTTTGATGAATGAGTGTCTCCCGATGACCGGGTGGCCATGGTCAAGAACCTAAGCCATCCAGCAACTGTGCACCAAAGAATGACCTGGAGTTCTTGGCAACTCTCCAGGTGTTTGTGGATAGAGAACTCAGCTCAATGGAAGAGAAGGCACCTCTCGAAGCAAGGACCGACCCTAGCATTCTTTGATGAATGAGTGTCTCCCGATGACCGGGTGGCCATGGTCAAGAACCTAAGCCATCCAGCAACCTTGAAAGCACCTGAGACTTGAAAAGAACTACTTCACTCTCCTGATGGTCTTCCTGAATTGGTGACAAAGCGAACTTTAGAGGCCATTGGGGTCTTAACTGGGAGTATGGTCACTACCCAGAATGTGGAACATGTTCTGCAAGATCTACAAGCTTGAGCCACTGTCCGAGGCTTGCAGCAGAGAGAGGAGTGGCACTGATCCAAAGACTCAAAGCCCGAACCAAAGACGAGCAACAGAAGCAGTTCCTCCTCAAAGTTGTTCATCATGACCGCAAGGCCGTCAAGAGAACAAAAGCTGGAGTGGCTGCTACTTGAGCCCCATCCACCAACGAATTGATTGCCCTACTCTACTTACAGAATTGTTCTGCATTTCTTGTGTCCCCTTTGAATTTTTCACAACTTTGTTTGGTAATTTTCAGTTGAATACTTTTCGTTGCAATTTTTTGTCTTCTCCTACAATTGATTTTTTTGAAGTTTCACTTGAAATGTGGAATCTTGTCAATCTGTGCGACCAGTAAATATTGACGAATCAAACCAAATTTTTGCATAAAGTATTTATGGGTCATAAGAAACAAGGGGATACCCATGCTGACAACTTTCAACATATTTCATTTTTTTGCCCCCAGGAGTGAAACACCCTAATCTTGCTGGTTTCCCATAAGGGGCGCAGCAATTTGTCTTCCTGGCCGTCATGCTGACGGGACTCAGCACCCCGTCTAGTCCCAGCTTGGCATTCATTTCTGATTCTGCTAACCTCTATCTCATCTTCTGTACCAATTCTCTTTCCCATAAGCGGCGCAGTGATTTGCCTGCCTGGCCACAGCTTAGCCTCTTCTCCTTTTCTTACTTTTGCCCCTATACAGGTCGACAGATGCGCCCACTGGGGGGGCATCATCTGCAGGATCATGCCTTAGAGGCGGTTTGGTTGCCCAGGTCGTCACTTTGTTTCTGGGAGGTCTTAGCACCGCAGTCCAAAGAATCTCTGTTATGTGGCTCTGCTGTTTTTAAAACGACAGTGGGAGTCGAGGAGCCGGTTACCCCCGTCTGGGCTGTATGGGTACTCTTTGGATTGGACTCATGATGACAATTTAGTGCATGCCCTCGGCTCCAGGGGCAGCCCAAAATAAAATATATACCTATATGGGTAAATTTAACAAAGGTCTCTGGTCATCGTGCCTTGGACCCTGATGGTAGATGCTTTGATCCTTTTGGGTCAGAAGTTGACCCTGGATTGGATTACTACCGATTTTTAGTCTTGAAAGCGAACGATAGGCCTCTTAGTGAGGCTGACATCTTCGACATCTATGAGGATTTTGTTGAGAAATGTGGCGAACCTGCCCAAATGTGGCCATGTAATGATGGCACATTCATAGTCGAGGTGAAATCAAGCAAGCTGCATCAGTAGATTAAGACCCTACAGTCTTTAGCTTTTGTAGACATGTCCTCTGCTTCGCACCCGACATTTAACACCAGTAAAGGTGTTATCCGATTGGAAGAGTTAATAGATTATGATGTTGACAGGTTGGTATCAAAACTTAGTAATCAGAAGGTTGTAAGTGCCAACCACATATCTAGGTTTGTGAATGGTGCTAGGTTACCTACTGCCACCATAATCCTGACCTTCAACAGATTGGAACCACCCAAGCCTTACATTGAAAACCCACGACTATGCTTCCATTGCTAACGCTTTGGCCATGTAAGCAAGTTTTGTAAACAGGCAAGTTTTTGTGTGAATTGTGGATCGGATTATCACAGAATGCCCTGTTCTCAACAGCCATACTGCCTTAACTGTGGTTGAATACCCTGCAACATCACAGCAATGCACTTTCTTTCTCTATGAGAGAGAAGTCATTGCCATTAGAAACGAGAACAGGGTCAGTTTTAAAGAGGCCAGAAGAAGAGTTAAGGAGATTTATGTCCAACCTGGTGTGAGCTTTTCTGATGCTCTGCCTTCTACCGGGCCAAAGAAAGGGAAAAGCCAGAGACCTCCTACTGGTTCTCCTGTGTCTGACCAGGTAAAAAGTCCTCCCCATCCTAAACGTACATCTCCTCATGATGAACACTCTTGGTCAGCACCTAACAGTGCTTCTGAGGTTACCAACAAGAAGAGGAACCTTCCATCCTCTCCTGGTTCCCCAAGGGTGGTTAAGCACCTTGCTACCACTCCAAAACATGTGGATGTTGATCATGGTCCTCAGGTGGCATCCATTCCACTTCTGGACATTCACCCTGCCCCTAAAGGACCAAGTTCTTCTTCAGCTCCAAAGCAAGTTATCACTCCACATCCCCTTGTTGATACTGCTTTGGAATTCCTTCGATCCCTGAATGAGAAGTAACCAACCTTTGCTCCTTCCCAGGAGCCAGCTGTTGTGGAGGTTACCCCCTCATCTGAGGAGGACTCTCAAAAACTGGCTTCACATCCTTCTCTATCAGCATCGAATTCACAACTTTTGCTGATGTCCTCAGCATCACCATTGCCTCTCCCATCCCAACCAATACCACCAGCTGTGTCAACATCGTCTGTTCCCTCGACACCTGAACTGACCCCTGGAGTTGCTTCCATCTCTGCTTCTCCAGTGAAGACAGTTCTCTCTTTCAGCCACTTATCAAAATCTGATGTGACACCTCTTAAAGAAAAAACAAAGGCAAAACTCAATCTTCCGATACCTCCTTTGTCATACTCCAAGCCCAAGGCTAGTATGACACGAACTACTTCCGCTGGTAGTTCAAATCCAAAATCTCTTATCCCTAAGAGTAGGAAGAAATCTACTGTTATGCTTAAACGGTAACAATGTCTCCAATTATTCATTGGAACCTCCGAGGTCTCTTTCCTAAATGGGAAGAGTTCAAGCTCCTGCTTAAGGATTACAATCCCAATTGTATTGCTTTACAGGAGACTTGCTTGGGTACTCGCAAAGTACCCAACATTTTGGGTTTTGTGGGATATTATAAGAACCCCGGAGAACCAATTCGTGGTTCTGCTGTTTTTGTTAACAACAGAGTTCCCCACAACCAGCTCTCTCTTAACACAGACCTGCAGGCAGTTGCTGTCCACCTGTTTTCCAGTCGCCATTCGGTCTGTTCGCTGTATTTTCCTCCTGGCGAGGAAAGAGATACAGCTGTTTTAGCTACAAAGTTAGCTAATTTAATTTCTTAACTCCCTCCTCCTTTTTTATTGATTGGCGACTTTAATGCTCAACACTCCCTTTGGGGGGGAGGGCATGATAACAACACAACCCTAGAGGAAATATGATTGAGAGATTTCTGGGCACTAATGTGTCTGCTTTCTTAACGATGGCAGCCACACATCATTTCACATCCAGATGAACAGCTTTACATGTGTGGACTTGTCTCTCTGTTCACCAAGCTGTAGAGCTGATTTTGACTGGGCAGTGGATCCTGACTTGCAAGGCAGTGATCACTTCCCCATTGTAATAAAACCATGTACATGTAGTCCTCCTCCACAACCTAGCAAAAGATGGAATACAAAAAAAAGCAAACTTGCCTAAGTTCAGGCACCTCTCGAGCCATGATGGGTCCTTCCCTAATGAAGATATTGAAGTGGCTATTGATGATCTTCTAGCCCATATCAATCATGCAGTTAATTCCTCCATCCTACTCTCCGGCTCAACTCCTTGTGGACCACAATTGCCCTGGTGGTCTGCTGAATGCTCAAGAGTTGTCACTGAATGTAAACAGGCTTGCCGATGTTAGCATCGGTGCCCCATAATTGTAAAGAAACTTGCTCATAACTGAAAAAGGGTAGCACGGTGACGCACCCTTCCATGAGCTTGAAAGACCTCATTGGATGGTTACATTACATCGATATGTTGGCAGACCCTTGTAGACAAAATCTGGAAGAGGGTAAAAAAGCTATTGGGGAAATCCAATGGCTTTACAGCTCCCAACATTGTTCAGGCCGGAGAACTGTTGGGAGATTTGTCCCATATTTCCGGTGTTTTGGCCTGATCATTTGCTAATACTTCAACCCCAGACAACTATTCCATCCAATTTCAGTGCTTTAGGCTCAAACAGGAGCAACATCCTATCAACTTTATTGAGCCTAACATGGATAATGAGCCTTATAACTGGCTCTTTATATCCATGAACTCCATAATGCACTGAAGCACTGTGGATCCACTGCACCCGGATCGGATGGCATTTCCTATGATATGATTAGGAATATGCATCCATCCCTCCTCTCACATTTGCTGGACATCTATAACTTCATCTGGATTAGGGGCTGCTTCCCTTCTATGTGGAGGGAGGCTGTGGTTTTACCTTTCCGAAAACCAGGAAAAGAATGGGACGGAACCCACCCATTACTGCACCATTGCCCTCACTAGTTGTCCATGTAAATTGTTTGAGAGGATGATAAATACAAGACTCGTCTGGTTTTTGGAGACAAACCATCTTATATCTCCCTCTCAATCAGGGTTCAGAAAAAAACAAGAGTACCATCGACCTGCTTGTTAGAATGGAGTCTTATATAAGAGATGCTTTTTCAAAGAGGCAGCATTCTGTTGCTGTTTTCTTTGATATTGAGAAAGCATATGATACCACTTGGAGGCCTGGTATCCTTAAGTAACTCCATGATTGGGGCCAGCAGGGCTTTCTCCCCAGGTTTGTCAAGCAATTCCTAATGTGGCGCACACTACATGTAAAAGTTGGAAATGCCCTATCAGAGCCTGTAGGGCAAGTTGAGGGTGTGGCCATCAATAGCATTATTGCAAATCTCCCAGCTGAGATTTCCTCAACTCTATATGTGGATGACTTAGCACTTATCTGTTCATCACCTAGACTTTCATTTGTCATCCGTAAGCTACAGCAGGTTAAATACTGTAGCTGATAATACTTCTTCCAAGGGCTTCTGCTTTTCCACAGTAAAGACCAAGGCTGTCCACTTTTACAATCATAGATTGGTGACATGGGCCCCTCCCCATTTGTCACTCTATGGTGTTCCTGTCACCTTTGAGCTCCATTTCAGATTTCTAAGGGTGATCTTTGATTTGAGGCTTTCTTGGAGGCCTCATTTGAATGCTTTGAAAAGGTCTTGTCTTGTCTGAAGAGAATGGACATAATGAAATTACTGTCACACACTTCTTGGGGAAGTTATTGATAAACCCTGTGGCTTCTGTATTCAGCATTGGTCCAGTCAAAGCTGGACTATGGGTCACAGGTGTACTCCTCTGCCTTGCCGTCCATCCTTGAAAAATTAAATACTGTGCATAACCAAGGAGTGCGCCTGGCTTCTGGAGCCTTCAAGTCCTCCCCTGTGTGGAGTCTCTATGCAGAGAACGGGGCTCTTCCTCTTCCTTTTCACAGGCTCAAGTCTAACCTCAAATATCTTTTTAGACGAGCAATTGCCATGGTCGCCA
This sequence comes from Ceratothoa steindachneri, assembly GCA_963969495.1. Taxonomy (NCBI): domain Eukaryota; kingdom Metazoa; phylum Arthropoda; class Malacostraca; order Isopoda; family Cymothoidae; genus Ceratothoa; species Ceratothoa steindachneri. The sequence continues at coordinate 187,790,911 of OZ018317.1, read as the reverse complement.
GTATATGAGTGCACATTTAATTTGTGAACAATGGCCTAATATGATAGATTTCCATCCCTGGCTCACCCCTTTGCTCTGCGCATGGCCGAGCACACAGGACGTCTAAGGGAGTTTTCTGTTATTCCATTTTTAATACCAAAGATTCCCTCATGGCTCATACCACCTGTAGTGGTATGTAAGGGGCTTACTGGTAGCCTGAGAACCATATATGATCAACAATGGGTCATCGGACGGAGTTGGAGCTGCTGCTGTCTTCCCATCTCAGACAGCATCGGTTCGCCTACCAAGTGCAGCTTCTGTTTTTACAGCAGAACTTGTTGCCATTCTTGCTGCACTCTTTGTTATTGCTCCTATGACATCTGGTTGTCTTACGATTTTCTCTGACTCCCTTAGTTCTCTGGAGGCACTGAGTGCTTTTGGTTCTAGCCATCGCTGGTTTCCAAGATCCAGTGGTGGCTTTTTTATCTTTCTCCTATTCATAAGATTTCTTTTTGCTGGGTGCCCAGTCATGTGGGCATCCCAGGTAATGAAAGGGCGGATGCTGCGGCCAAGGAGGTGGCATCATTAGGGACACCCCCATCAGCCCCAGTCCCACTTCGTGATGTTTATCCCCTTATCACTAATATGTCGGCTTATGGCAGAAGTTGTGGGATAAGCTTCCTCTAACCAAGCTCCATTCCATAAAACCTTCAGTCCTCCCATGGCCATGTACCATGAGACCACAGAGACTGGAGGTTATTTTATGCCGAGTGAGGATAGGCCATTGCCACCTCACTCATGGGCACTTGATGAATGGGCAGCCCCCACCTTTCTGCATCCTGTGTGGGGTGCAGCTGTCCATCCTTCTCATCTTTGCAGAGTGTCCCCTTTTGACAAATCTTAGGAGGAGGGTTTTTCCTTTGATTACTGGGCAGATGGTCCCCCAACAGGTTCTGCGGGGCATCTTGTCTGAGACTTGTCTCTCTTTTAGTGTGAATAGAATTTTTAAATTTTTAGAAGAATCTAATCTTTTAGCCAAAATTTAATATATTGTTTCATGATTTCATATTCTCTGTTCTTGTATCTATTGTTGATCCATCTATAGTCTGTTTTTATCCTTTGTCAAGTTCTCAATAGTTTATTTTTTTATATCCTTTTACACCCCTTGGTTTTTTTAAATTCCTGTACTTCCATTCTATTGATCTTAATTTCATAGCTATATTTTTTGTATACTCTCCAGATGTCTATATTTTTATTGAGAACACTCATGCAAATTACCCGTCCTTGAATTTGGCTGCCGGCTAGTCCGTTTGGGCTTTGCAGTTTTTATTTTTGGCACTCTTCATTCATTCTTGCTGGTTTGATTTAGTTTTGATACCTTTAGAATTATTAGGTTTTAACAACTCAAATATTTGCTTCTTTTCTTCGAAAACTTTTAGTATTTCAGGATGTAATCGACTAAAGTGTCTTTTGAAATTATATGCTCTTGAAGAGACATCTAGCTTTTTGGTTTGTGGTTTTGTAATTTTAGTTCCACATGTTGAAATATTTCCTGAAGCATCCTAAACTTTGCAAATACATATATCCCTTGATTAGTGCGGATTTTAAAAATGCGGTTTTAATTAGCGCCCCCCCCCCAAAAAAAAAAAAATTGAGACCCTTCATCAATATACGCGGTGCCAATTTTGATTAGCACGTCTTTTTTTTTTCCTTCCACGCGCCATTTTTTCCCTCCAGTGAGCATTAGCAACCCACAGCAGAGCCTTCAGCGAGGGAAAGTTGAAGCGGGCAGTCAGGCAGATGCCAGTCACTCGCCAACCTTCATCTAGGAAAGACCTCTGCCATACTTATTGCTCGTTTCCATCATCAGACTATGTACATAATTTGATTTTATTTTATATATTTTTGTTTAATAAATTACCTTTATAATTATGGACAAAAAAGAAACTCTTAAACGTAAACACATCACTTTGGAGACTAAACTTGATATAATCAAACGATTTGATAATGGCGAAACCAAAGCACAGATAGGTAGGAGGCTAGGTTTTAGCAAGTCAACAATACGCACGATTTTAAAGCAAGCGAGTATCAAGATAAAGGCAAAATTGCATCTATGTCCTCAAGCAGATGTCTTTTGATGATTGAAATGGAGGATTTGCTTTTCATTTGGTTGGAAGACTGCAATCAGAAGCGCATTCCTATTGATGGGAACAACATCAAGATTAAAGCTTTGAGCCTTTTCTCATCATTGAAAAAAGAAAAATATCAAGAGGATGCTTCAACATTTTCTGCTAGTAAAGGCTGGCTCAAAAATTTCAAAGCTCGATCAGGCATAAAAAATATTAAATTATCAGGGGAAGCAGCCAGCGCAGATAAAGATGCAGCAGCCAAATATCCCGATGAACTGAAGAAAATAATTGAAGAAAATGGATATCAACTTTGTCAAATCTTCAATGTTGATAAAACTGGTCTTTTTGGGAAAAAGATGCCTACACGAACATTTTTAACAAAGAAAGAAGCAGCTGCACCAGGACACAAGGCATCTAAAGATAGAATAACAGTTCTGCTTGGTGGTAATACACAAGGAGATTGCAAGCTAAAACCGATGGTAGTTTATTGTATGATGAACCCTAGGGCATTCAAAGGGTTTAACAAGCAATCTCTTCCAGTTATTTGGAAATCAAACAAAAGGGCTTGGATGACAAGGCAGTTGTTTGAAGAATGGTTTACTTTGCATTTTTGTCCCACAGTTAAAAAATACTGTAAGGAAAATAACTTATATTTCAAAGCTCTTTTGATTTTAGATAATGCGCCTGGGCATCCCACTTCACTAAATGATTTAAATAGCAATGTGAAAGTTATTCTACCACCAAATACCACTTCTTTGCTTCAGCCAATGGAACAAGGAACTATTTCAACATTCAAAGCATATTATTTGAGACAAAATTTTAATAAAGCCATTGAAGCTACAACTGGAAATAACCCGCTTACTCTAGAGGAATTTTGGAAAAGATACGATATTAAACAAGCAGTCGAGAACATTCATAAATCATGGAAAGAAGCTACAGAGAGCTGCATGAGGGTTGTCTGGCAGAATCTTTTGCCAGAGTGTGCAAACAATTTTTGTGGTTTCAACGTCTACGGGGACGACTTTCGATCTTTTGGCGTGGCCCAGATGCCAACTCTGGAGTGTCGACTCCAACAGGCATTGAACTGCCTCTCTTGCTATGCCGAAGCGCACAGGTTTCGGTTTTCTTTGGCCAAGACTAAGGTGGTGCACTTCTTCCGCCATCCATGGCTCCACCACAACCCAGATTTGTTTCTTAATGGGGTGCCCCTGGATGTGGTTGAGTCGCACTGTTTCCTTGGTCTTGTATTCAACCGACGCATCACCTGGGAGGCTCATATTCGCAGCCTTAGGGTCTCCTGTACCTGCGCCATGGATATTCTCCATTCTGTGACGTTCAGCGCTTGGGGTGCTGATAGGGCTACTGCCTTACTTTTATACCGATCCTTTGTTCGTTTGAAGCTCGACTACGGATGCAAGTTTTATGCATCCATAGCCGAGCGTGTATTGCCGAAGGTCGACTCGATCCACCTTCGGCACACACCGGCCTTCACTTGGCGACTGGTGCCTTCTGCACTTCCCTCATTGAGAGCTTGTTGGTCAAAGCTGGGGAGATGCCACTTGCTCTGCGCCGCGTGCAGTGCATCACTCACCTGTACGCACGAGCCCAACGCCTCCCTCAGTCGCCAACAGCTGTCACTGCATCTGCAGCTGATCTCGACAGTGCCTATGCCGCCGAGAGACGCCAGTCATACCCTAAGCCCTTTAGGTTTAGGGCCAGGAAACTCCTTCGAGAGCTAGATATAGCTCTCGGGACGGTGGTGCCCCTGGTTCTGCCCAGGATGCCACCCTGGAGGGTACCACATTTGGCTATTTGTCGCCACGCCTCTGCTACCAAAGCTTGTACAGCGCCGGGAGTATTGCGTTTGACCTTTTTGGAGCACACCTCGTGTCACGCTGGAACTGTGCCAGTGTATACGGATGGCTCCAAGTCCCAAGAGGGGGGCGGCTTCCATGCCGTATCCCCTCTGTTTGAAGTCAGCGGGTCTCCTAGGCTGACTTGACCGGACCAGCGTTTCGCTCTTCCTCACACAGATTACATGGCGGGAATACGGGCAGCTCTTCGGACTGCTTGGCAAAGAAGATGGGAGACGGTCGAAGGGAACTTAAAGTTGCGTGCCATTGCGCCGCGACTCTTCCCATGGACTTATCCCCCAATTCCATGATGGCTTCATGTTGCTTTCTGTCATCTCCGAATCGGACACACTCGTGTGACGCATCGCTATTTGATGGAGTGCTCACCTGCGCCCTATTGTGATGACTGCGTCATCCCCCAGACTGTTTGGCCTTGTCGAATGTCCCATCTGGGTGATCTTCGTGCATGTTATCTGTCCCGGTACCTGGATGGGCAGGGTCGCTACGGCCTGTCCCTTGTACTCGGGACGGTTTTGTGCACTTTGACTTGTGGACTTGTTGACTTTTGGGGGGAGGCCGGGCTTCTTCCCTTTATATAAGTAGTTTTTATTTTATTTTTTGTTTTTGTTTTCCCTGTAAGTTGCACGCTCCTGCGCCGGGGTGAGGGGGACCTCCCCCCCGACGTAGGAGATTGCTTCCTAATTGTTAAGTTTTTTCCAATTTTATGATTGTTATGTTTTCACACTCTTATTTTAAAGTAGCCCAGTTCTAGGCTGTCGTGCGTCCGGCGAATTATGCCCAAGTGGGCAGTTGCCAGATGGGCTGTAAAAAAAAAATATGTGGTTTCACGATCGTGTCAACAAAGTTATTGATGAAATTGCTACAGTTGGAATAGAATCTGGCTTTGAAGCAGATTCGGAAAACATTAGGGAATTGTTGGAATCTCACTCAAAAGACTTGACTGACGACGATCTCACAATTGACTATGAATATGCTTACGAGGAAGAAGATGAAAAGGGAACAGAAGAAAAGGAAACGGCCCCTAAAGAAATTTCAAATAAAAAGCTTGAAGAACTATTTGATGCAATTGAAAAAGCAAAAGAAATCGTAAGAGAAATTGATCCAAACAAAGAGAAAAGTATGAATGTTCGTTGTGGAATCGATAAGCAAGTTGATTGCTACTGCAAGATTAAGGAGGAAAGGAAGAAATCTAATACTGTTCAATTGAAGTTGGATATGTGTTTTGGTAAAAAATAAACTTGTAAGTCTTATTCTATTTCTTTTATTTATATCCCTCTATTATTTGAAAAATATAAAATGAGTTTTTAGTGAAAAAGAAACTATATGTAATTTAAATATTTTTGAGGATTCATTATAATTATTCCCATTGGTTCTTAAGTTTGATTAGCATGGTTTTGCTTTACACGGTAAAACTCGGGGATTTATTAACTGCGCTAATCAAAGGATTGCTGTATAAATATAGTGTTTATTATCTGAACTCTCAGGAAAATACTTGAATATATCAGACTTAATTTTTTAATCTTTATCCATTATTAAGGGTCATGGACTAATAATAATTGCAATTAAAGAATCAATATATACCTCTACAAATTACAAAGAATCTGAAAAAAAAAAAATTAGCAATACAGATAATTGGCTCTAAAATTAAAACAATTCAGAATTCCCAATCTTATTAAGCATTATTTAGTTAGTTTCCTAGATGCATACAGTAGTTAGTAATTTAATTTAATTAAATAGGAGCTGTACAGGTAAAGAATATAAATCTAGTTAGCTTAAAAGAATTAGAAGCAAGGCCTACAAATTACAATATCAATTCAATATCACCAATATGTATTGAAATATTGCCTGGGGCCAGAACAAGGAGTCTTGATTTCAAGGTTTCTGGCCCCAGTTCTGGCTTTGTCACTAAAATCTCCGGCTCTGGCTCTGAAACCCTGCTAATAACAACAGGGTTATAAGAATAGATTTATTTAAGAACTGACTATTATACAAAAGAATATTTACAATTGGAGCAGCATCAGAGATTTTTGGGTCTTTAGACAAAATAGACCCAAGCCTGGAACAATTGGAGATTTTTCAGTCCAAGACTAGAATGGGTCCAAGAATGGAACCTTAAAAATACAATTTTTATTAAGATATGAACATGACAGATTTTCCCAAAGAAAAAAATTAATAATGAAATATATTAGAAATCTATAGATTTAGTGATATAATAATGTAAATCTATCACGATAAATTATATTAAATATAAGTTGGACCTTAGGCTTATTAATTTTACAACTAACAGAAAACTTTACAAGGAGGTGAGGAAACCTCGATCTGGCACAGAAATGGTCAACATTAATTTAAATTAGGAGTTATTTACAAAATACATAAATTTCCTAATAAGTATATATACTAGTAAATAATACAGGATGTTACTTTCCCTTTCTCGTATCCTTACAGATTTAATATGGTTGTTTTGAAACAAATTACTTATGAATATATAATTTAAAAACTTTTTGTTAAGACTATAAATTTATATCTTTCTTGAAAAAATGTAAACTTATTTAATTAAAAATTTGAACAATTTTCCCAAAATATTTAATCAAAAGTAAATTTTTTAAAGAAAAAGATTAAGGTAATATTAGAAGAAAAGGGGAAAATGTAGGTATTACAACATTAGACACATGTTTTGTTAGAAAAATCAAAAGCGGCGCTCTTTTAAAAACTTGTACCTAGGGTTGCCAATGTGCAGATTAAATGTTGCCAGTGTATAAAAATAATAGTTTATTTTCATATTAAGAAAAAGCAAGGCTGATGTATTTCAAATGTCAATTTTAATTCTATCAAGGTGTAGTATCTTAAAAATATGTACTTTCTGCACCAAACCAAAACCATATATGACTGGAATGCTTAAAAAGATCATTAGTACTTTTATAACACTAAAAATATGGTGTAGGTTTTATGAAGTTTCACCATCATTTTTAAGGTATTTTGACCTTCCCCTTCCCCCTCCTGCAATAAAAAAAAACTTGTAATATTCCTAATTTGAAAGGCTAATATTAAATTTGAATTCAAAAGGCAATTGCTAAATGATGTTAGGCCTTTAGTTTTTCTACCATGTTCCTTGATTTCAGATATATAAGCCTCACCCCTGAATCCTATTTAAATGTCCATATCATATTTTAATTCAGAGAAAAAATCTTCAAAATGATATATAATACACTATGTGATTCAAAATTCACAATGTGTCTCCCAAGATGGCAGCCAATTTATTTTTCACCATAATATAATTAGAAATTTGCCCACATTAAGTAGTGTAAGTGCTATATAGGGTATATCTATGATATACTCTATATAGCATTTGCATATTTTTTAAAAATAGATATTTATAACAAAGCGCCCACAATATTTAAAGGTAGGCATAAACCCAACATTTACCATTCGTTTCAAGACATCTCGTCTAAGGAATTTTGAAATGTTTGATGAAACTTCAAAAGATCTATGTGTTTTTACTATTACAAACAGTACTAATGGTGTTTTTAAGGCATTGTAGTCAGGTAGTCGCAGAAAACACTTATTTTTAAGATACTAGCACTCTGAGTATGACTATTTGCAGCGATACTATTTTTAAAATAACTGCTCTCTGCACCAAAACAAAGCCGTAAATGATGACTAAAATGCCTAAAAATACCATCAGTACTGTTTCTTAATACAACCTAACATCATTCTCACATCTGTCACCCCTTCAGGGTGGAACACTACATAAAAACATTGGTGAAACTTCCCAAGACCTACACTGTTTTAGTATTATAAACAGTACCTACTAATAGTGATAGTGTAACCACTATATAGGAGCATAGAATTTATTTATAATACTAGTTTCGGTATGAAGTTTATCATATCCTCTTTAGTTGTATACTGAGAATGGAATGGACACAAGAGTCGGTACACACCCTCAAAATCCTGACAAAAGGAGAAAAAGATGGAGAAAATGAGTCATTAATCAGGGGGTGTGGTTCTAAGATCATTAACTATACTGTTTACGATTAAGTTCCAGGAATAGGATCTACATCCAAAAGTATTTTTAGGCAATGTAGTCATAGTCATCATAAATGGTTTTGGTTTAGTGCCTATGCCTCAATGTTAAGAAAGACACCCTCTGTTCCTGGCCCTTCCAGGCCTACAAGCACTATCATTTCTGCACCCATTTGGAACTCGTGTGGATTCTATCAAAGCTGGGTGCTTCCCTGGTAAAGCTGGCAGCACAAAGGGTTCACACCCAGCCCTGACTAAAACCAAAATAAGTCCAAAAGTGCACAGAGCAGAGCCTCAATTACATTGGGGCCCCTCATTCAGAGATTACCTGGCATTTTTGAGCTCGCTGGCTTCAAACACTTAGTAGTTATTCGCTCAACTAATGGCAGCATGTTGGCCAAGGGCAACATGATCTATCAGAGGAGAGCTTTAGCTGGTATGATTGGTAGAGAGCCGAAAGTGACCATTTTCTTGGACTGAAGCCTTCTGGTGAATGCAGCGGATCGCTCTGAGGCAGCCAAGATAAGTGCTCTTCGGACACATGATGGCACCCCGGTGAGTGTCACGCCGCACTCTACCATAAACTTTGTGAAAGGAGTAGTTTATGCAAGGGAACTTGTGGACTACTCCAGAGAAGATATCACTCTAGAGCTGTCTGACCACGGGGCAGTCAAGGTTGAGCGTGTGATGAGAAAACAAGGAGGGGCTTCGAGACCCACCCCTACACTCATCACATTCGACCGTGACAAGCTCCCTGAGTCGGTGCATGCAGGTTGGTACCAATACTGCGTGAAGTCATTCTTGCCACTGCCGTGGAGGTGCTATTACTCTCACCCCTTCAGCCATATGAATCGCTCATGTAGATGTGCAAAGTTGTGGTCACCCAAACTGTGTAAATCGCTCCAAGGCCGCACACGATAAGTCTAAATTGTGTGTGGCCAAGTGTGTCAATTGCAGAGAGCCGCACCCCGTTTCTTCAAAGCAATGTGGTGCATATCTCCTTGAGAAAGAAATCCTGGCCGTTTAGGGCCAGGATCGACTCTCATTCTGCGAGGCTAAGGACTTGGTCCTGGTGTGCCCGGCTCTGCCTGTGACGTCTTATGACTCAAAGCTAAGAAAGACAACCTCTGCTCCTGGCCCGTCCTTGCCAACGATCATGGTTGTTTCCGCGCCTATTCGAGCCCTTCTGCGGGTTCTACTCAACCCGGCCCGGACACTCGCCTGGTAAAGCTGGTGGTACAAAGGGTTCACACCCAGCCCCGGCGTAAACCAGGGCTCAAGTGTGACCATTTCCCATAAATGAAACGGCCACATGCCTTCAATGAGTTGTCAAGCTCACAGAGGCAATGCCCCCCGAAAGGAGGACAGCAATAAAGGAGCTTTGCCTACAGCCAGTGGCGAGCGGGGGGCTCGAGGACAGTGGATTCTCCAAAAGATGGAGACCCTCCACATGATGGGGGCGATGGTGAGGGGCCCCCTCTCCAGCCTGATGGAGCAGGAAGAGGGTGTCCCTCAGGGAAGTATCCTCAGCATTACACCCTTTGCCTTGACCATCAATGGCATTACCTTGGTGCTGCCAGAAGATGTTCTTGCTATGCTCTACATGGACGACCTTTCAATTTCTTTGGGCACCGCCTAGATGCCAACTCTGGAACGTCGACTCCAACAGGCATTGAACCACGTCTCTCGCTATGCCGAAGCGCACAAATTTTTGTTTTCTTTAGCCAAGACTAAGCTGGTGCACTTCTGCTGCCATCCATGGCTCCACCCTGACCCAGATTTGCTTCTTAATGGGGTGCACCTGGATGTGGTGGAATTGCACTGTTTCCTTGGTCTTGTATTTGACCCATGCCTCACTTGGGAGGCTCATATTCACAGCCTTAGGGTCTCCTACCCGCACCATGGATATTCTCTGTTCTGTGACATTCAGTGCTTGGAGTGTTAATAGGGCTACTGTTTTATCAATCTTTTGTTCTTCCGAAGCTTGACTACCTATGTGAGTTTTGTACATCTGCAGCCGAGTGTGTATTGCTGAAGGTGGACTCTGATCCACCAGACCGCCCTTCGCTTGGCGACCGGTGCCTTCCACACTTTCCCTATTGAGAGCGTGCTTGTCGATGCTGAAGAGATGCCACTATCTATGCACCGTACAGAGAGCATTTACTCACCTGTACGTGAAAGCCCGGCGCCTCCCTCAGTAGCTAACAGCTCTCTGCTTTCACAGCTGATCTTGACGGTTCCTATGCTGCCAAGAGATGCCAGTCAGACCCTTTGAGAGTTTAGCTCTCGGGCCAGTGGTGCCCCTGGTTCTGTTCAGGATGCCACCCTAGAGGGTACCACCTTTGACCATTTGTCCCCACGCCTCTGCGTCCAAAGCTTCTTCAGCGCCAGGAGTATTGCGTTCGGCCTTTTTGGAGCACACTTCATGCCACGCTGGAACCGTGGCAGTGTATACGGATTGTCCAAGTCCCAAGAGGGGGTTGGTTTCCACACCATATCCCCTCTGTTTGAAGTCAACTGGGCTCTGCCATGCACTTTGTTTGTGTTCACATTCGAGCTGGTTCAATACATCGCTCAGTATGGGAGATAACCTGATGTGCCCAGTTCGGAAATAGGATTGTGATTTATAGTGACTCTCAAAGTGCTCGGATATCCCCTAGTTCACATTATCTGTGATGTCACAGTTTTGGCAAGACAGGCAGATGTTGAGATTATCTTCTGCTGGGTTCCTGGCCACGTGGGGAATGAGCGCGCTGATGAGGGTGCCAAAGAGTCAGGGAAATGGGCGACCAGACCAGTGTTTCACTCTTCCTCACACTGTTAATATGGCAAGAATATGGGCAGCTCTCCAGGCTGCTTGGCAAAGGAAATGGGAGACAGTCAAGGGGAACGTAAAGTTGCTTGCCATTGCGCCGCAACTGTTCCCATGGACCTACCCCCTAATGCCTGTGCCTTATTGTGATGGCTGCATTGTCCCCCAGACTGTTTGGCACATTCCTGTTGAATGTCTGAATGTCCCAGTCTGGGTGTTGTTCACACACACTACCTGTCCCAGTACTGGGATGAGTGGGGTTGCTACCGCTTGTCCCTTGTACTTGGGATGGATTCATGCACACTGACTTGTGGACTTTATGATATGTTCCTGCGCTGGGGGGAGGCGGACCTCCCTCCGATGCTGTAGCATGCTTCATGCTCATTGCCATTTCCATTTTTCCCTTTTTTTATTGTTATTGCTGTTGTTTTTGTTTTGTTTTACATTTTTATTTTAATGTAGCCTAGTCCTAAAACAAAAAACATAAAACTAAACAGTGCCTCATAGTTTGCCTAGATTGCCCATTGCACCAACTCACCCTCCTACTCCTGATTGAATGGAAACCGATGATATTTTCCAACATCACCAGCCGTGCTTGTTGGATTAACACCCTCAGACATCGAAAGCACTCTTGGCCCATCAATCCGAATCTACCGTCCAAAAATCTCTTCTTGATCTTCCGTTTCCACCTGGCTGTGGGCCCCAATTACAGGCAGGGTCCTCGGCTGGTTCTTTGAAACCATTGGACATATTCCATGTCCTGCTCCTTCCAGGATTTCTTCCCCTGCAATAGCAGGCTCTTCAAAATCATGTATCTCCCCTCCCCCTTTACACTACCCTCCAAGCTGTTGCTGTGAGGATTTTCTTATAAAGCTTTTTACTGTTTGCTCTATTTACCTCCCTCCTTTCTTATCATTGTCAAGACCCAACCTTTTAGAACTTGTGGATCAGTTGCCCTCCCCCTTTTTATTACTCTGAGATTTTAATGCCTGTCCTCCATATTGGGGCGACATCACTCGGAATGTAAAAGGCAGTGTTTTAGAGTCTCTTTTATTATCTTTCTCTGCATTTAAAAACCAGCGGTTTTACCTCTTTTCTTGTCCAGATGAATTCTTTTAGTTGTGTTGACCTGTCTCAACTGTTCACTGGATTGTCTCTCTGATATTTGATTGTCAGCCCTTGATGAACACCAGGGGACTGATCACTTCCCTATTGTCTTGTTGGCTATTCATCCTAGCCCTCATACAGACTTACCTCTCAAGTGGGACTTAGGCCATGCTGATTTGTGAAGGCTTCCAAGAGATGTCCTTCACAAGTGCCTCCTTGGGGACCTTCAGTGGTGTGGAAGCAGTAGTGGCATCAATTATCTACAATGCAGCCACACAGACTATTCCCTGGAGGTGACCTGTAACTGGTTTGCTCAGCCATACCCTGGTGGACCTTGGATTGTGTGACAGCCATCAAAAACTAAAAGTTAGTTCATACCCAATTCCAGTAGAACCCAACCTTGTGTAACAAGGTTGACTGAAGCTGAGCTTGGGTGCTTCATCATAGAACCTTTTGTCAGGCTTGCCGAACTTCATGGCACCATTATATTTCATCAATTTCCTCTATGAATCCTAGTGCAAAGATCTGGAAGAGGATTAACAAGAACCGGGGTCATTATGCTGGCCCCACACACAATTTGTAGGAATCTTTAGTGAATGACAGCCTGGTGGTCAGTAATGCCTTGGCTAACCATTTCCATGCCGTCCATTGTTACAATAATGCTTTTCTAGCCTATAAATCAAATTAAGAGTTTCATCCTCTCAATTTTACAACAAACTCCAACCTTCTGTATAATGCCTTGTTCTCCATCCACTAATTGCATGCTGCCTTATTCCTTTGTAGGTCTATTTCTCCTGGCCTTGATGAGATCCATTTTGATATTATTCACCACCTCCATCCACATTGTCATTTTCTTACTTGAATTGTACAACATTGTATGGGTGAAGGGTTCTTACCTATCATCATGGTGTGTTGGGATTGTCCTTCCCTTTGTCAAACTGGGCAGGGACAAGTTGGACCCAGATTACTACCACCCTATAACTCTTACTAGGTGTCTGAGCAAGTTGCTAGACAAGATGGTGTTGGTGCACCTGAACTGGTTCCTAGAAACCAACCACTTACTGTCTGCATTTCAGTGCAGATTTTGCAGGGGTCACATAGTACTCTTGAACTCTTAGTAAGTTTTGAGGGATCGGTCCAGAAAGCTTTCTCGTTAAAGCATGTGAGTCTTGGCCATATTTTTTAACATTGAGAAAGCCTACATTCCTCATGGAGATATGGCATCTTAAAGCAGCTATACGTTTGTGGTATGAGAGGTCTTTTACTGTCTTTTATTCTAATTTTCTTAGCATCTCGATCCTTTATGGTGCGTACTAGAGACAGCTACTCTGACCTGCTACCCCGAGAGTTTTAAATGTCATATTTTGTAATTGCGATCAATGATATCATTTCCTCTCTCCTAGAGTGTGTATTGGCAACCATGTTCATTGATCACTTGGCACTATACTGTTTCTCACCTTGCCTTCCATCAGCAGTGCATTGCCTGCAGCAGGCAGTCAATGCAGTTTCAAAAAGTGCAAAACTTAGGTGATTCTGCTTTTCCACAAACAAAACTAAGGCAATGCATTTCCACCTGGGTAGAGGGGTCTTGTTCTGCCACCTATCTCCCTACAAGGTGTAGATATAGAGTTTGTCTCGAATTTCACTTTCTGTGCATAACTCTTGATCCCAAGCTATCCTGGTTACCACACCTATGCCATCTTCAAACAGGCTGTCTACGGACTCTAGACATTTTGAAAGTCCTCTCCCAAACATTGTGGGGCAGTGATGGTCGAACACTGTGGTCACTCTACACTGCCCTCATCCAATTCAACTTGGACCATGGGTGCCAAATTTACTCCTTAGCTTAATCCTCAGTCCTTAAAATGCTGAACCCCTTTCACAACCTCGGAGTTTGTCTTTCTAGTAGATTAAACTTTGTTGGGTCCTGGGCAATGAGAGGGCTGATCAGCTGTTCCATTCAGCCAATTCTTTGTCCCCAGATAACTCTTTATTTCCTTTTCAAGACCCCGTAAGGGGCGCGGCGATTTGCCATCCTGACCGCCGTGCTGATGGGACTCAGCACCCTGTCTGACCCCAGCTTAGCCTCTTCTCCTTCCTTCAAAACACTTGTTTCCTCGCTTTTCATACAACCTCTCCCACAACTTTCAATGGTCAGCCTCTAATTTTACAGGGTAGATGCTGACCTTCTTCTCAAGAAAACCGTCCCGGATCGGGGCTGAGGGGGGAGGGGACAATGTTCCCTAACCCCTGAGCTCCGGTTCGGGATGGGTTTTTTTTAACAACCTGCTTCATCCCCACCCATACCTTTCTCACATCCCTTTTCCTCTCCTCTTCACATTCTATCAATTTTTACGCCATGTTCGAGGTGGAGCCGCCATGCCGATGGACTGCCAGGCCACCAGGCGGGAGGGGTGGTCCGAAATGGCGGCGCCTGGCTCTGCCAGGCCTGTAAGCAGCTATTGCATCCTGTAGCACAAACAGGGTCACCATGCCCAATGATGAAAAAAAAAACAACAACAACCCCCAACTTCCCCAAGAACATCAACGGAGCCGCCCTCGGGCAGCTCCACCGAGAAAATGGAGGTCCCCCCTTGTGCTTGCGCAGGGGACCCTCCAAACTTCTTTAACCGGAGAGGAGGCTTACTCCTCTCCTAAGCCTATGGGTGTAGGGGACTCCCCCTCACCCCCTTCTCTGGAGGTGCTTTTGGGCACCTCCCTATCTCCAGCGGCAGTCCCTCCTTTGCTTTCTAAGGGGACTGCCAAGAAAGCCAGCAGGCAGCCCTTAGCCAGCCGCTCCCCATCGAAGTGGCTGGGTAGGGCAAACCCCCTTAGGGGGGAGAGGGAAGCCAGGCCCCTTCGGTCGCTTCCCTCAAAAGACCTGCTGGCAAGAATATTACACCTTGCCGGGGTCGAGCCCTGTGCCTCCCCACTAAAGACTTATGACGCTGCCAAGGGGACCTGCGATGTCCTGGGAGGGGATGGCCAACTGGAGGCCCCTCCTGTGATAGACATGGTCCTTGAGGAGACCCAGCCTCAGACGGTAGGGCCTTCCATGGGGGGGAATCCGGGCTCGGCGCCAAGCACCGAACCCGAATCCGCCCCTATGCAAGGTCCTCCTCAAACGGCTGTGGATTCTCAGGCAGTACAAGGAGGGGAGGGATCTCCTCCGGATGATGCCCCTGCGACCACCAGGACCTTGTCCATTTCAGAGAAGGACCTGGCTGAGGCCGGTCCATCTGGCCTGGGGGCTTCTACCGGTGGGGGTGAGAAGCGGGTTCATTCCCCGCTCTCCTCTCCCAAAAAGAAAAAGACCAAGACCAAAAAGATGAAGAAGACTCGGGGCTCCTCTCCATCTGTGGGGGCTGCGGGGACGGATGGGTCTGCTGCCACTATGGCAAGCGACAAAGCAAAGATCGGCACATCAGGCCCCTCTGCCCTCCCGGTTGTGGAGCCCCTGATCAAGACCAAAAATGCACAGGGTGGAGCCTCGATGACATCGGGGCCCCTCATTCAGAGGTTACCTGCCGTTTTTAAGCCCGCTGGCTTTAAACGCTTCCTCATTATTCACTCCACTGATGGCAACATGATCCATCAGAGGAGAGGATTAGCTAGTGCAATTGGTAGAGAGCCGAAGGTGAACCGTTTCTCAGATGGGAGCCTTCTGGCGAATGCGGCGAATCCCGCCGAAGCGGCCAAGATAAGTGTTCTTCGGACACTTCATGGCACCCCAGTGAGTGTGATGCCGCACTCTACCATGAACTTTGTGAAAGGAGTAGTTTATGTGAGGGAACTCATTGACTACTGCATTGAGGACATCACCCTAGAGCTGGCCAACCATGGGGCGGTCAAGGTCGAATGTGTGATGAGAAAACAGGGAGGGGCCTCGAGACCCACCCCTACACTCTTCGTCACGCTCGACTGTGACAAGCTCCCTGAGTCGGTGCGTGCCGGTTGGTACCGCTACAGCATGAAGGCATTCGTGTTACTGCTGCAGCGGTGCTATTACTGTAACCGCTTTGGCCATACAAATCGCTCATGTAGACGTGCAAAGTCGGGGTCACCCGAAGTCTGTGTAAATTGCTCCAAGGTTGCACACGATAAGTCCAAATTGTGTGTGGCCAAGTGTGTCAATTGCAGAGAGCCGCACCCTGCTTCTTCGAAGCAATGTGGTGCATATCTCCTTGAGAAAGAAACCCTGGCCGTTCAGGCCCAGGATCGACTCTCATTCTGCGAGGCTAAGGACTTGGTCCTGGCGCGCCCGGCTCTGCCTGGGACTTCATATGCCTCAATAGTTAGAAAGGCACCCTCTGCTCCTGGCCCATCCAGGCCAACGACCACGGTTGTTTCCCCGCCCATTCGGAGCCCTTCTGCGGGTTCTACCCAACCCGGGCGCTCCCCTGTTAAAGCTGGTGGCAAAAAGGGTTCATACCTAGCCCCGGCTAAAACCAGGGCTTCCCCCTCTTCCCCCAGCGTGATCGTTTCCCGTAAGGCGAAACGGCCACGCGCCTCCACCGAGTCGTTAGACTCACAGGAGGCAACACCCCTGAAGATGGTCGCTAGGCCATCTTCCGGGGTTCCGAAAGGAGGACAGCAACAAAGGAGCTTCGGCCCCTTCGCCCACGCCCCGAGGTGGAGCGAGTGGCTCGGAGACGGTGGTTCCTCGAAAAGAGGGCCCCCCGCCTCCGAAGCCGCAACGCCCGCCTAAGGTTTCGAGGCGGAGGGAGGAAAAGACTCGCATGGCGAGCCCAACCTCCCCCAATAAGTCTTCGAAGGCGACAGCGCCTTCAGCGCTTTGTCCGGCCAACAGCGCCCGGGGTTCTGCCCCCGGGAAGCGTACGGCCATTCCTGTGAAGGTCTTCAGTTCGAGGAGGGCCCCCGCGTCTCCTCCGAGCTAGGCCTGGAGGGCATATTCCTTCAATGGAATTGCCGTGGACTCCGGGCCAACTGGGAGGAGCTGCGGAGGCCCGTCTCGTCCCATTCCCCGTTAGCTATCTTTTTGCAGGAGACCATGCTAGGCGCGTGCCCCCTGCCTGCCCTCCCGGGGTATAAGGGTCTTGCGACCCCACCACCGCGGTATTTCGTGGCTGGGGGATGCACGGTTTACACCCGGCAGGATGTCTCCATTCTTCCTTTCTCTTTAGATACCTCCTTTCAGGCAGTGGCTGTGCAGCTGCATGTGGATAGGAGGTATACTCTGATTTCTGCATACATTCCACCGTCAGCCGACTTCGACGCGGGGGACTTCCGCCGCGTCGTGGCACGGTTGCCGAGGCCCTATCTCTTGCTTGGAGATCTGAACGGCAGGCATCCCCTCTGGAGAGATTACTCCATAAATCCCAGGGGACAAGTCCTTGCCGGTCTGATCGAAAAGCTTGAGATAGGTGTCCTAAACGTGGATGAGTTTACGCATCACTGTCCGAGAACCGCTTCATTTTCTTGCCTTGACCTATCTCTGTGCTCTTTGGATGTACAGCCTGATTTTGATTGGGGGGTGGTCGATGACCTCCATGGTAGTGATCACTTTCCCATTCAAATATCATTTTCAGGGCAACTGCCGCCTGAGAGACCACCTCGGTGGTGCTTGGCGCGGGCGCGGTGGCCTGCATTTCAGGAAATGACTGAATTCTCTATCTCAGTCGATGAGTTTAGGTCGGTAGATGAGGCAGTTGAGTTCTTCTCCGGCAACCTCATTGCCGTGGGCCTGACTACTATTCCTAGGACGTCTGGCCGTTTTGCACGCCGACCACTCCCATGGTGGTCGGCCGAGTGTGAGACGGCCCTCAAACAAGCGTTATGCCTACATGCGCTATAAGCGCGGCCCGAAAGATTTCACTGTCGCTGAATTTCGTCGGGCTAGGGCTAGGTTCCGGTATATTTCGAAGCACGCCCGCCGCTCTTCTTGGCGGGCATACGTTTCTTCACTTAACAGGAAGACCCCTTTAGCTGAAGTGTGGAAGCGAGACAAAAGGATTCGGGGTAAGTTCTCGCAGGACCCCCCTCCCGTTCTCCAGGAGAATGGGACCGCAATCTCGGACCCCGCGTCCGTGGCGGAATCCTTAGCGACCGCTTTTTCCGCATTCTCTAGCCGTGATGCTGCTCCGCCAGCATTCAATGCACGTCGTGATGTCGCGGAAGGCCGCTGCCTGGACTTTACCTCCAGATGCGGAGAACCCTTCGACGACAAGTTTACTGTGAGTGAGTGGCGTTCCGCTCTCGCTTCGTGCGCGGACACCGCCCATGGTCCGGACGATGTCCCGTACGCTATGCTTTGACACATGGGTGAGCGAGACATGGCCCCTCTGTTAGATTTGTTCAACAGGATCTGGGTGGAAGGTCTTCTCCCAGACTCCTGGCGAATCGCTACTGTGCTCGCCTTTCGCAAACCGGGGAGAGATCACTCTAATCTGACCGGTTTCCGCCCAATCTCTCTAACCTCTTGCGTGTGCAAGTTGATGGAGAAATTGGTAAATGTTAGATTAGCCTTTTTCCTGGACAGCGGAGGCCATCTGTCTTCCTCACAGTGCGGCTTCCGCAAGTTGCACTTCACGTCGGATGCTCTGCTCCGACTGGAAAATGCCGTCTGCGAGGCTTTCCTTCGTAGACAGCACTACGCCACGGTCTTTTTCGATCTGGAGAAGGCCTATGATGCCGCATGGCGATACGGTATCATGGAGACTCTCCACACGATGGGGGCGAGGGGACGCCTCCCTATGTTTATATCTGAATTTTTGCGAGATCGTCGATTCCGCGTATGGGTGGGGGGAGCCCTCTCCGGTTCAAAGGAGCAGGTAGAGGGTGTCCCGCAAGGAAGTGTCCTCAGTGTCACACTCTTTGCCCTGAGCATCAACGGCATCACCTCGGTTCTGCCGGTAGATGTTCTCACTACGCTCTACGTGGACGACCTTTCGATCTCTTTTGGCGCTGCCCAGATGCCAACTCTGGAGCGTCGACTCTAACAGGCATTGAACCGCGTCTCTCGCTATGCCGAAGCGCACAGGTTTCGGTTTTCTTTGGCCAAGACTAAGGTGGTGCACTTCTGCCGCCATCCACGGCTCCACCCCGACCCAGACTTGTTTCTTAATGGGGCACGCCTGGAAGTGGTCTTGCATTTGACCGACGCCTCACCTGGGAGGCTCATATTCGCAGCCTTAGGGTCTCTTGTACCCGCGCCATGGACATTCTCCGTTCCGTGACGTTCAGCGCTTGGGGCGCTGATAGGGCTACTGCCTTACTTTTTTTATCATCCTTTGTTCGTTCGAAGCTCGACTACGGATGCGAGTTTTATGCATCCGGAGCCGAGCGTGTATTGCGGAAGGTGGACTCGATCCACCACACTGGCCTTCGTCTGGCGACCGGTGCCTTCCGCACTTCTCCCATTGAGAGCCTGTTGGTCGATGAAGGGGAGATGCCACTCGCTCTGCGCCGCTTGCAGTGCATCATTTGCCTGTACGCGCGAGCCCGGCGCCTCCCTCAGTCGCCAACAGCTCTCACTGCAGCCGCAGCTGATCTCGATGGTGCCTATGCCGCCGAGAGACGCCAGTCATACCCTAAAAGGGTTTAGGGCCAGGAAACTCTTTCGAGAGGTAGATATAGCTCTCGGGCCGGTGGCGCCCCTGGTTCTGCCCAGGACGCCACCCTGGAGGGTACCACATTTGGCTATTTGTCGCGACGCGTCTGCTTCCAAAGCTTATACTGCGCCGGGAGTATTGCGTTCGACCTTTTTGGAGCACACATCGTGTCACGCTGGAACCGTGCCAGTGTATACGGATGGCTCCAAGTCCCAAGAGGGGGTCGGCTTCCACGCCGTATCCCCTCTGTTTGAAGTCAGCGGGGCTCTACCAGGCGCTGCGTCTGTCTTCACGCCCGAGCTGGTTGCAATACACCACTCGGTACGGGAGATTACGCGATGTGCCCGGTTCGGAGACAGGATTGTGATCTATTGCGACTCACAAAGCGCCCTGAGTGCTCTCGGGGCATTGGAATCTCTGCATCCCCTGGTTCGCGAAATCCGTGACGCCACGGTTTTGGCTAGCCGGGTGGATGTCGAGATTATCTTTTGCTGGGTTCCTGGACATGGAATTGCGGGGAATGAGGGCGCCAAAGAGTCCGCGAGGACTCTGCGACCGGACCAGCGTTTCGCTCTTCCTCACACTGACTACATGGCAGGAATACGGGCAGCTCTTCGGACTGCTTGGCAAAGAAGATGGGAGACAGTCGAAGCGAACTTAAAGTTGCGTGCCATTGCGCCGCGACTGTTTCCATGGATCTATCCCCCAATGCCGCGACGACTTCAGGTCGCTTTCTGTCGTCTCCGAATCGGACATACTCGTGTGACGCATCGCTATCTGATGGAGCGCTCGCCAGCGCCCTATTGCGACGACTGTGTCGTCCCCCAGACTGTTCGGCACATTCTTGTCGAATGTCCCAGTCTGAGTGATTACACGCATGTTACCTGTCCCGGTACCGTGATGGGCGGGGTCGCTACCGCCTGTTCCTTGTACTCGGAATGAGTGCGTGCACATCGATTGGTGTACTTATTGACTTTATGGGGGAGGCCGGCCTTCTCCCTATTATTTAAGCAGGGTTTGTTTTTTTTTGTTTTGTTTTGTTTTTTGCATTTGTTTTTGTTTTGTTTTTTTAGGTTGCACGCTCCTGCACTGGGGGGACCTCCCCCGACGCAGGAGCTTGCTTCCTTTCCCCCATTTGGGGTGTTTTTGTTTTTTTTCGTTTAATTTTATTTTAAAGTAGCCTAGAACTAGGCCAGTTTTAATACAGCGACTAATGCCCAAGTAGGCAGTCGCCAGATGAGCTCTTAAAAAAAAAAAATCCTTTTCAAGATTTCTTTTCCTTAGTTGTGGCAGGATGTGATGGTTGTTCATCATTTAAATTATATGATATTAAAATGTCTGTTTGTTCTTGCCCCTCTAGCCTTCAGAGACTACGGTCCTTAAAAGTGGCCCTTTGTCGCATTCACATCAGCCACCCGAGACTTACCCATGGCCATCTTGTTTCATCTGTTGCTCAAATCACTCCTTGCTGCTGTTTTTGTGGTGGGGACCAATTGGTCACCCATCTTCTATTGGAATGTCCTCATTTTGCCATTTATTCTAAAGTTGTCCTGTTTCCCCGATCCTTTCAACTATCCCTCACCTGTCCCACCTTTGTTTCCTTCTGGCAGAGCAATCTTTTAAACCTTCATTTTTAATTTTTTTTTATCTAATAGTGGTCTTCTCCCTCTTATAATTAATTTGCCCACATTTGTTCCTGCTGCCATTTAAAATCCACTTGGATTGGGCAGCTGCTCAACTTGTTTCTTCCTTAAATCCTATAATATTGAAAATCAAAAAGCTTTCATTGCCATCCCTTGCAACAGCCTGACTAAGAAAATGTGCAACATGCACATCATTATATGATGGTGAACCAACTATTTAGATAATAGACACACACTCCTATAATATTTTGTCGGCCAGATATCAATCATCAAAACCTTCATTAACACATTCCTGGCCCAATTGCCAACTGCCTTCTCTATCTGTAGGGCCATGACGGAATTTTCCGTCATTTATAGGGAGGCAATTTGGGGCCCATGACTGAAATCACCGTCATTTTTCCATTTGTTTTATTGATAACTTTGAAGCTTGGGCCTGTGAGTAGACTTACAGAGATTATCGTACATCTGGCTCTGTTGCCAGTTTTAAGAGTACCAAATTTGCATCTGATAGTAGGCTGAAGTAAACATGTAGATTGGCGGCGTGCCTGAAAAAGTGGATTTTTGTGTGTTTATATTTCGTTCACCCTTTCATGAATATTCATGGCGTTTGAGTCCTAGTTCAAATATACCCGGTGCCATTTTTGTACAAAATTGCCCGAAAATAACAAAACGAAAAACGCTGTTTACTTACCTTATTGCAGTGGGTATACTTCTGAAATAGCGATGAGGAAAGCGTGGAATCTTTCTTTAATTCCCATTTTGGTAAAGAGGGAATCTTTTGCAGAAAATGGTGGTCTAAAAATAATGGGGATCACTTGAGTGACGTTAAGTTTTAGAACATCTAAATTCAAAATTATCATTAATCTCTAATGCCTAGCCACAAACCTTGCAATCACTTTTAATCTTAAGTAAATTAGGATCGTCCCAAAAGGTTAACAATTTATCTTGATCCGAAAATAGAGCACAAAGTTTTGGCAATAGACAAAGGGCAAATTTCACATACGGAGCCATATTCAAACTGCATTGACTGCCTAAAAGTCGTCTTTCCTCCACCCAAAGGGCTCAACAAAAACTAGTTCCTTTAAACGATCTAGCTAAGTATATTTAAATGTATAAAGAAGGTAATAAAAATAGTAAAATGGGGAAAAATATATTGACAAATAAAACAAAATAAAAAATTCAATTCATTCATTTCTGATGTCAGACCCCACCCCAACCCCCATTATAATTCACAAAAGGATTAAAGTTGCAGGAATGATTTGGTTAAATCATTTATTTCTGTAAATGTTAGAACATTATTCTATAAACAATTATGATTATATACTCGGGGGCTGTGCCCCCCAGACTGCCCCCAATTGATTGAAACTCAGGATCATCGTAGGGAGGTCCTCCCGCAGTGTTTACCCCCCACAAGCAGTCCCCTTAAATTTACTCTAAAAATGTGAAACATATTGGAACACAGATGAAATAGTTTACTTCCCATCATTCGTGCTGCCGATCTACATGTTTACCTAGACTGACACCAAGGGCTAGTGTTGCATCAACTACCAAATGACCGATATATCCATCATGGGCCGTTAATGTGTTAATGCTGTCTCCCACAGTGACCCCAAACTTCATCAATGCTGTCTGCCATGGTGATCAAAAACTTCATTAATGTTGTCTCCCACAGTGACCCAAAACTTCATCCATGCTGTCTCCCATGGTGATCAAAAACTTCATCAATGCTGTCTCCCATGGTGAACTCCTTAAACTCTACATGCATAACATAACTGCCTACTAACTCTAGATATACCTAGCTTCATACATATATAATATAACTTTCATATTCATACACTGAAACACACAGCTACTCATCTCCTCGTACCCTACTTCAGCACACTACACACCATATTCGCAGCAACACTTGAGTATATTTTTCAAAGAGTCAGAATTGGGAGTCATATTTTAATAATCCGAATCATTTATTTTATTGCCAACTTCCTATCCTTGCATTAGTGCCACAATGTCTCTTCTTTTTTTCTGCTTATTAAACTATTTACTTTCCGCACAATTTTAGTTTCTTTTACAAACCCTTTTCCCCCAATTTTTCTCATATTCAAAAATTTTTTGTTTTGGATGGTATAGTTGTTTTTTTTTTAATGATTAGAAAAGCTTTGTTTTGGATAGTTATAAAACCTTTTTGTTTGGGATGGTTAGAAAACCTTTTTGTTTTGGATGGTTAAAAAATCTTTTTGTTTTGGATGGTTAGAAAACATTTTGTTTCGGATGGTTAGAAAACTTTTTTGTTTTGGATGGTTAGAAAACCTTTTTGTTTTAGATGGTTAGAAAACCTTTTGTTTTGGAGGGTTAGAAAACTTTGTTTTGGATGGTTAGAAAACCTTTTTGTTTTGGATAATTAGAATTTTTTTTTGTTTTGGATGGTTAGAAAACCTTTTTGATTTGGATGATTAGAAAACCTTTTTGTTTTGTAAGGTTAGAAAAACTTTTGAGTGGTTCACCAATTATAATAAGCATTGCCTTCCATTGACAGATATAAATGTTTAAGTTCAATTTTTGTGACAAAGCAAATTAAGAGGATAATGGCTCTTCTTATGGTCTTCCCTTAAACATTTGTATGAGATAGTAGTAGATGGCATTAGAAATTTATGTGGTTGAAGGTAAGTTTGAATGATAATCATTATTAGCTTGAAATGTTATTTTCCAAATTAGTGATATATTGTCTTTAATGGTAATTTAGGATAACTTTATAGCGAATTTGTGATACTTTGTAGCAAACTTATGACACTAGCAAATTTGACACTTTGTAGCAAACTGTTTTAATAATATTTGCCAATAGTCGCTCTGATGTATTTTGTGTAGTTTGTACAACAGGAAGTTTTTTAGGTATTCACCCTCACATGCGGGTATGAGGGAGGGCATGGGCTAACCCTAATTGCCTTGAGATGGATCTGCAGCTAAACCTTTCTCACATTTTCACTTTCTACACCTTTGTAAGAGGGAGACATCTGGAGGATTCTATGTCCTCACACTCTCAATACCCACACTTGCGTGCTCTCCCAGCCACAACACCAACATTTACATGCTCTTTTAACCCCAACACCCAAAGCTTCATGTCCACCTGGCTATATATCTAACACATTTTCAGTTCCCCTATTTTCACTCCTGTGCCCTTGTTAGTTTTCACATTTTTAACTACAATAAAAGTTCCCCCATCTCAACCTTTACATACTTTCACATCTAACTGCTAAATTTGGCGCCCTTTTTCAAAAGGTTTAGACAGCAGCCCTCATTGGCTCTTGTCAAAAATCAATTCCCTCTCGGGAAAAGGAAAAGAAATAGAAATGGGTAAGGGTTTTACCACCAATCTGCACTTATTATGATGGCTTTAATTTCATAATAAAAAGACCTACTGATTAATGTAGGAATCTGAACCATGAGTATATTTTCAGTCTAGCTAAAATCACTG
Source organism: Ceratothoa steindachneri (assembly GCA_963969495.1). Lineage (NCBI taxonomy): Eukaryota > Metazoa > Arthropoda > Malacostraca > Isopoda > Cymothoidae > Ceratothoa > Ceratothoa steindachneri. The sequence continues at coordinate 187,766,307 of OZ018317.1, read as the reverse complement.
GAAAAAATATTTTTCTAAAATATCAAATATTTTCACTTTGAAGCATAAATTCATTCAGTTTTATCTAAATGGAGGAAATGCTACTGATGTAGCTATTGTGAACTGAAGGCAATTGTACAATAACTTTGATTATTAATTCTTCACTATAGGTACTGTAATTAAGGTGCCAGAATAGTATTTCCTAATGGATGGGACTAAGAATAACTGGAAAGGCTTTAGTAACGACTTTGCCAGAAAAGCAATCTGGATATAGAATTGTGATTACTATGTCAGCCGCACAGGGGGGAACCATGTGTAGCTAGTTACATTTTGTATCCAGTTGCATGCCCTCCCAGGGTGAGTTCAAATTTGGGGGACCCTGTCACTGAGTTGACTTGAGCTCTATGGTGTAGCCTGGGAAAGTGGTTGGTGTGCTTTCCTCCCCTCACCCCCACTCAGCACTACTTTACTTTTTTATTAACATTAACATTATTATTATTATTTAGTGTTATATTAATATGATTTTTATATTATTTGTATTTATTATTATATAGGTATTATAATTATTTATTATGATAAATATTAATTATTATTATTTATATGATTAGTATACTATTATTATTTAATATTTATTATAAGTATTTACCTATTATTAGCATTATGGCTCTCCACTCAACCTTTTCTTCCTATATAGAGTTCGGTCCGGTAGCCATGGTGTCTCATGGACTGCATGCCTAGGGACTCCTTTTGGAAGTGAGTTCATTCTGTATCCTCCTCCCAAAAAGAAAATTAAGAGGACTAAATGATCCTCTCACTCCGCAGGGGTCCCAGTGTGATCACCATGCAGTGTGCGCCAAGGCACCTCTTAACCAACCAATCTGAGGGGGTTCAGGGATGGATGGGTCCAATGCCACTTCAGCTAATGACCAGGCCAAGATTGGCACATCTGCCCAGAGGCGCCGATGGCTTTGGTGTCCCAAAAGGAGACCAAAGTCACAAGGGCACTGAGTGGCGCCTCAATTATATCAGGCCCCCACCATTAAGAAACTACCTAGCATTTTGGAGCCTGCTGACTTGAAACATTCTCTGTTTATTCACTCCACTGATGGCAGCATGTTGACTAAGGGCAACATGATCCATCGGAGGAGAGCATTAGCTAGCTTAATTGGTAGAGAACCTAAGGTATCCTGTTTCTCGGGCTCATGTCTGAGGCTAAGGACTTGGTCCTGCCACCCAGCACTTACTGGCATGTCTTGTGTCTTAAATTTTAAAAAAGGTAGCCTCTGCTCCTGACCCCTCCAGCCCTATGAGTACTGTCATTTCCACACCCATTTGGAGCCCTTGTGCAGGTTCTACTCACCTTGTGTGCTCTGGTAACCAGGGCTTTCCCCCTCCCCCCAGCATGACCATTTCCCATAAGGCAAAATGGCCGTGCACCTCCACCTAGTCGTTAGACTTGAAGGTGGTTGTGAGGCCATTTTCCAGGGCTCCTAGAGCTGCTCCCCAACAAGGAGGACAGCACGGAAGGAGCTTCGGCTACTATGCCTCCACCCACCCATGGCTGAGCTTGTTGGCTCAGAGAGAGTGGATCCTCCAAATGAGGGTCCCCCTCCTCCGAAGCCATCTTTTTATGTTCTAGATGGAGCATGGATTCCAACAGGAATTTTACCACATCTCTCACTATGCCAAAGCTCAAAGGTTTGTTTTCCCTGGCCAAGACTAAGGTGGTGCACTTCTGCCACCATTCACGGCTCCAGCAAGACCTGGACTTTATTGTAACAGGGCTTGCATTGAAGTGGTGGATTTGCACTGTTTCCTTGGTCTTATTGATGCTGGGGAGATGCCACTTGCTCTGTGCCATCTACAATGCATTATGCACCTGTATGCACAAGCTTAGTGCCTCCCTGAGTTGCCAATGGCTCTCACTGCATCCACAGCCAATCTCGACACTGCCTATGCTGCTGAGAGATGCCAGTCATACCCGAGAGCTTGGAAACTCCTCCAAGAGCTCCGCGTAGCTCTTGAGCCAATGGCACCTCTGGTTCTGCTGAGGACACCACTCTGGAGGGTACCACCTCTGAATTTTTGTCACTGTACCTCTGCTCCCAAAGCTTTCACTGTTCTGGGAGTATTGTATTTGGCCTTTTTGGAGTACACTTTGTCTCATGCTGGATCTGTGCCAGTGTATACAAATGGCTCCAAGGCCCAGGAGAGGCTTGGTTTCCATGCCATATACCCTTTGTTTGAAGTTACTAAAGCTCTACCAGGCACTGTGTCTGTCTTCATTGTTGAGCTGGTTACAATACACTACTTTGTACGTAAGATGATGCTTCATGTCCTGTTCAGAGACTCGATTATGATTATGATCTGGTTCACGGTATCTGATGCCACAGTTGCCGTGAGCCGGGTGGATGTTGAGATTATTTTCTGATGGGTTCCTGGGCTTGTGGGAATTGCGTGGAATGAGGGCACCAAAGATTTGAAAGATCTGGGCAACTAGATTAGTGTTTGACTCTTCTTCACACCGACTACATGGCAGAAATTAGGGCAACCCTCTAGGCTGCTCAGCAAAGAAGAAGGGAAATTTCTGAGGGGAATTCCGGTCGCTTGGTCATTTTTGAATTGGGCACACTTATGGCAACTTATGCCCAAGTAGGCAGTTGCCAGATGGGCTCCTTAAAAAAAACACCCTGGGCGCTTCCCTAGTAGAGCTTAGGGCAGAAAGGGTTCACACCCACCCCCAGCTTACACTAGCGTGCCCGTTTCCCGTAAGGTGAAACTGCCATGCAACTCCACCGAGTCGTTAGGCTCACAGGAGCTAACACCACTGAAGATAGTCATGAGGCCGTCTTCCGGGGTTCCTAAAGCTGCCCCCCAAGAGGAGAACAGCACTGAAGGAGCTTCCGCTCGTTTGCCCACACTCAGTGGTAAGCTGGGTGGCTCAGAGACGGTCCATCATCCAAAAGAGGGACCCCCGCCTGCCTAAGGCTTCGAGGCGGAGGGAAGAAAAGACTCGAATGGCGAGGTCCCCCGCCCCTGATAAGTCTTGGAAGGCGACAGCGCATTGTCCAGCCAACACCGCCCTGAGTTCTGCCTACGGGAAGCGTACAGCTTTCCCGTGAAAGTCTTCTCTTCAAAGTTCGCCGCCCGCATCTCCTCTGAGCTAGGCCTGGAGGGCATATTCTTTCAATGGAATTAACATGGACTCAGGGCCAACTGGGAGTAGCTGCGGAGGGTCGTCTCCTGTTTTCCCTTAACTCTTTTTGGCAGGAGACCATGCTAGGCGCATGCCCCCTGCCTACCCTCCCAGGGTATAAAGGTTTTTCGACCCCATCGCCACGGGATGGGGGGCTGGGCAGGAGAATGCCACATTTACATCCTGCATGATGTCTTTCTTATTCTGTTTGCTTTAGATACCTCCTTTCAGGCAATAGCTGTACAGCTGCACCTGGATAGGAGGTATACAGTTAATTCTGCGTACATTACACCATCAGCTGACTTGGCCGCGGGGGACTTCCGCCTCGCCGTGGCACGGTTGCCGAGGCCTTTTCTCTTGCTCGGGGATCTGAACGGTAGACAACCCCCTCTGGGATGAATACTCGATCAATCCCAGGGGTCAGGTCCTTACTGAACTGATAGACGAGCTGGAGATAGGTGTCCTAAATGTGGATGAATCTACGCATCACTGCCAGAGAACCACTTCATTTTCCTGTCTCGATCTATCTCTTTGCTCTTTGGATCCACAGCCTATTTTGGGTGTGAGGTAGTCAATGACCTCCATGGGTGTGATCTCTATCCCATTCAAATGTATTTTTCTAGGCTGCTGCCATCTGATAGCCTACCTTGGTCTTTGGGGCTGGCGCTGTATTCCGTATTTCAGAAAATGACTGATTTCTCTGTCTCAGTTCACGAGTTTAGGTCGGTAGATGAGGCCATTGAGTTCTTATCCCGCAACCTCATCGCCGTGTGGCCTAACAACTATTCCTAGAACGTCTGGCCGTTTTTGCACGCCGACCGCTTCCGTGATGGCCAGCCGAGTGTGAGGCGGCTCTCAAATAGAAGCGTCATGCCTACATGCGCTATAAGTGCTGCCCGAACGATTTCACTGTCGGTGAATTTCATCAAGCGAGGGCTAGGTTCCTGTATATTTAGAAGCACACCCGCCGCTCTTCTTGGCGTGCATACGTGTCTTCACTTAACGGGAAGACCCCATCTAGCAGAGGTGTGGAAGTGAATCAAAAGGCTACGGGGCAATTTCTCGCAGCAACCCCCTCCTGTTGTCCAGGGGAAGGTGACCGCAATCTCGGAGACCGCGTCCGTGATGGATTCCTTCATCGCGACCGCTTTCTCCGCATTCTCTAGCTGCTCCACCAGCATTCAATGCGCGTCGCGATGTCGCGGAAGGCCGTCGATTGGACTTTACCTCCAGAGGCGGAGAACCCTTCAATGACAGGTTTACTGTGAGTGAGTTGCGTTCCGCTCTTGCTTCGTGCGCCGACACCGCCCATGGTCCCGTACGCCATGCTTCGTCACCTGGATGAGCGAGGCATGTCCTTTCTGTTAGATTTGTTCAACAGGATCTGGGTAGATGGTATCCTCCCAGACTTCTGGCGAATCGCTACTGTGCTCGCTTTCGCAAACCGGGGAGAGATCGCTCTACCCCGGCCGGTTTCCGCCCAATTTCTCTAACCTTCTGCGTGTGCAAGTTGATGGAGAAATTGATAAATGTTAGATTAACCTTTTTTTCTCTCAACAGCGGAGGCCATCTGTCTTCTGCACAGTGCGGCTTCCGCAAGTTCCATTCCCGTCGGATGCTCTCCTGCGACTCGAAACTGACGTCTGCGATGCCATCCTTCCTAGGCTGCACTACACCACTGTGTTTTTCGATCTGGAGAAGGCCTATGATACCACATGGCAATATGTTATCATGGAGACTCTCCACACGATGGGGGCGAGGGGACGCCTCCCAATCTTTATATCTGAATTTTTGCGAGATCGTTGATTCAGCATAGGGGGGGGGGGCCCTCTCCTGCCCAATGGAGCAGGAAGAGTTGGTGCCGCAGGGAAGTATCCTCATTGGCACACTCTTTGCCTTGAGCATCAATAGCATCGTCTCAGTGCTGCTGGAAGATGTTTTCGCTATGCTTTACGTGGACAATCTTCGATCTCTTTTGCCACGGCACAGATTCCAACTCTGGAGCGTCAGCTCCAACTGGCCTTGAACTATGTCTCTTGCTATGCAGAAGCGCACAGGTTTCAGTTTTCCTTGGTAGCAATGTGCGGGGTCCCTACCACATGTCCCTTGTACTCGAGACTGGTTGGTGCACATAGACTTGTTGATTATATGACTTTTGGGAGGAGGCTGGCCTCCTTTATCTAACCTGGGTTTTTTGAAGGTTGCTCATTCCTGTACTGGGGGAGGCGGGTCTAACCCAATGCCAGAGTGTGCTTCCTTCTGTCACTTTTTCCTTTCTTTTCTTTTTTTATTTGTTTTTTTTGTTTGTTTTTTAGCCTTTACTTAGCCTTTCTCTTTCTATCTTTATTATTCACATATTGTTATTTGCTTTTTAATCTAGCCTACTAGTAGGCTTTAGCGTGAGTAAGGCGACTTTTGCCCTAGTAGTCACCAGATTGGCTCTCAAAACTTTTTAAAAAATATATTTGCTTTTCATTTGATTGGAATCAAACTACAGATTAAAATTCCCCCCCTTTTACTTAATAGAATTTGATTTAAATCTCAACTAAAACAAAATAGCATGGCAAATTTTACTCAAGACTATATTTATAAAGTTAACTTAAATAAATTCTAATAAATGCGTTAAGGTTAAATTTTTTATATTATAAACTAAAAAAAAAAAATTCCGTTTCAGATATTTTATGATGATTGTTTTGTGTAAGAAGAGAAAATGGAGCCCTAAGGTGACCGAAGCTCATAGTTGACTTTAATTTTTTTTTTACTTTAATTGACAGTAGTATTGTGATAATAGCCAAGGAAATTGTGCAAATTTTATATATATTATACAGTACTTTTTCTAAGAGATACTGCTCTCTTTGTAAAGTATTGAACCATTCTCTATGGGAGACTCTAGTGAGAAAGGTGGGGAGTTAGTTGCCCCAGTACGTAACAGAAAGCGATTCCTGGAAGCCTCAGAAGATCAACATGAAGAAGAGAGCAATTCTAGGAGACAGAATCTTCTTTCCGAGTGGCATGAGACTCTTCGCAGCATGGGTGTACCCAGCAAAAAAGGTGGGCATCGTATTCCTGAGGATAGACTATGAAATACTTTTTCAATAACAACTGCTGCCTCATCTGTTATTTGCCCAAATATTATTATCCCATTTAATTATTCTATCTTCCTTTCCTTGGGGCTAGTCTACAATGCTTGACTTATTAGAATACTTAAAATCTTTAGGGTGGGCTAAAGCATTGGCTCAAATAATGAGCATCATTTGTCTGTACTGGTTTGAATATCTACCATTTTCACTTGGTATAATTTTAATGTTACTGTGTGCCTTTTTTTTTCTTCTGTGACCAGTGGTATCATTTCTTTTGGCAAATATAAGACTGGTGTTGTTTGTTCTTAACTTGATTTGCTTAATAAAAATGACTAAATACATTCGTACCCAGCTTCGCCGGCAACTTTTTCAGAATATTCTGAGGTGAGCATATTAATGTAATTGCTCTTTATCCAATTCTTACTATTAAATATTGATTCTTTGTGGGAAATGTTTTTCTCACAGAAAATTGTCTACTGGACATCTTTTAAGAATCTTCTTATGGCTCCCTCTCATTGCATTCATCTTTCTTGACACACACTCCATCACTCTGGAACAGGGGTCACCAAACATTTTTCACAGTGGGCCAGATAACTGAGAGGATGAAGAGCGTGGGCTGCATAACCATTTTGTTCAATCCAATATATTGAATACACAAAAAATAAAGACAACCAACATATTTATTTACCAAAAAATTATCAAAGAAGGCGTCGTTAGCAATGAGAGAGTATTATCACACCCAGTGCGCACATATCTGAGTCTCACAAACTAAGCAGCAAAAAAGGTTAGTGAGATTTGTGAACCTGGTGTTTAACTTTTAAGATATCATTAATACTTGCTTTGTAATTGCTGCATCCATACTTCAGTGGTGGGCCGGATGAACTCACCTCGCGGGCCATAGTTTGGAGACTCCTGCTTTGGAAGAGTAAGAGTGGGTATGGGTTGTGGAATAACCTTCAACAACCTAAGAAGAATAAGCAAGAAGATATAAAGAATATTATACAAACAAACTGCCACAATATTATATTTATACAAAATCTTGCAAGAGAAATATTTACAAGACAATAGTATAACAAGATCCCAATCACAAAAACAAAGGCTTTCTAAATGAAAAGAAAAATCTTCAAGATAGACAAGTATTAAATTAAAAAGTAATGGAACACTCTGTCAAAACAACAATTGTCATTTGAAATTAATTATTATCATCATCACTTCACTAACTCTATAATTTAAGAAGGGGATTTTTTGGAGTATTTGAATAATAATTTCATCTTAGTTTGGTTATGACTTAGGTTTTTTATTTCTAATAATTCTTTTATAATATCAAAAAACAAAATGGTGAAGTTCAGAAATAAATATAAGTATCAAAATTTGGGGAATTTTTTAAAACCCAAAGAATTACAAATGGTAAAGTTCAGAAAATTTAACCATGGCTGCTTTTTTTTAGATTTCAAATTTTAATCTTAGTAGCGAAGCGCAAGCTCCACCCATAGGGGGGAGTGGTGAAGCCATTGCCTGTTAAAGCTCTATATGATTTTCACCCACTATTTACTAGCAAAACACTCATGGATCTCCTTTCACTCGATTTAAATCCACAGGCTAAACTCAAGTCTCTAAATATACAAATAGACCTTAATGTCCATTCTTCAAGAGCTGTGAAACTTGAGTAGGTCAATATAATGCCAGGACTACAGTAGTGTGAAGTAGCAATCTTGATTTTACCTTACAATGGGTCATCACATAACCAATCATAACGCCGCTGTCTTTCAACTCTCACCTTCACAACACAACACTTCTCTGTTCCAAGGAATCCTGCTAATGACTAGTTATATCCATATGCCCCTTATTCAGAATGGGTTCCTCTTTCCCTGGGGTGATGAAGATTTCTACCTGGTTGTTGGGGTTACTTGGAAGAGTGGCAAATCTTACTAGGCCTGTAGGGATGATGAAGATTTCTACCTGGTTGTTGGGGTTACTTGGAGGAGTGGCAAATCTTACTAGGCCCGCAGGGATGATGAAGATTTCTACCTGGTTGTTGGGGTTACTTGGATGAGTGGCAATTCTTACTAGGCGTGTAGGGATGAGCACTGTATTATATGTATTACACCTACTATCCATAGGAGGAAAATGTCCTACCGGCTCAAGTGCAAAAAGGAGAGGCCTGGTTCACCAGGTTGTATGTATCCCCAAGTATTTTGACACAAGAGGTGGGTAGTGTAGCAGAGGCCAACATCCTGACTGCAACTAAAACCTGGGGGGGGGAGCTTTTTCCCCTAAAGGTCATCCTGGTGGCTGCCTGCCTGCATAGGCATAAGTTGCAGTAAGAAAACCTAGGCTATATTAAAATAAAATAAAATCAACAAAAGAAACCCAACAAAAATCTGCAAAAACAAACTAAGAAGAAGCAGAAAAGAAAAACAGCATGTTCTGGCATCAGGGGGAGGCTGGAGCCCAAATCTGAAGAAGTGCACTGTCAGGTTTCTCAATACCCATCCCAAATGCAAGGGACAAGTGGTATTGACCCCGTATTGAGCGGTCTATTGCAACCAGCTCAGCCGTGAAGATAGATGCAGCGCCTGGTAGAGCCCCATCTACTTAAAACAAGGAAGATGCAGCATCGAAGCTGACCCCTTCCAGATTTCAAACCATTTGTTGTTTTTTCATTGTGGTAGCCCATCTAGCGACGCCCTACTTGGGCATAAGTTCAAATCATTTGTGTACACTGGCACGACTCCAGTGTGACACAAGGCGGGCTTAAAAATAAAGTGAAGTGCAATACTCTTGGTGCTGTAAAGCTTTGGGAGCAGAGTCATGGTAAAAAATAGTCAAAAGTGGTAACATTCCCCCCTCCCCTATCCATTTGCCAATAGCTCGCATTTCATCCAGAACTTTTCTCATTTGTGCCTATGGTAATGCAAGAGGCCAATTATGCTCTATGCCTTGTAGGTTCATGTGTAGGAAAGTCCATGAGTTAGGTGTGACTCACAGACTGACAGTACCATTGTCTCTGCCCAAGACACCACCCTGGAGGATTCCGCCTCTGAACGTTTGTCACCAGGCCTGTGCCTAAAGACTACAGCACCCACCAGAAATTTATTTTGGGAAAGGCAGACCTCCGAAGGAAAGAAAGCCACTGTCTGCTCTCGTGTCCCTTTGTCTCACCCACATAGCCCCAACACCCTTACATTGCTCTCCTAGTGGCAATTCCTGCTGGAGGATCTGCGGCCATATACCTTCACTAATTTTTTTTACGGATCTCTACCTACAGACCTGTGTGTTATGCCTCATTCCTATTGTGCTTTAAATTTGAGACAAGAAAAAAATGTCACCCACTAACATTTGTTGAAGTGGGAGGAGGCAAAGAAAGGTCTTGGCTCGGATCAGGAGCAAGAAGAGCAGGGAATTTGCACAAGTGTATAGCTACCTGTCTTTAACTGCATAAATAGACACATTGGGGCTAACTCCTCTAAGGCCATTTTATGTTGTAGATATTCATTGTTGTTTGTTCATGTTCATCTTTTGAGGAGTTTTTATTGACTTGGCTTAAAGATGTTTTTTTTTTAAATTTTGGTAGCTGTGCCCTTCCTGGTTGAAGCCAAAAGAGAGCAGTTTTGTTTTGTTTTACACAAAATTATGATTCAGTTAGTGCATATAAGCTGGAGCATTCTGTTCATTTCTTGTCATAATTTCTTGTTACTCTGAGAAAGCTCCAGAGGAATGAAATGTCTGTAAAGAATAACCTTGTACCATTTATGGTTTCTCTTATCCTTCCTCTCCATTTATTGCTGAAGACACCCATCAATAATTAACTGATTCATTTTTATCAGGTTTCATTGGCAATGAGAGTCAGTACAATGACATGATCGCCCAGGGGCTTGCAGAGAATTTGGAGGATTCTCTATCAGATTTAGGAGTCGATATTTCAACTGTAAGTATTTTTTTCTTTGAAATTAAAATAATTTTGTAGGTGTTTTACCACCGATTAGCATGTTTGGTGTTTTTTTTTACCACTGATCTTCACTCTTGGTAGGGATTTCACCATCATAATTCATTTTGAGGCTTTCAATTTCTCAGAGGGTTCCTATTGTTTAACCTTAGTTATGAACCCTGGTTGTCTTGAGCTTATGGCAGCTGTCACAAAATATACCCAAATCAGGATTCCACTTGGCAACTAAATGCATCTGGTACGACTTCATTTTACTGTAATTGGAAGGTTTAACACCATTTTTAAATTTTTTAATTATTAAATTTGGGGAAGGGGGTATTAATTTGATCAAGAAATGAAAATCAGTTTAATAAAAGGTGTTTAACCCCAATGGGGAGAGGGGGGGGGTTTACGAATGTTCTTTTTGTAGTTTTTACTACTTGCTTGTACCATCTGACATATCTCAGTGAGCCCTGTAAGGGGGTTATAAAGTGTAGTTGGGGGTAAAGTCCTTGTTGCAACAAACCTGAAAGAGTGTATGTCCTCGCAGCACCAGTGCCACAGTTAGTCTCAAAACTACCTGAGTTTTATTCCTTTCTACGCATCTCCCTTTCACTCCTTTTGGTCACAATCTTTATTTAGTCCCTTCTCACCTATTTTCTTGGCTGGTGGCTAAATACCATCCATTCATCCTTGGTTACATCAAGGTGGAGTGTGAGAGGGCATGTGTATTTGATCCTCTCCTTTATTTTTTTTTTATATACAATTTTGCATCTAACTTTCCACAGCATGCCCCACCGACTGGTAAGAGGTAGTCATGAGTGGTACTTGTGGGTCCATGCAATTCCTCATGCACTCTCTTTGTACCAGGCTATTGGGTATTTACCCCCCACCCCATCCATACACACACCTAATATTTATGTCCCTTATGCCCAATCATGATATATCTAGTTAAAAAATGGTTTTGACTTTAAAGGTGACAAAATGGATGTGGTTTGATTAGGAAAGGATAGTTCAAGGATTCGGGGTGGGGGGGGCTGCTGATCGTGTGGTAAAGTGGTTCCACTCCACTTGTCTAATGTGATCACTGCAAGTGGTACCCTGTTACACTTGGTAATGTAAAGGAGACGCACATCCTCCAAGGCTGACTGTAAATTAGGGAAGCCCTGTCACTGCATAGAATTGAACCCTTTGATTTGGCCTGGGGAAGTTGGGGCACTTCTCCCTCGTCCCCTCTTAGCATTCCTTTTTCTCTAAGAATATCTCCTCAACCCTCTGGCGAGGCTTAAGGACTGGACCAGCTACCTCATGCCGTCTGAAGAGAAGCTTTGGAACCTCTATAAACAATGCCCTTTAATGCCTGCAGGTTGCAAGATACCTGGCCTTAAGGGGACCTGGGCATTGGGGCATGAATAATGGGAATAGCCAAATAAACACCCCTGTGGCTGTTCCCAGGTGCATAAGGCTGTACTGCTTGTGGCAGATTGGATTTACTGCCATGTTAGCTGCCAGGCCAAATAAAAGTCTCTGGGTCTGCCACAACAGATTATCCGTTCCTGCCATCCTGTCAAGGATTACTACACCCTACTAAGGATACCCACCCAGTTGGGAGCTAGGTAACTTTTGGTCAGTGTACGTTGCTGTCTTAGGTTGTGAACACCATCATTAATGTACCCAGGGGGGACCCCTGTAAAGTCAAAAAACCTGAGGCAGGAGCTGCTGTATGTGGGATATAGCCCACCAACCCCCTTCTCTTTTTTTTAGTAGTCAAGAGTACAGGGAATTTTGGTTTGTTGTCTGCTTTTCCCCCAAAAATTTTATCATGCCTCTCTTGCTGCCCAGTTGGGAGCTAGGTAACTTTTGGTCAGTGTACGTCGCTGTCTTAGGTTGTGAACACCATCATTAATGTACCCAGGATGGACCCCTGTAAAGTCCAAAAACCTGAGGCGGGAGCTGCTGGACGTGGGATATAGCTCACTAACCCCATTCTCTTTTTTTAGTAGTCAGGAGTACAGGGAATTTGGTTTGTTGTCTGCTTTTCCAAAAGTTTTTTAGCTTCACTATTAGGACTATGCCCCTCTCTCTCAATCCTCACCCGACCTTACTGTTGGGGTGGATGAAAAGCTAAAAGAAGGCACCACTCTGATAGATGGCGGGGCTCCCCCCCACCCCACTACCGACTCAGCGCCCCATCCGGCCCCAGCTTAGCCTCTTCTTTCAGACAGCCTGTATTTCTCCCCTCCTTCCTCACTTTCCCTACAACCTCCCACAACTTTCTCTGGTTGGCCTCTATTTTTTCAGGGTAGATGCTGACCTTCTTCTCAGCCAACTATCCCGGATCAGGGCTGAGGGGGGAGGGGACAATGTTCCTTAACCCCTGAGCTCTGGTTTGGGATGGTGGGTTTTTAACAACCTGCTTCATCCCCACCCATACCTTCCTCACATTACTTTTCCTTCTCACTTCACTATCTATTTTTTTATGCCATGCCTAAGGTGGAGTCGCCATGCTGAAGGGCTGCTAGGTCACCAAGCATGAGGGGTCTGCCAGCCCCATACACACCCCTCGCAGAGCGGGCCACTGCGAGGGGTGATTAGCATTTGCTTCCCGTAAAGAAAATAGGCTCACCATGTCAAATGACGATAAAATAAAAAATCTTGCATCAATTTCCCCTCGTCCATTGTCGGGGCCACCCTCGGGCAGCTCCACAGAAAAAAGGGAGGTCCCTTCCCCCTGTGCTCTCGCAAGGGACCCTCCAAATTTCTCTAACCGGACTGCTCCCCATTGAAGCGGCTCAGTAGGGCAAACCCCCTTAGGGGGGAGAGGGAAGCCAAGCCCCATTGGTTGCTTCCCTCAAAAGACCTGCTTGCTAGAATATTAAACCTAGCGGTGGTCAAGGCCTGTGTCTCCCCAGACTTGACTTGTGACACCACTGCCAATGGGTCCTGGGGGGGATGGCCAACTGGAGCCCCCCCCATCCCCCGAGATAGACATGGTCCTTGAGGCAATCCAGCCTCAGACGGCAGGGCCTTCCATGGGAGCTAATCCAGGCTTGGCGCCAAGCACCGAACTTGAGTCGCTCCTATGCAAGGTCCTTCTCAAATGGCTAGGGTTTCCAAGGCATTACAAGGAGGGAAAGGATCTCCTCCGACCGGTGCTCATGCGACTGCCAGGACCTTCTCCATCTCGGAGAAGGACCCTGCTGAGGCTGGTCCATCCTGCCTGGGGGCTCCTGCCAGTGGAGGGGAGAAGCGGGTTCATTCCCCGACCTCCTCTCCTAAAAAGACTTGGCACTCCTCTCCATCCGCAGGGGCTGCAGGGATGGATGGGTCTGCTGCCACTTCGGTAAGCGACCAAGCCAAGATCTGCACATCCAGCCTCTCCAGGTGCGGAGTGCCTCACTATGACTAAAGTGCTAGAGTGCAGAGCGGAGTCTCGATTACATTGGGGCCCCTCATTCAGAGATTACCTGGCGTTTTTGAGCCCGCTGGCTTCAAACGCTTCCTCGTTATTTGCTCCACTGATTGCAGCATATTGGCTAAGGGCAACATGATCCATGAGAGGAGAGCTTTAGATAGTGTGATTGGTAGAGAGCCGAAGGTGACTCATTTCTTGGACGGGGGCCTTTTTGCGAATGCATCAAATCCCTCTGAGGCTGCCATGATTAGTGTCCTTTGGACACTTGATTGCATGCCTGTGAGTGTGACGCTACACTCTACCATGAACTTTGTGAAAGGAGTAGTTTATGTGAGGGAACTCATGGACTACTCCATAGAGAACATCACCTTAGAACTGGCCAAACATGGGGCGGTCAAGGTTGAACGTGTGTTGAGAAAACAGGGAGGGGCTTCGAGACCCACCCATACACTCTTCATCACGTTCGACTGTGGCAAGTGGCCTGAGTCGGTACGTGCCGGTTGGTATCGCTACCGCATGAAGGCATTCGTGCCACTGCCGCGGAGGTGCTACTACTGTCACTGCTTCAGCCATACTGATCACTCCTATCAAAATGCAAAGTGGGGTTTACCCGAAGTCTGTGTAAATTGCTCCAAGGATGCACACGATAAGTTCAAATCGTGTGTGGCCAAGTGTGTCAATTGCGGAGAGCCGCACCCCGCTTCTTCGAAGCAATGTGGTGCGTATCTCCTTGAGAAGGAAATCCTGGCCATTCAGGCTCTCATTTCCCGAGGCTAAGACTTTGTCCTGGCATGCCCGATGCTGCCTGGGACGTCCTATGCCTCATTAGTAAAAAAGAACCATCTGCTCCTGTGACCTCCAGCCCTACGATCACGATCATTTGTAGGCTCTCCCCACCCCGGGCGCTTCCCTGGTTAAGCTGGCTGCACAAGGGGTCGACACCCAGCCCCGACTAAAACAGGGCTTCCCTCCCTTTCCCCATCGTGACCGTTACCCGTAAGGCAAAATAGCCGCGTGCCTCCATCGAGTTGTTATACTCACAGGAGGCAATACCCCTGAAGTTGGTTGTGAGGCCATCTTTCGGGGCCCCTAAAGCTGTCCCTCGAAAGGAGGACAGCACATTGTCCGGCCAACAGCGCCTGGAGTTCTGCCTCCGAAAGTGTACGGCCATTCCCGTGAGCCTTCCCCCCCACGAGCTAGGTCTTGAGGGCATTTTCTTCCAATGATATTGCCATGGAGTCTGGGCCAACTAGGAGGACCTGCGGAGGCTCGCCTACTCCTGTTTCCCGTAGCTAGCTTTTTGCAGAAGACTATGCTGAGCACATGCCCCCTGCCCACCCTCCCAGGGTATAAGGGCTTTACGATCCCACCACCACGGGATGGGGGCCTGGCAGAGGAGAATGCGCCATTTACACCCAGCATGATGTCTCTGTTCTCCTCTTTGCTTTAGATACCTCCTTTCAGGCAGCAGCTGCACCTGGATGGGAGGTATACTGTTATTTCCACGTACATTCCAAGGTCAGCTGACACGATGCAGGGGACTTCAGCCGTATCGTGGCACAGTTGCCGAAGCCCTTTCTCTTGTTCGGGGATCTGAAGGGTAAACACCCCCTCTGGGGAGACTACTCGATTAATCCCAGGGGTCAAGTCCTTGCCAACCTGATTGACGAGCTCAAGATGGGTGTCCTAAATATGGATGAATTTACCCATCACTGCCTGATAACCACTTCATTTTCCTGTCTCGATCTATCTTTGTGCTCTCTGGATGCACAGCCTGATTTGGGGTAGGAGGTGGTCAATGACCTCCATGCTAGTGATCACTTTCCCATTCAAATAACTTTTCTGGGCTGCTACTGCCTGAGAGCCCACCTCGGTGGTGCTTGGCGCCGGTGCGGTGGCCTGCATTTCAGGAAATGACTGAATTCTCTATCTCAGTCGAGGAGTTTAGGTCGGTAGATGAGGCTGTTGAGTTCTTCTCCGGCAACCTCATCGTCACGGGACTGACTACTATTCCCAGCACGTCTGGCCGTTTTGCACGCCGACCACTCCCGTGGTGGTCGGTCGGCGCTATAAGCACCGCCCGAACGATTTCACTGTCGGGCTAGGGCTAGGTTCCGGTATATTTCGAAGCACGCCCGCCGCTCTTCTTGGTGGGCATATGTGTCTTCACTTGGTGGTCTTGATGCGAGCGTGGTGGTCCGCATTTTAGGAAATGACTGATTTATCTTTCCCAGCCAAGGAATTTAGGTCGTCAGATGAGGCCATTGAGTTCCTGTCCACCTAACTACTATTCCTAGAACGTCTGACCTTTTTGCACGGCCGCCGCTCACGTGGTGGTCAGCCCAGTGTTAGATGGCCCTCAAACAAAAGTGTTATGCCTACATGAGCTATAAGCACTACCCAAACGACTTCACTGTCTGTGAATTTCGTCGAGCTCGGGCTAGGTTGCGATATGGGTCATCCCCCCAAAACGGGCCTGCACACACTTTTTGTGATATATCCTTCATTCATTCACTAATCACCCTTATTTTGCAGGACAGGACAGGAGCAACAGCCGTGAACACAACTAGATCTCAATGGAAGTTCTAGCAAAGAATATACTGCGTCACACTTTACTACAAGACAGGCTCGTTCAAGAAAGTGCAGGACAATTTGTTATCAGTTCGAATGTTAAAAAGCCCCCTCCAAGAGCAGAATTCAGGACTGGGGGACCACTTCGAGAACTATGGGACAGTGGAGAACCTCACTGCAGCCAGTGACAACCGTCCAAGCCATTCAGGACGCCCCTGGAAGCGTACAGCTGAGCTGGTCGAGAGTGTGAGAGAGTAACTTCAACAGAGTCCAAAATGCGCTGTGCTCAAACGAAGTCAGTCCCTTGGTATATCCTGTGAGACTTGCAGGGAAGTGCTAGTAATGGATGTAAAGGCCTACCCATACTGAATACAGACGAAGCAGACCCTTACATCCTCAAACAAGGAGCAGAGAAAGGCTATGTCAGTCAAGATACTGGAGAAGATTCAGGAGTCCCCAACTTTCCTTAACCTCCTTTGGACCTCAGATGAAGCTCACTTCCATCTTGAAAGAAAGGTAAACTCGAAGACAAATGTCTTCTGGGGGACCTCCAGACCAAAATGAGGTAGCCACCAAGCCCCTACACTTCCCTAAGTGCACAGTATGGACTGCAATCTCAGCCAGAGACATCATCGGACCATTCTTCTTTGAGGAATCTGCTGCGACAGTGACACTCACCAAGGAGCGGTATTTTGAGGTCCTCAAAACCTTCAAGAGGAAGCTGCAGACCCTGTTCCCATTGCTTATGGAGAAGTTCCGGTTCCAGCAAGATGGAACAAGCTCTCACACCTCAAACCTGTCCCGAGACTGGCTGAAAGAGAACTTTGGTGGCTGTGTGATCAGTTTCAAGACTGATTTTGAGTGGCTACCTCACAGCCCAGACCTTAGACCCCCCAGATTTCTTTCTCTGGGGCAACCTTAAAGACAGAGTGTACGCAGGGAGACCCAGGACCATCACGGAACTCAAGGAAGCTATCAGGGAGGTGATCAGAGCCATTAGATGGTTTGTTTGTAAGGACATCATGGACAACTTTGTACTGCGCCTCAAGAAATGCACAGAGGTAAATGGAGGTCATCTTGAACACGTGCTCTAGAATAAAGAAGAAAAGTCCAAAGACTCATTTTTTGAAATGATGTTTTTAAAGACAATAAACTAATTATCACCAAAGTTTTATTCAATCCTTGCAGAAAATTAAGAAATGAGGCCTATCGAAAGTTGGGGCTGTTTTGGGGCGTGACCCTGTATCTCGAAGCACGCCCTCCCGTCTTCTTCACTTAACGGGAAGACCCCTCTAGCAGAGGTGTGGAAGCAAGTCAAAAGGATTCGGGGCAAGTTCTCGCAGGACCCCCCTCCCGTTCTCCAGGAGAATGGGACCGCAATCTCGGACCCCGCGTCCGTGGCGGAATCCTTAGCAACTGCTTTTTCCGCATTCTCTAGCCGGGATGCTGCTCCGCCAGCATTCAATGCACGTGGTGATGTCGCGGAAGGCCGCCGGCTGGACTTTACCTCCAGAGGCGGAGAACCCTTCAACGACAAGTTTACTGTGAGTGAGTTGCGCTCCGCTCTTGCTTCGTGCCGGACACCGCCCATGGTCCGGACGATGTCCCGTACGCCATGCTTCGACACCTGGGTGAGCGAGGCATGACCTCTCTGTTAGATTTGTTCAACAGGATCTGAGTAGAGGGTCTCCTCCCAAATTCCTGGCGAATCGCTACTGTGCTCGCTTTTCGCAAACCTACCCGGTTTCCGCCTAATCTCTAACCTCCTGAGTGTGCAAGTTATGGAGAAATTGGTAAATGTTAGATTAGCCTTTCTGGACAGCAGAGGCCATCTGTCTTCTGCACAGTGCGGCTTCCGCAAGTTCCACTCTACGTCAGATGCTCTACTTTGACTGGAAAATTCCGTCTGCGACGCCTTCCTTCGTAGACAGCACTACATCACGTTTTTTTTTATTGGAAAAGGCCTATATATTGCATGGCGGTACGGTATCATGGAGACTCTCCACACGATGGGGCGAGGGGGACGCCTCCCAATCTTTATATCTGAATTTTTGCGAGATCGTCGATTCCGCATACTCGGGGGGGCTCTCCGGACCAATCGAACAGGAAAAAGTGTCTCCCGCAGGGAAGTGTTCTCAGTGTCACACTCTTTACCCTGAGCATCAACGGCATCACCTCGGTGCTGTTGGAAGATGTTCTCACTACACTCTACGTGGACGACCTTTCGATCTCTTTTGGCGCGGCCCAGATGCCAACTCTGGAGCGTCGGTTCCAACATGCATTGAACAGCGTCTCTCGCTATACTGAATCGCACAGGTTTCGGTTTTCCTAGGCTAACACTAAGGTGGTACATTTCTGCTGCCATCACAGCTCCATCCTGACCCTATCTTGTTTTTCATCAATGTGCACCTGGAAGTCGTGGACTCACACCGTTTCCTTGGTCTTGTATTTGACCGACGACTCACCTGAGAGGCTCATATTCGCAGCCTTAGGGTCTCTTGTACCCGCGCCATGGATATTCTTCGTTCCGTTACGTTCAGCGCCTGTGGCGCTGATACGGCTACTGCCTTACTTTTTTATCGATCATTTGTTCTTTCGAAGCTCGACTACGGATGTGAGATTTCTGCATCCGCAGCCGAGCGTGTATTGCGGAAGGTGGACTCGATCCCCCACACCGGCCTTCGCCTGGCTACAGGTGCCTTCCGTACTTCCCCCATTGAGAACCGACTTGTCGATGATGGGAAGATGCCACTCTCTCTGCGCCGTGCATAGCGCATTATTCGCCTGTAGGCGCGAGCCCGGCGCCTTCCTCAATCGCCAACAGCTCTCACGGCTTTCGCAGCTGATCTCGACGGTGCTTATGCTGTGCCGCCGAGAGACGCTAGTCGTACCCTAAGCGCTTCGGGTTTAGGGCTAGGAAACTCCTTCAAGAGCTAGGTATAAGTCTCGGGCCGGTGGTACCCCTGGTTCTGCCCAGGACGGCACCCTGAAGGGTACCAACTTTGACCATTTGTCGCGACGCCTCTGCTGGGAGTATTGCTTTCGGGCTTTTTGGAACACACTTCTTGTCACGCTGCAACCGTGCCAGTGTATATCGATGGCTACAAGTCCCAAGAGGGGGTCGGTTTCCACGCCTTATCACCTCTGTTTGATCTCAGCGGGACTCTGTCAGGCGCTTTGTCTGTCTTGACTTCCGAGGTGGTTGCAATATACCGCTCGGTACGTGAAGTTACGTGACCCACAAAGCGCGCTGAGTGCTTTCGGAGCATTGGAATCTACGCATCCCCTGGTTCGCGATATCCGTGACGCCACGGTTTTTGCAAGCCTGGCGGATGTCGAGATTATCTTCTGCTGGGTTCTTGGACATGTAGGAATTGCCGGGAATGAACGCGCCGATGAGGATGTCAAAGCATCCTCGATGACTGGGCGACCAGACCATCGTTTCTCTCTTCCTCGCACCGATTACATGGCAGGAATACGGGCAGCCCTCCGGGCTGCTTGGCAAAGAAGATGGGAGACGGTCGAGGGGAACCTAAAGTTATGTGCCATTGCGCCTCAATGTTGCCATGGACCTACCCCCCAATGCCTTAACGCTTTCAATGTGCTTTCTGTCGTCTCCTAATTGGACACACTCGCGGGACCCACCGCCATTTGATGGAGCGCTCGCCCGCACCTTATTGCGACGACTGAGTTGTCCCCCGGACTGTTCGGCACACTCTTGTTGATTGTCCCAGTCTGCGTGATCTTCGCTCACGTAACCTGTCCCGGTATCGGGATGAGCGAGGTTGCTACCCCTTTGTCCCTTGTAGTCGTGACGGGTTCGTGTACACTGACTTGTGGACTTTATGACTTTTTGCCTCCACTTTATTTAACTGTTTTGTTGTTGTTTCTTTGTAGGTCGCACGTTCGTGCGACGGAGTGAGGCGGGCCTCCCCCCGACGGGAGTGTGCTTCCTGCTTGTTGCCCTTTTTCTTTTTTATTGATATTGTTGTTTTTTGTTTTGTTTTACATAGTTATTTTAATGTAGCCTAGTACTAGGCTGTCTTGAGTATGGCGCCTTATGCCCAAGTACGCAGTCGCCAGATGGGCTCCTAAAATTAAAAAAGGGGGACGAGTGGTGTCGCTACCGCTTGTGGCTTGTACTCGAGACCGGTTCGTGTACAACCGACTCGCGTATTATATGACTTCTAAGAGGGGCCTGGCCTCCTCCACTTTATCTTTTGTTAGTGTTAGGTGAATGCTTGGGGGCTGGATGTAGGTGGGCCTCCCTCCGACGCTAGATCATGTCTTATCATTTTTTTATTGTTTACCTGTTTACTTTGTGTGGTTCTGTTTTGTTCTTTTCGGCTACGTAGGTCCTCGATGGCAGTCGCCAGATGGGCGCTCTTAAAAAAATCTCTTGTGCTCTTGTTTACCAGGCTTCGTATAACATGAGTGATGCTGTGTTAGCGCTCCCTACCGTCGGAATATTCAAGCACGAACCAAACTCAGTGGTACAGAAGACTCCTGTGAGCACCCCTTCAACCTTTGATGAGTCATCACAAAGCAACACTACAGACAGGTTTTTTAAGTGGGTTTTGCTCTCATTTTGTTCTTAGCTTTATGTGGCTTGATCTTTACCCTTCGGTCCCCACTTGGAACACTTGAAAGGGGTTCTAAACACTTGAGTACCTATTTCTGACCGTTTTGACCCACTCAATCTGGTCTGGGTATTTCAAACTTGATTTGTCATGGCAGCATTTACTGCCCCCCTTCCCCCTCATCGATCCAAAGGGCGGACTGGAGAATGTGTCTTGTTGCCATGGCCACGCTCTTGCTCGATTCTCGCTTTTGATACGTCTCCCCTTCCCACCATCACCTTGCAGAACAACTCTTCTTGCCTCCACTGACAGGCTACTTTCTTCGGACACCTTCTCCGAGGCTGCCCAGTCGTCCCCGTCGATCCACCAGCTCCTTCAGCAGCACATCACCTTCCCGACGGACGGAGGGGGGCACGGCCCAGAAGAGCCCACCCGAGAGGTCACGTCCTCCGAACTCCAAAGCGACGATGGCCTCTCCCTCGCCTCGACTCACGACGAAGTCTGCGACCCGACCTCCATCCACACCAGCATCTATGAAAGTAACAGGTGTGTGGAGTGTGTGGGAGGAGCTCAATCGTAAGTTGTCTTGGAGCATTTTCTTCGATCAGAGCTCCAATTGCCACCGATCTATTTTTTTTGCCTCAACGCCTACTTAAACCCCCTTGGGGGCCAGTAGAGGGTCCTGGCGAGGCGCATTCCAGTGAGCGATTTATTGGATTTCAGATTTCAGTACATCCTGGGAGCCGCGACGTCCGTGGCCATGAAAATGAACGAGGAGAGCCTCACTTACCTTAACCAAGGCCAGTCGTACGAGATCAAGGTGAAAAAACTGGGGGACATCACCGGGTAAGAAGCTTCACTCAGGATGCTTACCCCTTCTAAGTGATGGGGGGAGGGGTTTGAACTAAAGAAGTGGGGTCCTCAATAGTATAGATCGCAGTTTAGTCGCGGGGCTTTGTCTCAACCGGCGATGTGTGGGTGCGACTTGGGAAGTAATAACTCCATCGCATTAAATCAATTTTTCGGGGGGGGGGGGTATTAACACAACCACCAATTGGGTCATATTTGGTACACTGGGGGTCTCGATATAGCCGCATTGATTTGTGAGATCTTGTCTTCTAATATTAAAACATTTAAGGGTGACGGGGTCAGCATTCGATAGCCATGTAGAAAATGGGGACCTTTTAGGGGGGATGCGCTACCCAACGGGTTAAAGCTTCGGCTAATCAACGTGACGTTCTCTCCGTGGGGTGGCGATCTTGAAGCAACCCCATCCATGAACAGGCATGACAGGGGATCGAGGACGAAGTGGCGGACATTTTTTCTTAAAACGGCCATACCCTCGTCGGTTGCCGACGATATCTTTCGCTTAAAAGTACCCCCTTCCTTCGGTGCCTTGTCCGACTACCATGTCGTGCCAGCGAACTGACCCCTTCCCTCTCCCCCCTTCGCTTCCCCCAGGTGCCAAGGGAAGTTTTACCACACTGTGATCCGGATTTGCTTCCACGAGCGGCGCCTTCAGTATATGGAGAAGGAGCAAATGGCCGCCTGGCGCCAGATGCGACCCGGCGAAAGAATACTTGAGGTAAAACGTAGGCTTACCTTCACGGTGTTAGGTGGTGTTGTGGTAGTTATGCCCTCATTGGTGCACGTTATGCTGGCAACCTGAACTTTAAAAAAAAATGAATCTCTTAAACTTGTCCTGCCCATCCACTCGCTGCCCTAATTGTATGTTTTGTCTCAACAAAACTTGCTATTTTGGCTAGTTACCCGAATGTCGTGTCCCTTGTTGATGGGGAGGAGTAGTAATTTTCTGTTTTCATTAAAAAAATTACCCCTCCTCCCTAATAGTCTATTCCTTCTTCATGGTAGTTTTCATACATTTTTGCTTCCATTAACGGGTTTATAAGCCTCTTTTCAACATTCCACTGCGAGAGTGGCTCTCTGCTAAGATCCCCTTGACCCACTGGAGATTAGGTCCGATACACCCTGTTTCTGTAGGGTTTGTCAAGGTGTGTGCATGTGTTGAGCTGTGTCCGATTCATGGTAGCATTTGTGTGTATGTTTAGTTTGAGCTCGTTCCTTCCTAGCCCCAACATCTGCTGGTGAATCTGGTTATATGCCCTACATGGGGTTCCCTTGTGTAGCCTGTTACACTTAGTACCTGGAGGAGTCGCACATCCTCCCGGCCTGAGGACGGATTAGGGAAGACCCGTCACTGGGTTGATTTGAACTCTCGGATGGGTACTGGGAAAGGTGGTGGGGCGCTTTTTCCTCGCCCCACACTCGGCACTTCTTTTTATTTTACTTACCAATATCCTCTACCTGCACTGGTACCAGGAGCAGCTATTCTCACGCCCAGACAGTGTAAATTGGGGACACCCTGTCACTGACCTTCATTTTATTTGACTCTCTTTGGTGTTGGTCGCATTCTCCCACGCTGGGGGAGGCAAGCCTCCCCCTGATCCTGGAGCGTGCTTCCTTCTTGTTTTTTTACCTTTTGCGGGTTCGTTTGATCTAGCCTCGCATTAGGCTATAAGATAATATCATTGACTAATGCCCTAGTAGGCAGTTTCCTGATGTGCGCTGCAAAAAAAGAATGAAGCTATATATCTTCCACACATTTTTATTTCCCTTATCTTCACTTTGTTTAAAGATCTCCTTACAAACCATTTGGGTCAAATGGTAAAGCTTCGCTCTTGTGTTTATGGTTTTGAGTAATAGCAATACCCAATTCCTTGGCATGTGAATCCAAGGCCGGTTCCGCCAGCCCAAGAGAGCAACTTCTTTGCTATCCATTGCTTTAATGTGTGTGGGGATAGCATGAATGTTAACTTGCTTCAAAATGCTAAATAGGCATATGACTGCCAGCGGTCGACAGAAGGTTATATTAACCCATTAACAGCCATTGTCCCATTTGGGGCATGGAGCTTTTAAATTTAATATAAATAATATATTGATTTTTTGTTTCTTTTGTTATATATTTCATATTCAGAGGGGCTTTTATGTTAAAATTAGCATATGTAGTTTTATAATTATGAAACTAAATGGTGCCAAAGTTGACTTATTTGTGTGTGACTCGTAGCAAAGCATATGGTTTGTTGTAGTACCCTACTTATCTTTTTGAATTACAGGGCCATACTACAGCCCTGTAATTTAAAAAGATAAGTTGTCTGTCTCAAGATTGTTCATGGCGATGCAAGAACTCACTGGAAACAGAAATTCTTAGATCAGATCTTTAATGAAAGTATTTCCCGTAAAGGGCGCTGCGCTGTGATTTGCCTTCCTGGCCACCGTGCGGACGGGACTCAGCGCCCCGTCCGGTCCCAGCTTAGCTTCTTCTTCTTTCTTTCAGCACACTGAGCCTAAATAAGGACTGTGCGTAAAAACTATTAAATAAAAAAACAAAATTAATGAAAGTATTACATTGCTATATTTTTTGTGTCCTATCTTTTAGACATGGCCTACATTCACAAATATCCATATTTTTTCTTTTTATTATTCTTTTTCTTTTTTGTGAGCAGTATAAATGATTATATTTGATCATTTTGCAAGTATTTGCCTTTTTCCTGCATGCACATGCATGCACAACACATACACATAGGTGCACACATATCAGATTTGGTAGACAAAGCATCTCAGCAATTGAGTGATGAAGAAGAAGTGATAGATGTTGTAGTTGCCGTAATTCCTCCACCAACTTATGAAATGACAGAAGAAAATATAAATGAAGAAGAGCTTTCCTAAGAAGACTGCCTTCAAGATGATGTAATTCGTCTAGTTTATTAATAAGAGCAAGAACGAATATACTGCAGAAACTTCGCCATCTAAACCTAAAAAGAAAAAATAAGGAAAATTGAGCACAGATCTTTTCCTGAATGGTCAACATCGATACCAAGTATAAAGCGCTAATGAATGTGCCATCCAGAAACAGCTATGATAAATTAGAGAGTATGAAAGGTAAGAGAGCATTGTGACTATTTTGAAAGGTTTTTTTTTACTGAGGATTTGTAAAATTTGATTGTCAACCAGAACATACTTTATGCTAGGCATAAAAAAAATAATCCTAATTTTATCCTTTGAACAAGTGAACTCAAAATATTATTTAGTGATTCTCCTCTTTAGTGGGTATCATAAACTTCTGCAGCCGTCTGTGAGCCGTCTCCAGATGCAGGCAGGGGAACCATGTGTTTAGAATCCTCTATAAAAAAAAAAAATTAGAGATCAAGAAATGTCTTCACCTCAATGATAATTCTATAATAGATAAAAGTGATAGATTGTTCAAACTTAGGATATACCCTTGATGCATTGAATGCAAAATGTAAAAAAAAATTAGGCTTTTGAATCCTAACTATAATCTTTATAAAAATGGCTCTGTGTTTTGGGCTCTCTGTGCTGCTAATAGCTACCTATACAATCTTCTGCCATATCTTGGTTGTACTTGGGACGAGTTCGTGCACATTGACTAGTGGACTTATAGACTTTTGGGGGGGGGCCAGCCTTCTCCCCTTTATTTAACTAGTTGTTGTTTTTTTTGTTAGTTTACTAGGTCACATGTTCCTGCGCCGGGGTGAGGCAGACCTCCCCCTGACACCGGAGCTTGCTTCCTGCTTTTTGCCTTTTTCCTTTTTTTCATTTTTATTGTTGGGTTTATTTTGTTTGTTTTTTGCATCTTATTTCAAAGTAGCCTAGTACTAGGCAGTGTTGAATACGCTCCCCAGGGGGAGATAGGGTCTCTGCTCCCCCAACTGCTTGGGAGATACAGGGAGAAACCTTTGACATTACCACAATTGAGTGAGACTGTACTGAAGGACCAGCTAGAGTGGAGAGATGCTGTTGCATGCTATGGGAATTTCTAGCACCCCTCCTTGTGCTAGTGGTCCATGCAACAGCTAGCAAGTGAGAGTTTAATTGCAGCTTAACCTTATCCAAGTGGGGTGGTCCCACACCAGAGTTGCAACCAGATGAGGTGGTTGTGTCATCATATCCACTTGAAATGACTGACCACCTTAAGTCTATTTTTTTCTTCTCCTACAGGGTGGCTAGAGTTGAAAAATTATAGCTTTGCCTGCTGAGCAGGGCCCAAACTAGTCTTGTAATACTGCTTTCAAGGATACTTCAGTAGTTTTTGCCTATTTAGCTCTCCTGCTAGTAGTTCTTGAGTATGCTTTGGCCATTTTTGTTGACAGGGGCGATGGGTTTTCTCTCCAGATTGACGAGCCGCTCTCCTACGGCATTTTGGATGTGATTCAGGCACCCAAGTACCTCAATATTGTCAAATTCAACTGGGAACCAGTCAAAGAAGTTGGAGTCTATGTCAAGGTGAGATACCCAGAGCATTTCCTCGAGGATTGGTGCCCCATACTTATTGTCAATTTTCCAGTCTGGAAAGCTGTACATGTGGTACCCTGTTGCAGGACCCAGGGCCAAGGTCACTACTCTTTGTCCACATGTGTGTTGGGTAGCGTGGCCGTGTTCTTGGAGGTGGACGATTAGAGTGCTAGTGAATGGTTAAGGATTTGAGTGTGGAATGTGCCAGGAAGCTGCTTGAGAGTATTCTGGCATGAGAGTGATACTATGGTATGGAAGGAGAAGGAAAGATCTCAAAATACAGTACAGCAAAGGGACAGCATGAGAGGGATGCTTGGTGTGCGAAAGGTGAATAGAGCAAAGAACGATTGAATAAGAGGTGTGAATAAGGTTGTGACTGAGTGTTCTGAGGTGGTAGGGTCATGTAAAATGAATGGATGGAAATGAACTTGTGAAGAGAATTTAGAAGAGTGTAAGGTTGTTAGAGGTGTGAGAGGTCCTGAAAAATGAAAAAGTAGCTGTAGTAGATGGTAGATAGTCATTTGATGCAAAAAAGTGGTCTGGATTGTATTATGGAATAGGTTTGATGGTTGTGTTGTGAGGTATTTTAAAATGTAAGAGTGCCATTGTATAAGGGTAAAGGGGAGAAAAGGGAGTGCAAGAACTACAAGTCTGTTGAGAGCTGTAGATAAAGTTTATGTAAAATTCTGATTGGGTGTAAAAGAAGGCTTAAGTGAAGGGTGATTGAGTGTAAAAGAAGGGTTAACTGAGGGAGGATTAGGTGTAAAAGAAGGGTTAACTGAGCGATGATTGGATGTAAAAGAAGGGTCAACTGAGGGAGGATTGGGTGTAAAAGAAGGCTTAACTGAAGGGTGATTTGGTGCAAAAGAAGGGATGAGTGAGGATTGGGTGTAAAATAAAGATTAACTGCGGGAGTGATAAGGAATGGACAATGGTGGGTTAGTGTGTGTGGATTAACTGTTTGCACAGAGAGAGAGAGAGAGTGCCGAAAAGATGATGGATAAGAAGTATAAATTGTATGCTTGGTTCATGGATCTGGTGGAAGCTTATAATGGCGTAGATAGAGTAGCAGTATGGCAAGGGCTAAGAATGTATGGAATGGTGTGAAGAGTATTTATGTTGGAAGTATGATGTGCATTAGGGTAAAATATATCCTGAGTGAGCAGTTCAACATACTTGCGTGTATAAGACGAGGTTGTGTGATGTCATGGCTGGAATACTGTGAGAGGTCTGTATGTTAATGAGGGAAAGGTTATGTGAATTTGGTGTGAGGGATGTGAGATTGATGAGGAATTGGTTCTATATATGTTGGTATATGCTGATGAGCTAGTGTAGGTGGCTGAGAGTGAGAGGAATTTGGAAATGTTGATTGTCACTTTTTACAAGGTGTATGAGAGAAGGAAGCCAAAGGTGAATACAGAAAAGAGTAAAGTAATGGTATTTCAGGGGGAAAATGAGGTGAGGTGTGATATGTCTCTGCTGTTACCCTTAAACAAGGGCAAAGTTTTAAGATCTAGGATGTATTTTAAGTGATAGTGGTAGGGAAGAAGTAGATTATGACCCAAGGTTGAAATGGCAGGAAAGTCTCTGGTAGTTGAGGGTTTGAGTGTGGAATGTGCCATAGAACTGCTAGAGTGTATGTTTGTGTCAAAGTTGGTGTATAGGAGTGAGACTATGGTAGGGAAGGAAAGGAAAAGATCTCGAGAGAGAGCAGTATGAATGGACATTTTAAGGGATTTTTTTGTGTGTGCTGCAAAATCCTGTGCAGTTCAGTTTTGTTCGCTTTTGCCATGCAAGGGGACACAAACCCAAATTAACAAGTGTCTGCCTACAGGTGAATTGCATCAGTACGGAATTTACCCCAAAGAAGCATGGTGGAGAGAAAGGAGTCCCTTTTAGGATTCAGGTGAGTCTTGGTTACACCACCCACTTGGAATAGGGACCTGATAATTCACTTTTAGGTGGTGGTGAGTGTTTGGTCACCAGGGATCAATTTATGGATTGATAATTATTTTAATTGCTTAGATTGTTAATGATGTCCTTATGATTTTCCTGTTAGGGGCACGGGGATTTGCTTTCCTGGCGTGCTGCCAGATGAGCTCTTAATTTTTTTTTTATTTAAAAAAAAATGCTTTCTTGGCGGCCGTGCTGACGAGACTCGGCGCCCCGTCTGGCCCCAGCTTTGCTTCTTCTTCTTTATGACATCCTGCTTCCTACTTTCCATACAACCTCTCCCACAACTTTCTCTGGTCGGCCTCTAATTTCACAGGGTAGACGCCGACCAACTTCCTCTCACCCAACTAACCCAGATCGGGGCTGAGGGGGGAGGAGACAACGCCCCCTCACCCCTGAGCTCTGGTTTGGGGTGGTGGGTTTTTAACAACCTGCTTCATCCCCACCCACACCTTCCTCACATACCCTTTCTTTCTCCTTTCACTGTCTATTAATTTTTTACGCCATGCCGATGGGCTGCCAGGTCACTAGGCAGGAGAAGTGGCCTCAAATGTCGGCAGTTGTTTTTTCCGGTCCCGTGTTCACCCCTCACAGAGCAGGCTACTGCGTGGTGTGATGAGTGTTTGCTTCCTGTGATAATAATAGGCTCTCCATGTCAATATATAAAAATTATCAATCAAAATCTTTCCCTAGAGAGTCGCCGGAGCCGCGTTTGGGTAGCCCCACCGAAAAAATGGAGGGTCTTTCCCTCCCCGTGCTTTTGCAGGGTACCCTGCAAATCTCTCTGCCCGGAGAGGAGGTTTACTGCTTCTTCATGGGGTCAAACCTGGGCTTGGTGCCAAGCACTGAACCCCAGTCCCCCGCTGTGCAAGGTCCTCCTCAGATGGCTTGAGCCCCCAAGGCCTTACAAGGAGAGGAAGGATCTCCTCCCCCAGCTGGTGCCCCTGTGACAGCCAAGACCTTCTCCATTTCAGAGAAGGATCTTGCTGAGGCCGGTCCATTTGGCATAGGGGCTCCTGCCGGCAGGGTGGAAAAGCAGGTTCATTCTCCGCCCTCTCCTAAAAATAAAAAAAAATAGAAAAAGACACGGGGCTCCTCTTCCTCCGCTGGAGCCACGGGGACAGACGGGGCCGGTGTAGTTTCGGTATGTGACCAAGCCAAGATCGGCACGTCCAGCTCCGGTGCTTCCCCTGGACTCCCAGACCAAGAACAAAAGTGCGCAGAGCGTAGCCTCGATTACGTCGGGGCCCCCTCATTTAGAGGCTTCAAGAACCACTCCTACGATCTTCGTCACGTTCGACTGGGACAAGCTCTCTGAGTCGCTGCGTGCCGGTTGGTATCGCTACCGCGTGAAGGCATTCGTGCCACTGCCGTGGAGGTGCTACTACTGTCACTGCTTCGGCCATACGAAACGCTCCTGTAGACGTGCAGAGTCGGGTTACCCGAAGTCTGTAAGTTTCTCCAAGGCCAAATCGTGAGTGGACAAGGCTGTCAATTGCGGAGAGCCGCACCCCGCTTCTTCGAAGCAATGTAGTGCCGTATCTCCTGGAGAAGGAAATCATAGCCATTCAGGTCCAGGATCGTGTCTCATTTTGCGAGGCTAAGGACTTGGTCCTGGCTCGCCCTGCTCTGCCTGGGACGTCTTATGCCTCAATGTTAAGAAAAATACCTGCTCCTGGCCCCTCGATGCCAACGAGCACGGTCGTTTCCGCTCCCATTCAGAACCCTTCTGCGGGTTCTACCCACCCCGGGCGCTCCCTTGGTAGATCTGGCGGCATAAAAGGTTCACACCCAGTCCCAGCTAAAACCAGGATCCCCCTCCTTCCCCCAGCGTGACTGTTCCCCGTAAGGCGAAACGGGCGCGTGCCGCCACTTAGTCGTTAGACTCGCAGGAGGTAACACCCCTGAAGTTGATTGTGAGACCATCTTCCGGGTGTTTCCCCCGTAAGTATGCAGTCGCCAGACTGGTTCCAAAAATTAATAAAAAAATAAAATCCGGGTATCTAAAGCTGCCTCCCTAAAGGAAGACAGCACTAAAGGAGCTTCGTCTCCTGCCCCTACACCTAGGTCTAGGCTGGGTGACTCCAAGGCGGTGGATCTTCCAAAGTTGGGATCCCCGCCTCCAAAGCCTAAGGTTTTGAGGCAGAGGGTGGGAAATACTCGCCTCGCGAGCCCAACCTCCCCCAATAAGTCCTCGAAGGCGAAAGCGTCTTTAGCGCATTGTCCGTCCAACAGCGCCCGGAGTTCTGCCTCCGGGAAGCGTACGGCCATTCCCGTAAGGGTCTTCTCTTCGAAGAGGGCCCCCGCATCTACTCCGAGCTAGGCCTGGATGGCATATTCCTTAAATGGAATTGCCGCGGACTTTGGGCCAATTGTGAGGAGCTGCGGAGGCTTGTCTCGTCCCCTTTTCCCTTAGCTATCTTTTTGCAGGAGACCATGCTGGTCGCATGTTCCCTACCCACCCTCCCGGGGTATAGGGGTTTTGCCACCACACCACCAAGTGATGGGGACCGGGGAGGAGGATGCGCCATTTACACCTGGCATGATGTCTTAGTTCTTCTCTTGGCTTTAGACACATCCTTTCAGGAGGCCTGGATAGGAAGTATAGTTATTTCTGCGTACATTCCACCGTCAGCCGACTTCCGGCACGTCGTGGCACAGTTGCCGAGGCCCTTTCTCTTGCTCGGAGATCTGAACGGTAGACACCCCCTCTGGGAAGATTACTCGATCAATCCCAGGGGTCAGGTCCTTGCCGACCTGATCGACGAGCTGGAGGTAGGTGTCTTAAATGTGGATGAGTTTACGCATCACTGCCCGAGAACTGCTTATTTTCCTGCTTCGATCTCTCTCTCTCTATGTTCTCCGGATGCATAACCTGATTTGTGTGTGTGTTGGGGGTGGGGGGGTCGATGACCTCCTTGGTAGTGATCACTGATCACTACCCCATCCAAATATCATTTTCTGGGCCGCTGCCGCATGAGAGCCTGCCGCGGTGGTCCGCATTTCAGGAAATACTGATTTATCTGTCTCATCGCCGTCTGCCTAACTACTATTCTTACAACGTCTGGCCGTTTTGTAGGCTTTTTCCCCTAAAGTGCAAGCCACCTGGCTTCCGCAAGTTCAACTCCACGTTGCTACGACTTGAAATTGCCTTTTGCGAGTCTTCGCCACGGTGTTTTTCGATCTCGAGAAGGCTTATGATACAGCATGGAAACTCCACACGATGGGAGCGACGGGACACCTCGCAATCTTTATCTCTGAGTTTTTGCGAGATCGTCGATTGCGCGTACGGATGGGGGATGGAAGCCCTCTTTGACCCAATTAAGCAGGAAGAGGCAGTCCCGCAGGGAAGTGTCCTTATTGTCACCTTCTTTGTCCTGAGAATAAACTGTATGACTTCGTTCTACCTGGACGACCTTTCGAACCGCATCTCTCGATATGCCGAAGAGCACAGATTTCGCTTTTCATTGGCCAAGAATAAGGTACTGACTTATGCCGCCATCCACGGCTCCTTCCCGATCAGGACTCGTTCTTAAACGGAGTTCGACTAGAGGTGGTTGATTCGCACCGTTTCCTTGGTATTGTTTTCGATCGACGCCTCACCTGGCAAGCTCATATTCGCAGCTTTAGAGTCTCTTCTACGTGCCCCATGGGCATTCTTCGTTCTGTGACGTTCAGCATCTGAGGTGATGATAGGGCTACTGCTTTGATCTTCTATCGATCCTTTGTTTGTTTGAAGCTTGACTACGGATGTGAATTTTATGCATCCGAATTTGAGCGTATATTGTGGAAGGTGGACTCGATCCACCATCCTGGCCTTCGCTTGGCGACCGGTGCCTTCCGCACTTCCCCCATTGAGAGCCTACTTGTCGATGCTGGGGAGATACCACTCGCTCTGCGCCGTGCACTGTGCATTATTCGCCTTTACCCGCGACCCCGACGACACCTTCAGTCGCCAACAGTCTCACTGCATCTGCAGCTGATCTCCACGGTGCCTATGCCGCCGAGAGACGCCAGTTATACACTAAGCCCTTTGGCTTTTTGGCTAGAAAACTCATTCGAGAGCTAGGTATAGCTCTCGAGTCGGTGGTGCCACTGGTTCTGCCCAGGACGCCACCCTGGGGCTCTACCAGGCTATGCATCTGTTTTCACGGCCGAGCTGGTTGCAATACACTGCTTGGTACGGGAGATAACGCGACGTGCCCAGTTTGGAGACTGGATTGTAATTAGCGACTCACAAAGCGCCCTGAGTGCTCTCGGGGCATTGGAATCTCCGCATCCTCTCGTTCACGATATCCATGACACCACGGTTTTGACGAGCCAGGTGGATGTCAAGATTATCTTCTGCTGGGTTCCTGGACATGTAGTAATTGCAGGGAGTGAGCACGCCGATAGGGGCTCCAAAGAGTCCGCGAGGACTGGGTGACTAGGCCAGCGTTTCGCTCTTCCTCACACCGACTACATGGCAGGAATACGTGCAGCTTTTCGGACTGCTTGGCAAAGAAGATGGGAGACGGTTGAATGGAATTTAAAGTTGCGTGCCATTGCGCTGCGACTGTTCCCATGTACCTATCCCCCAATGCCGCGGCGGCTTCAGGTTGCTTTCTGTCGTCTCCGAATCGGGCACACTCGTGTGACGCATCGCTATTTGATGGAGCGCTCGCCTGCGCCCTATTGCAACGACTGCGTCGTCCCCCAGACTGTTCGGCACATTCTTGTCGAATGTCCCAGTATGGGTGATCTTCGCGCACGACCCCTGTCCCGGTACCGGGATGGGCGGGGTCGCTACCGCCTGTCCCTTGTACTCGGGACGAGTGCGTGCACTTTGACTGGTGGACTTGGACTTGTTGACTTTTTGGGGGAGGTCGGCCTTCTCCCTTTCATTTAACCAGGTTTAATTGTTGTTGTTTTTGTTATTGTTATTGTTATTTTTTTATTGTTGTTTCCTGTTCAATTTTTTAAAGTAGCCTAGAACTAGGCTGTTTGTTTATGGCGACTTATGCCTAAGTCGGCAGTCGCCAGATAGCCCCTTAAAAAAAAAAAAAAAAATGCCTAGCCAATTTGAACACCCTTTTCCTGCCCTCAGCACCATTGAGGCTATCAAGAAGAGGTTTGGGGGGCCTCTGACTTAGCCCTATACACTTCCCGACTTGCCCTTTTCGCTGCCAAGTATACTTCCTTGCTCCCACCCTGCTTCCATGCCATAAACGATCTTTTCTCCTTCACTGCAGCTTCAACTTCCTCATTCCACCACCAAGACGCCTTGAATCTAAGTGAACCTCTTGACCATCCACAAACCTGTTCATTGGCTTTTAGAAGGTTATCTTTCAGTCTCCCAGACTGCTCACTCACACTTCCGTCAGTCGCTCTATTCTCTGCCGCTATTGTACCGAACTCCTCGTAAAAAGCCTCCTTCACTTCCTGATTTTTAAGCTTCCACACCTTCCTCCCAGGCACAAACACCCTCCTCCTGGCCTGCATTTTCCCACTACCAAATATTAGAAAGGAGACTTCATGTCCTCTGTGGTAAGAGATGTAACGTGTATGTAGAAGTAATCATGCGTGTATAATTGGTGATTTTAATTATAGAAATATTGATTGGGAAGCTCTTGCAAGTGATCAGGAGGTTGAGGAATTTTTGACGATGGTGCAGGATAATTTTCTTAAACAGGTTATAAACCAACCCACTAAAGTGATAAAATATTGGATTTAGTTCTAATTAATAGGGAAGAAGGCATAAGCGATTAGAGATTGGGAAAACTTTTGGAAATAGTGACCATTGCGAAATTATATTTGTTAAAATTGAACATGGTTTTCAGTAGAATAAATTTGGTTAAAATCCCAGACTTTAGAAAACCAGATTATAGTGATATTAGAAGGCACATGGAGACGGTTGTTTGAAGACTAGCGAGTGAGGTCAAGTCAGGAAATGTGATGCCAATGAGAGCAGTCGAGGGGAAGATAACCCTCAGGTCGAGAGGAATAGTGTAGATCAAGAATATGAGATGATAATTAAGTAGTCAAGATCATCAATATAAATTAAGAACAATAACGGCTCTAACTCCGACCCCTGAGGAACCCTACTGTTAACCCCCCCCCCTTCCACACACACATATTTAATCTCATGTATAATAACTTTGCTCTCTATACAAAGAGTTAGTACAGACAGCAAGATTTGTATAGATGGGATTAAATGTGATTAAATCTGAGCGGAGAAATGTTACCAGTGGGGGTTCCTCCAGGTTCGGTGTCGGAGCAGTTATTATTCTTGATTTATATTAGTGATCTTGACTTAGGTATAAGTAGTGACCTGAGTAAGCTTGCTGATTAAGTGAGGTAGGATTATAAAATGTGACTCGGATGCTGAGGTAATACAAAATGAAGTGAACGTACTATCCCAATGGGCAGTGAAGTGGCAAATGGAATTTAACATAAGCAAATGTAGTGTACTTATTATAGGTAGGTGTAATCCACTGAATAATTTAGGAAGGTCAGAATGTGAAAGAGACGGGTGTCCTGGTAAGTTCTGACCTCCAGCTAGTAATAGAGCTAATAGGGTATTGGGGGTTTATTGAGAGGAGTGTAAGTAATAGGAGTGCAGATGTCATTCTGAAACTACCTGACATTAGTTAGGCCTCATCTTGACTATGGGGTGCAATTTTGATCGCCATTTTATAGGATAGATATTGCTTTTCTTGAGTCTGTGCAAAGAAGGATGATTAAGAGGATTCATGGGTTGAGGAGCTTACCTTTTGGTAAAAGGCTTAATAGACAAAATCTACATCCATTAGAAAGGACAAGAGTTTGAGGGGACTTGATTGAAGTCTTCAAGGGGGTAAAAGGTTATAATAGGGAGACATAGGTAAGGTTCTTATTTCTTGCAAACAGAATAGGACCCGTAGCAATAGGTTTAAGCTAGACAAGTTTAAGTTTAGGAAAGAATAGGCTAGAAAGGACAAGAGTTCGAGGGGACTTGATTGAAGTCTTCAAGTGGGTAAAAGGTTATAATAGGAAGACATAGGTAAGGTTCTTATTTCTTGCAAACAGAATAGGACCCGTAGCAATAGGTTTAAGCTAGACAAGTTTAGGTTTAGGAAAGAATAGGCTAGAAAGGACAAGAGTTTGAGGGGACTTGATTGAAGTCTTCAAGTGGGTAAAAGGTTATAATAGGGAAAC
The DNA here is from genome assembly GCA_963969495.1 of Ceratothoa steindachneri. NCBI lineage: Eukaryota > Metazoa > Arthropoda > Malacostraca > Isopoda > Cymothoidae > Ceratothoa > Ceratothoa steindachneri. The sequence continues at coordinate 187,731,101 of OZ018317.1, read as the reverse complement.
ATAGGTAAAGTTCTTATTTCTAGCAATAGGTTTAAGCTAGACAAGTGTAGGATTAGGAAAGAGATTGGTAGAAACTGGTTTACAAATCGAGTTGTAGATGAGTGGAATATGCTCGCTAGTCGTCCTCTTCCCTGCCTAGTTTTAAAAATAGATTGGATAGATTTATGGATGAGGATACTAGGTGGGACTAAACTTGATGGCAACAGGAGCTGCCTATCGATTAGCCTTTTCAGCCTACTTCTTTTCTTATGTTCTCTGTTCTTTGGGTTTCAATTTTTCATTATTCATCTTAACATTTGGATATTCTTTCTCTTTTGATTGGGTTTAAACGATTCGTTTTTGTTTTTTTTATCTGAACACTTGAATGTTGTTTTTCTGTTCATTGGGCTACAACTTTTAATTTGACTCGATTCTTTCCTTGTAACCACCTCCGTTTCAGCAGTCACAGGGTGAAGCAAATGAGAGTTGATGTCCTGTTACATGATTTCAGGTGGAAACGTATTTGGACGGCTCATCTCAGAATAACATGCAGGAACGGCTGCATGCATGCGCCTGCCAGATTAAAGTTTTCAAAGTAAGTGCAGTTTCCTTTTACACATTAGTGTTGGCTAGTAAAGTTCTTCTAATTTCCTATGAATCTCCAGGCCTGGGAAGATGGGCTTTGGGCGGGATCATGGAACCCTTTCTTAATCCTAAACTTGGGTCTTATGCCATTGTAGGGTGAAGGAATCGAGTTTCTAATGCGAGGAAAGAGGAACTTGTGTGTGTCTGTTAAACTGCTATGCAGCCAGAGTTGCCATGGCAATGATTTATCCACCACATGGCTTATTCACTATAGAAATGGGTATATATCAGGCCAAATTGACCCCAGAGTCTTTCTATAGCATCCTATCAAATATCCACCTAAATTCGTAGCTCCAAGAAGCATCAACGCCTCCACACAAATCTTATCCTATAGCCCATAAGTCCTTACCAAATGTTGGCATATCTACCCAGATAATACCCAGCTTCGAGCGCAATGAGCCATCCCCATCCTCACACATGAACCCAGCCCACCCCATCCTCCTACTCTGCACCCAGTCCGAAATCAGGGAATGTCTAGTACCGAACAAAATTAATCCACACATAAATCCTCAACAAAATCAATCCACACATAATTCCTCATAAAACCAATCCACACATAAATGCTCAATAAGATCAATCCACACATAAATCCTCAATAAAATCAATCCACTCATAAATCCTCAACAAAATCAATCCACACATAAATCTTCAACAAAATCAATCCACACATAAATCCTCAACAAAATCGATCCACTCATAAATCTTCAACAAAATCAATCCACTCATAAATCAATCCGCACATAAATCATCAAAAAAATCAATCCACACACAAATTCTCCCCAATGCAGAAACCCTTCGAGAAGACCCTGTACTCACCAATATTGCCCAGCTTAGTCAAGAAGACCTCCAACCACGCAAGAGAATTATTGCAACAATCAACATAAGGCGAAGCCTTCCACATACTACCTAGAAACATGTTCTTCAACAAAATGCTACAAAACACAGACTAAAAAAGATCGCTTGCAAACATCCTCCCAGACAAGCCATGTAATACACCACGGCAAGTTATCACGAGCACAAATACACGAGGGTTTGTACTCTTCCCCACCATTTTTACCCCTTTGTGTGACATCTCTCTTCAAATTGCATCTTTGTGCTATACCAAGGAGCTCTCGCTTGCCTTGGATTTCTGACGTCGAGGCAGGGGTTCAACCCCAGTCAGAATGTAGACAGAACATTCACCAGAGTCATGAGCCGGCTGCCCATTGGGCAGATACGCTGATACTCATGCCCGAAGGGGTAGCTTTCCACTCGTGCACATAGCCAACCATAGTACCGCTATCATTTCCCCTCCCGTCTACACAGTACGGCATACCCACGGGCCCCCCCTTCCCCCCCCCGTTTAATGGGTCACAAAGTGTGCCACCCTCGCTGGTGGTATGGAAACCACAATACGACCTGGACTAACCCCAAACAACGAGGTCCAGCACCTGGTGCTATCAGACTCGCCAGTGATTATCATTCTGATCTTTATATGCCCTTCATTATCCGGTCTGGTGATCTTGTCCACCTACAGTTAAACCGATGACTTCACCCGCCTTGCCCATTTCTTACAAGACACCCAAGCAACCCTGTAATTTAAAAATCTTACATCACTAGACTTGAACTTTGGCGGCAACAGAACCGAATGAGCCTCGCCTTCGAAATCCTCTCTTGCTCTACTTTTTTATCGATCCTTTGTTCGTTCGATGCTCGACTACGGATGCGAGTTTTATGCATTTGCAGTCGAGCGTTTATTGCGGAAGGTGGACTCGATCCACCACACCGGCCTTCGCCTTGCGACTGGTGCCTTCCGGACTTTCCCCATTGAGAACCTGTTGGTCTATGCTGGGGAGATGCCACTCGCTCTACGCCGCGTGCAGTGCATCACTCGCCTGTACGCGCGAGCCCGGCGCCTCCCTCAGTCGCCAACAGCTCTCACTACATCCGCAGCTGATCTCGACGGTGTCTATGCCGCCGAGAGACGCCAGTCACACCCTAAGCCCTTTGGGTTTAGGGCCAGGAAACTCCTTCGAGAGCTAGGTATAGCTCTCGGGCCGGTGGCGCCCCCGGTTCTGCCCAGGACGCCACCCTGGAGGATACCACATTTGATCATTTGTCGCCACGCCTCTGCTCCCAAAGCTTGTACAGCGCCGGGAGTATTGCGTTCGACCTTTTGGATGGCTCCAAGTCTAAAGAGGGGGGTCGGCTTCCACGCCGTATCCCCTCTGTTTGAACTCAGCGGGGCTCTGTCATGCGCTGCGTCTGTCTTCACGGCCGAGCTGGTGGCAATACCACTCGGTACGGGAGATTACGCGACGCGCCCGGTTCGGAGACCGGATTGTGATCTATAGCGACTCACAAAGCGCCCTAAGCGCTCTCGGGGCATTGGAATCTCCGCATCTCCTGGTTCGCGATATCCGTGACGCCACGGTTTTAGCGAGCCGGGCGGATGTCGAGATTATCTTCTGCTGGGTTCCTGGACATGTAGGAATTGCGGGGAATGAGGGCGGTAAAGAGTCCGCGAGGACTCTGCGACCGGACCAGCGTTTCGCTCTTCCTCACACTGACTACATGGCAGGAATCCGGGCAGCTCTTCGGACTGTGTGGCAAAGAAGATGGGAGACGGTCGAAGGGAACTTAAAGTTGCGTGCCATTGCGCCGCGACTGTTCCCATGGACCTATCCCCCAATGCTGCGACGGCTTCAGGTCGCTTTCTGTCGTCTCCGAATCGGACACACTCGTGTAACGCATCGCTATGTGATGGAGCGCTCACCTGCGTCCTATTGTGACGACTGCGTCGTCCCCCAGACTGTTCAGCACATTCTTGTCGAATGTCCCAGTCTGGGTGATCTTCGCGCACGTTACCTCTCCCGGTACCTGGATGGGCGGGGTCGCTACCGCCTGTCCCTTGTACTCGGGATGAGTGCGTGCACATTGGCTGGTGGACTTGATGACTTTGCTTTTGTTTTGTTTTTTTCCCCCTTTAGGTTGCACGCTCCTGCGCCGGGGGGACCTCCCCCTGACGCAGGAGCTTGCTTCTTTTTCCCCCTTTTTGGGGTCTTTTTCGTCTTTTTAATAGTATTTTGAAGTAGCCTAGAACTAGGCCAGTTTTAATACGGCGACTAATGCCCAAGTAGGCAGTCGCCAGATGAGCTCTTAAAAAAAAATCCTCTCTTGCTTCCCCTCATAACCCACAAATTGGGGTACAACAAACACTGGGCACAGGATTAAATTTCGGACATTCTTAGTCTGCAGGAGATTGGAGAGCGGTTACTGTACCTATACCGCGAGAGGGGGGATCACGAGTCCTTGGGAGGGACTACTGCTCAACCAGACTGGTGTAATTGAGTTTTGGAGGAGATTCCTTTATAGTATTTGATTATTTAAATTGCTGGTTTCACACTGGTTTCTTGAAGGAGGCAGGCTTCACCCCCGGCGCCTGAGGCTGTCTTTTATAGATTTATTCATTGTTGTGTTTTGGTTGCATTTTTTTGTCTTTTAGTAGTTTAGTTTCCCTTTGCCACAAGATATGGTTCTGTGTAATTTTGGCTTATATGCCCTCGCTTGGTGTTGCTAGACGAGGGCATGAAAACACTTTCTTACGAGGCACAGATCAATCGGTCTCATAACTTATCCCCTCCCATGTGTATTTATGTACATCTATGTCATGAAAGACTGTTTGCTATACGCACGTTTCTTTCAGCACAGAACACTAGCACCCTCTCTCCATTTTCATTCTCTCCTCCAGATTTACCAAATGCTACAGTTATTCCCTCTCTCATTCTGTCACCTATTTGACCATTTATCTCCCTTACCTCATCGAACAATACTCATTACCACTTCCCTCTGCTATCCCTCTAGTCATTTCAGAACCTCCCTCATCTTCATTTCAAGCTTTATATGTTCCTTGCACTACACCCACGCACAAGGTCGCTCAGTTTCACTCTTGTAAATCTCGACTTCACCCTCATAATTTTTGAGCTCTTATGTTCATACACAGTCATTTCTTATGTCACTCAACACTCAAAAGAACTGGCACAGCCTCTTTACTCCTACCCTCTACCCCACCCCACCCCCCCTTTTTTTTGTTTACTCTAGAACCCTGTGGGGCAGGAGCAGTACACCTGGATGTATCCCGCGTGAGGTTAAGTGGCGATAAAACTCCCACTTCCCAGCTGTTGCATAGACCACTACCACAGGGAGTGCTATAAAATTACCACAGCATGCAACGACTTCCCTCCACTCTCACCTGGTCTCCTCAGGACAGCCTCACAGAAAACGTGGTCCCACTTGATTGTGGTAACGTTAACGGACTACACCACAGGCTGTAGGGTCAAACCTTTCTCCCTTAATCTCCTAAACGGTAGTGGGAACCAGAGTTAAACAACAACTACCACCCTGAGTCACAGCTGATCACACTCTAGTCTCTTCATCCCACGCAGACTCTTCATTCCCTTTCTTGTTTGTCTCACATAGAGGAAGCATCTTAAGTCTTCCTATTTTAAATACATCTACCACTACTCGCCCATTCACGCGAATTAACCAACTTGAGAGGACTGGATCCACGACACCCCCGCCCATTCCTTCATTACGTAGGTAAGATAAAGCCTTCCGGGGCGAGGCTTCCCACACCATCCGAGGTTAGTCACAAAAATTCGACGAGCCTTTGGACTGTACGTTATTCTTCCTGACCCACCCACAGGAAATAAGAAAAACTACTTCAAAACGAGATCCTATCAAACGACTGTTTAATCTCCTCCTCAGGGGGAGGGGGGTGAGCTGCGGTTTAACCGAGTGGAAACACCACTTTATCCATTTTAACGAAGTTAAACTACACCAGATGTGGTTAGTCGCCGGATGTGCCCCCAAAATAGGTCCACTTCTAGGCTGCTACCATACTCTGTAGATACCCCCTGGTTCGGAGCCCACATTAATCAGTATCTCCTAAGACCCAATGAGAAATGTTCTTTTAAATGGGAGCTGATCGGTAGTAAAATCCAGATCAATGTTCAATTTCCCTCTAGGGGGGGGGGGAGAACTTCTAGGGATGGGAAACCCCGTAAGGGGCGCGGCGATTTGCCATCCTGCCCGCCGTGCTGACGGGATCCAGCGCTCCGTCCGGCCCCAGCTTAGCCTCTCTTCCTTCTTTCAGATAGCCTTTATTTCTCCCCTACCTCGTCGCTTTTCATACAACCTCTCCCACAACTTTCTCTGGTCAGCCTGTAATTTCACAGGGTAGATGCTGACTTTCTTCTCAAGCCAACCACCCCGGATCGGGGCTGAGGGGGGAGGGGACATTGTTCCCTAACCCCTGAGCTCCGGTTCGGGATGGGTTTTTTTTAACAACCTGCTTCATCCCCACCCATACCTTCCTCACATCCCCTTTCCTCTCCTCTTCACATTCTATCAATTTTACGCCGTGTCCAAGGTGGAGCCGCCATGCCGATGGACTGCCAGGCCACCAGACGGGAGGGGTTGGTCCCGAATGGCGGCGCCTGGCTCTGCCGGGCTTGTAAGCACCTCTCGCAGTGCAGGCAACTGCGAGAGGTGATGAGCTATTGCGTCCTGTATTTAAAAGAGGGTCACCATGCCCATGTATGTAAAACAAATAAAAACCAACCCCCCAACTTCCCCTGAAACAGCGACGGAGCCGCCCTCGGGCAGCTCCAGCAAAAAAATGGAGGTCCGCCACCCTTGTGCTTGCGCAGGGGACCCTCCATATCTCTTCAACCGGAGAGGAGGCTTACTCCTCTCCTACGCCTACGGGTGAAGGGGACTCCCCCTCACCCCCTTCTCTGGAGGTGCTTTGGGCACCTCCCTTTTACCAGCGGCAGTCCCCTCTTTTCTTTCCAAGAGGACTGCTACCAAAGCCAGCAGGCAGCCCTTAGCCAGCCGCTCCCCATCGAAGCGGCTGGGTAGGGCAAACCCCCTTAGGGGGGAGAGGGAAGCCAGGCCCCTTCGGTCGCTTCCCTCAAAAGACCTGCTGGCAAGGATATTAAACCTTGCCGGGGTTAAGGCTTGTGCCTCCCCACAAATGACTCTTGACGCTGCCAACGGGACCTGCGATGTCCTGCGAGGGGATGGCCAACTGGAGGCCCCTCCTGTGATAGACATGGTCCTTGAGGAGACCCAGCCTCAGACGGTAGAGCCTTCCATGGGGGAGAATCCGGGCTCGGCACCAAGGAGCGAACCTGAATCCGCCCCTATGCAAGGTCGTCCTCAAACGGCTGGGGCCTCCGAGGCAGCACAAGGAAGGGAGGGATCTCCTCTGACCGGTGCCCCTGCGACTACCAGGACCTTTTCCATTTCGGACAAGGACCTGGCTGAGGCCGGTCCATCTTGCCTAGGGTCTTCTGTCGGCGGAGGAGAGAAGCGGGTTCATTCCCCGCCCTCCTCTCCTAAAAAGAAGAAAAAGACAAGAAAGACTAAGAAGACTCGTGGCTCCTCTCCTTCCGCGGGGGCCGTGGGGACGGATGGGTCTGCTGCCACTTTGGCAAGCGACCAAGCCAAGACCGGCACTTCCGGCCCCTCTGCCCCCCCGGGTACGGAGCTCCTGACTATGACAAAGACGAAAAGTGCACTGGGCGGAGCCTCGATGACATCAGGGCCCCTCATTCAGAGGTTACCTCGCGTTTTCGAGCCCGCTGGCTTCAAACGCTTCCTCGTTATTCGCTCCACTGATGGTACCATGTTGTCCAAGGGCAACATGATCCATCAGAGGAGAGGATTAGCTAGTGCAATTGGTAGAGAGCCGAAGGTGACCCGTTTCTCGAACGGGAGCCTTCTGGCGAATGCGGCGAATCCCGCCGAGGCGGCCAAGATAATTGCTCTTCGGACACTTGATGGCACCCCGGTGAGTGTGACGCCGCACTCTACCATGAACTTTGTGAAAGGAGTAGTTTATGCGAGGGAACTCGTTGACTACTCCATTGAGGACATGACCCTAGAGCTGGCCGACCATGGGGCGGTCAAGGTCGAACGTGTGATGAGAAAACAGGGAGGGGCCTCGAGACCCACCCCTACACTCTTCGTCACGTTCGACTGTGACAAGCTCCCAGAGTCGGTGTGTGCCGGTTGGTACCGCTACCGCGTGAAGGCATTCGTGCCACTGCCGCGGCGGTGCTATTACTGTCACCATTTCGGCCATACGAATCGCTCATGTAGACGTGCAAATTCGGGGTCACCCGAAGTCTGTGTAAATTGCTCGAAGGTCGCACACGATAAGTCCAAATCGTGTGTGGCCAAGTGTGTCAATTGCGGAGAGCCGCACCCCGCTTCTTCGAAGCAATGTGGTGCATATCTCCTTGAGAAAAAAATCCTGGCCGTTCAGGCCCAGGATCGACTTTCATTCCGCGAGACTAAGGACTTGGTCCTGGCGCGCCTGGCTCTGCCTGGTACGTCATATGCCTCAATAGTTAGAAAGGCACCCTGTGCTCCTGGCCCATCCAGGCCAACGAGCATGGTTGTTTCCGCGCCCATTCTGCGGGCTCTACCCAACCCGGGTGCTCCCCTGGTAAAGCTGGCGGCAAAAAGGGTTCATACCCTGCCCCGGCTAAAACCAGGGCTCTTCCCTCTTTCCCCAGCGTGACCGTTTCCCGTAAGGCGAAATGGCCACGCGCCTCCACCGAGTCGTTAGACTCACAGGAGGCAACACCCCTGAAGATGGTCGCTAGGCCATCTTCCGGGGTTCCTAAAGCTGTTCCCCGAAAGGAGGACAGCAACAAAGGAGCTTCGGCCCCCTTCGCCCACGCCCCGAGGTGGAGCGAGTGGTTCGGAGACGGTGGTTCCTCGAAAAGAGGGCCCCCCCGCCTCCGAAGCCGCAACGCCCGCCTAAGGTTTCGAGGCGGAGGGAGGAAAAGACTCGCATGGCGAGCCCAACCTCCCCCAATAAGTCCTCGAAGGCGACAGCGCCTTCAGCGCTTTGTCCGGCCAACAGCGCCCGGGGTTCTGCCCCCGGGAAGCGTACGGCCATTCCCGTGAGGGTCTTCAATTCGAGGAGGGCCCCCGCGTCTCCTCCGAGCTAGGCCTGGAGGGCATATTCCTTCAATGGAATTGCCGTGGACTCCGGGCCAACTGGGAGGAGCTGCGGAGGCTCGTCTCGTCCCGTTCCCCGTTAGCTATCGTTTTGCAGGAGACCATGCTAGGCGCGTGCCCCCTGCCCGCCCTTCCAGGTTATAAGGGTCTTGCGACCCCACCACCGCGGGATGGCCGGGCAGGGGGATGCGCGGTTTACACCCGGCATGATGTCTCCGTTCTTCCTTTCTCTTTAGATACCTCCTTTCAGGCAGTGGCTGTGCAGCTGCACCTGGATAGGAGGTATACTATCATTTCTGCGTACATTCCACCGTCAGCTGACTTCGACGCGGGGGACTTCCGCCGCGTCGTGGCACGGTTGCCGAGGCCCTATCTCTTGCTTGGAGATCTGAACGGCAGGCATCCTCTCTGGGGAGATTACTCCATAAATCCCAGGGGAAAAGTCCTTGCCGATCTGATTGAAGAGCTTGAGATGGGTGTCCTAAACGTGGATGAGTTTACGCATCACTGTCCGAGAACTGCTTCATTTTCTTGCCTCGACCTATCTTTGTGCTCTTCGGATGCACAGCCTGATTTTGATTGGGAGGTGGTCGATGACCTCCATGGTAGTGATCACTTTCCCATTCAAATATCATTTTCAGGGCAACTGCCGCCTGAGAGACCACCTCGGTGGTGCTTGGTGCGGGCGCGGTGGCCTGCATTTCAGGAAATGACTGAATTCTCTATCTCAGTCGAGGAGTTTAGGTCGGTAGATGAGGCCGTTGAATTCTTCTCCGGCAACCTCATCGCCGTGGGCCTGACTACTATTCCTAGGACGTCTGGCCGTTTTGCACGCCGACCACTCCCATGGTGGTCGGCTGAGTGTGAGACGGCCCTCAAACAGAAGCGTTATGCCTACATGCGCTATAAGCACCGCCCGATCGATTTCACTGTCGGTGAATTTCGTCGGGCTAGGGCTAGGTTCCGGTACATTTCGAAGCACGCCCGCAGGTCTTCTTGGCGGGCATACGTGTCTTCACTTAACGGGAAGACCCCTTTAGCTGAGGTGTGGAAGCGAGTCAAAAGGATTCGGGGCAAGTTCTCGCAGGACCCCCCTCCCGTTCTCCAGGAGAATGGGACCGCAATCTCGGACCCCGCGTCCGTGGCGGAATCGTTAGCGACCGCTTTTTCCGCATTATCTAGCCGTGATGCTGCTCCGCCAGCATTCAATGCACGTGGTGATGTCGCGGAAGGCCGCCGGCTGGACTTTACCTCCAGAGGCGGAGAACCCTTCAACGACAAGTTTACTGTGAGTGAGTTGTGTTCCGCTCTCGCTTCGTGCGCGGACACCGCACATGGTCCGGACGATGTCCCGTACGCCATGCTTCGACACCTGGGTGAGCGAGGCATGGCCTTTCTGTTAGATTTGTTCAACAGGATCTGGGTGGAAGGTCTTCTCCCAGACTCCTGGCGAATCGCTACTGTGCTCGCCTTTCGCAAGCCGGGGAGAGATCACTCTACTCCGACCGGTTTCCGCCCAATCTCTCTAACCTCTTGCGTGTGCAAGTTGATGGAGAAATTGGTAAATGTTAGATTAGCCTTTTTCCTGGACAGCGGAGGCCATCTTTCTTCTGCACAGTGCGGCTTCCGTAAGTTCCACTCCAAGTCAGATGCTCTGCTCCGACTGGAATGTCCGTCTGCGAGGCTTTCCTTCGTAGACAGCACTACGCCACGGTGTTTTTTGATCACAAGAAGGCCTATGATACCGCATGGCGATACGGTATCATGGAGACTCTCCACACGATGGGGGCGAGGGGACGCCTCCCAATATTTATATCTGAATTTTTGCGAGATCGTCGATTCCGCGTACGGGTGGGGGGAGCCCTCTCCGGCCCAAAGGAGCAGGAAGAGGGTGTCCCGCAGGAAAGTGTCCTCAGTGTCACACTCTTTGCCCTGAGCATCAACGGCATCACCTCGGTGCTGCCGGAAGATGTTCTCGCTACGCTCTACGTGGACGACCTTTCGATCTCTTTTGGCGCTGCCCAGATGCCAACTCTGGAGCGTCGACTCCAACAGGCATTGAACCGCGTCTCTCGCTATGCCGAAGCGCACAGGTTTCGGTTTTCTTTGGCCAAGACTAAGGTGGTGCACTTCTGCCGCTATCCATGGCTTCACCCCGACCCAGATTTGTTTCTTAATGGGGTGCGCCTGGATGTGGTTGAGTCGCACCGTTTCCTTGGTCTTGTATTCGACCGACGCCTCACCTGGGAGGCTCATATTCGCAGCCTTAGGGTCTCTTGTACCCGCGCCATGGACATTCTCCGTTCCGTGACGTTCAGCGCTTGGGGCGCTGATAGGGCTACTGCCTTACTTTTTTATCGATCCTTTGTTCGCTCGAAGCTCGACTACGGATGCGAGTTTTATGCATCCGCAGCCGAGCGTTTATTGCGGAAGGTGGATTCGATCCACCACACCGGCCTTCGCCTTGCGACCGGTGCCTTCCGCACTTCCCCCATTGAGAGCCTGTTGGTCGATGCTGGGGAGATGCCACTCGCTCTGCGCCGCGTGCAGTGCATCACTCGCCTGTACGCGTGAGCCCGGCACTGCATCCGCAGCTGATCTCGACGGTGCCTATGCCGCCGAGAGACGCCAGTCATACCTTAAGCCCTTTGGGTTTAGGGCCAGGAAACTCCTTCGACAGGTAGATATAGCTCTCGGGCCGGTGGCGCCCCTGCTTCTGCCCAGGACGCCACCCTGGAGGGTACCACATTTGGCTATTTGTCGCTACGCCTCTGCTCCCAAAGCTTGTACTGCGCCGGGTGTATTGCGTTCGACCTTTTTTGGAGCACACATCGTGTCACGCTGGTACCGTGCCAGTGTATACGGATGGCTCCAAGTCCCAAGAGGGGGTCGACTTCCACGCCGTATCCCCTCTGTTTGAAGTCAGCGGGGCTCTACCAGGCGCTGCGTCTGTCTTCACGCCCGAGCTGTTTGCAATACACTACTCGGTACGGGAGATTACGCGATGTGCCCGGTTCGGAGACCGGATTGTGATCTATAGCGACTCACAGAGCGCCCTGAGTGCTCTCGGGGCATTGGAATCTCCGCATCTCCTGGTTCGCGAAATCCGTGACGCCACGGTTTTGGCGAGCCGGGCAGATTTCGAGATTATCTTCTGCTGGGTTCCTGGACATGTAGGAATTGCGGGGAATGAGGGCGGTAAAGAGTCCGCGAGGACTCTGCGCCCGGACCAGCGTTTCGCTCTTCCCCACACTGACTACATGGCAGGAATCCGGGCAGCTCTTCGGACTGCTTGGCAAAGACGATGGGAGACGGTCGAAGGGAACTTAAAGTTGCGTGCCATTGCGCCGCGACTGTTCCCATGGACCTATCCCCCAATGCCGCGGCGGCTTCAGGTTGCTTTCTGTCGTCTCCGAATCGGGCACACTCGTGTGACGCATCGCTATTTGATGGAGCGCTCGCCTGCGCCCTATTGCAACGACTGCTTCGTCCCCTAGACTGTTCGGCACATTCTTGTTGAATGTCCCAGTCTGGGTGATCTTCCTGCACGACACCTGTCCCGGTACCGGGATGGGCGGGGTCGCTACCGGCTGTCCCTTGTACTCGGGACGAGTGCGTGCACTTTGACTGGTGGACTTATTGACTTTTTGGGGGAGGTCGGCCTTCTCCCTTTCATTTAACCAGGTTTAATTGTTGTTGTTTTTGTTATTGTTATTGTTATTTTTTTTATTGTTGTTTCCTGTTCAATTTTTTAAAGTAGCCTAGAACTAGGCTGTTTGTTTATGGCGACTTATGCCTAAGTCGGCAGTCGCCAGATAGCCCCTTAAATAAAAAAAAATAAAAAAAATAGGGATGGGAAATGTATTAAAGGGGAGTAGAGTCCAAGTAATGCATTAGTGTCCTTGATGTCATGCATCTGTTGGCCACTCTGGCGCACTCGTAAGGACTTGAATGAGTGTCATAACCATGTCAACTTTTGACCCACTTTCCTCCAAACTTGTTCTTGTCCTCAGTTGAAGGGCGCCGATCGGAAGCACAAACAAGACCGGGAGAAGATTATGAAGAGATCAGCTTACGAGATCAACAAATACCAGAGACAGTGCGATTGCACCATCTTGCAGGAGGTAAGTTACTTTTGGTGCGCGAAGGTGTCGTCAAAACGACCACACTGCGTAGCGGTTGCATTGCCTGTCGTCCGCCCTTGGCGTGCAGTGAAAAATGGTCCCTTAGATGGAATTGTGAAAACCCACCTTTTTTTCTGCCCTTAATGACATCTGACTGCTCGAAGGTCTTCATGTCTAATTTCCTCACAAGATACACACAACTACTACATCACATGCACACACACAAATCCTCGAGGGATCCGTTCTTTCCCTGCATCCTCTTCAATCACTTCATGACCCATTTTCAGCATCACACTCTACAATGTAGTACACAGATGACTTCACCCAAAGCTCAAATCAAGATCTGCAACGGTACATCACCATACCCCTTTACTTATATAAAAATCTACACAATCTTTGGGTCAAAATCACTTCCTCAACGCCATTCTATCGGATATCAAACTGAAAGCATCATCCCCCCCCACGTCACAAAGGCTCACCCTGCCAAATCTTTGAGGCAGTCACCACACAAAAATAAACATACAAATACCATACCATCATGATACATTATCTGCTCCCTCTGCCACCAATAACCAGACCCTCCTCAACACATTTACTGTATGCTCGACACTTACACACCTAAGACACTATCTGCAGATACAGTCGGTACTGGATGTCTGGGAGAATACTATTGAGGCTGGCCACCGAAGGAGTAGACCTTGTCTGAGGACAGTAGGTAAATACCATATCCGAAATCTGGCTGCAACAGATCCTGCTTACTGTCTTCCTCTCATAATCTCTCTATCTACGTCTTGCACTATGGAATGAAGCTTTCACCCACGCAATATTAATTTATCAAATACTCCAACCGGTTTGAACCAAATGGGCTAGACCCAAAACAACCACTCCACAAGAGCTGGTTGACAAAATAACCAAAAAGAGAGATAAAAAACAAAATATCTGGTACTTAAATAGCTTATACCAATAGAACTTCTATCAGTGAAATTGAAACTTGTAAAACAATTTAAACTAAAGTAAGTTTTTAGATAAAAAATTAGTAGTTAATACCTGCATAAAATATTTTGTAGTGTTTTTCTTTTAAGAAATACATTAACTAAACTACTGCCCATAAATACCGGCGCCTAATTTTTGTTTTAATATAACACAAATTAGCACATGATAATAAAAGTAAACGAAACAAGTTATTTGAGATCAACTTTAATGTAAACATGAAGAACATAAAAGATGAAAATCGCTCTATTGTACAATCTAGCCCAATGGAAACACTGGTTCCAATTACAGTGAAGTTAAGTCACATCGTTTGTAGTGAGTCACCAAATGGAGTCTTGATTCAGGTCGCCTTCCCGGCGGCTGCCATGCGCTGTTGAGATGTGGTTCGGATCCCACATTAATCAGTAGGTCCCAAACTGCCACTGAGAAATTAAATGAATCTTAAAAATCAAAGCAGATCGATGTTAAAATAGCTACCAAATTAATGGAGATCAGTAGTAAAAACCTACCTAATGAGTGCAGTTTAGTGGTAAAACCCCATACCAATTTCTTCTTTTTTATGTCGTCTAATCATCCCAACATCGCTCGATGTCATCATAGCCACATGACTGAAAATCAGACAACAAATAACAAAGAAGACAAAGCAACCAAAATGAAGCCCCTCTCTCTCCGGGCTTTCACGAGGAATTAAATTGGGTAATTGAGTCAATCTATCTCACAAAACAAGGAATCCATTCTTCCCAACACTCACCATTGCACCTGATCTTGCACCCACCTTCTTTGAAATAGTACAAAAGGCACATAAAAAAAGCCAAGGTATGCATTTGCCGACCTTATTTAAATCGCCTCCCTATCTATCCTCCATCCTTTAGATCAGCAGCGGGGTGGTACCCTTATGTAGCCTATTAGACTTGGTACCTGGAGGAACTGCACGTCCTCCATGCCTGGGTGCATATTGAGGAAGCCCATCCCAATGGGTTTACTTGAACACACTGACGGGGCCGTGGGAAGTTGGTGCGCTTCCTCCTCCTCGCTTCCTATCAGCGTTCCTTTTTCTCTACGACATCCTCCTCAATCCTCTGTCTAGGCTTAATGACCTGACCAGCTACCTCATGCCGTGTCAAAAGAGAGGCTTTGGAACCTCTATAAACAATGCCCATTAACGCCTGCAAGCGGCAAGAGACCAGGACTTGAGGTGACCTGGGAAATAATGCGAATATCGGTTTTTCCCCATTGACCTTTTCCCAGTAGGTATTGAGCTGACCACCTCCCTGTGGCCCTTCTCGGGAGCATAAGGCTGTACTACTTGTGGCGGGCATGCTGGCTTTACAGCCTTGTTGGCTGCCAGGCCAACTAAAAGTCTCAAGCTGCAACCTTTGTGAAAGACTGGGTAACTTCTGGTCGATGTGGGTCGCAGTCCTTGGTTGCGAGCATCGTTCTTTAACGCACCCACAGTTGAGCCCTGAAAAGTCCGAAAACCCGAGAGGGCAGCGGCTCGACGTGGGATTTAGCTCACCAACACCTTTCTTTCTTTTCTTTCGTGGTGGTCATTACAAACTATCGGAGTACGTCCCCCCTCTGTACATCTGCGCCCTACCTTGGTGTTGAGTCAGACGATGAGTCATGATACAGCACCACTCCGACAGGTGGAGGGTCTCCCCTACTACATTCGGAATCTGGCAGGAGGGGGGTTTCCCCTTTGCCCCTTGGACGGAGGTCCGCTTCCCCCCCCATCCCTCTGTGATTTGTCTCGAGTCCCGCCAAGATTATTCGAGCGGAGAGGGCGCTTCTCCATCTCCTCCGATGGGTTCGGGGTTTACCCCTTAACGCATTTTGCAGAGTTGCCCCAGGGTGAGTCTCCACTTGCAGCAGGTCCCCCTTTGATTTCTCAGGGGCCCGGTAAGAGACAAAGGACACGCCCTCTCTGTTCCCGCCCCTTCCGTTAGGGTCAGGTCACCAACCACAATCCCCTCAGAGGGGTAAGAGGTTTCTTGAGTTTATTGTAGCCGACATGCCCGCGAAGGGTCATAGGCCCTACGAATTCCCGGTTGGGGGGGGAGTAAGGGGCAGGGCGATTTGCTTTCCTGGACGCCCTTTCTATTGCTCTGTGATTTGAAAGGGAGACAACCCCATGGGTAACTACTCTATCAATGACAGGGGTCTGATCGTTGCCGACCTGATCAACGAGCTGGAAATGGGTGTCCTAATTGCGGAAGTTCGGTGAAGTTCGTTTAACTAGCCCTAGGTTCCGGTATGTTTCGAAGCACGCACGCCGCTCTTCCTAGCGGCTATAAGTGTCTCCACTTAACGGGAGATCTCTCAAGCAGAATTGTGTAAGAGAGTCAAAAGGATTCGGGGCAAGTGCTCGCAAGACTCCTCTCATTCTTCAGGAGAATGAGACCGCAATCTCGGATCCCGCGTCCATGGCGGAGTGTTTCGCGACCAATTTCTCCGCATTCTCTAGCCGGCATGGTACTCCGCCAGCATTCAATGCACGTCGCGATATCACTGAAGACCGCCAACTGGACTTTACCTCCAGAGGCGGAGAACTCTTCAACGACAGGTTTACTTACTCTAAGTGAGTTGCGTTCCACTCTCGCTTCGTGCGTGGACAGAGCTCTTGATTCGGAAGATGTCCTGTACGCCATGCTTCGACACCTGGGTAAGCGAGGTATAGCCTTTCTGTTAAATTTGTTGAACAGGATCTGGACAGAGGGTATCCTCCCAGACTCCTGGCGAATCGCTACTGTACTCGCTTTTCGCAAACCGGGGAGAGATCACCCCTGCCTCAGGTGGTTTCTTCCCAATCTCTATAACTTCCTGTGTGTGCAAGTTTGTGGAGAAATTGTTAGACTAGCCATTTTCTAGACAGTTGTGACCACCTATCTTCTGCTAGTTCCACTCCACATCGCATGCTTTGCTCCGACTAGAAAAGGCCTTCCTTTGTAGCCAGCACTACGCCACGGTGTTTATTGAACTAGAGTTGGTCTATGATACAGCATGGCGATACTGTATCATGTAGATTTCTGCACAAGATGGGGCGAGAGAATGCCTCCCAATCTTTATCTCTTGAGTTTTTTTGCGAGATCTTCTATTCCACGTACGGGTGGAGGGAACCCTCACTGGCCCACTGGAGCAGAGAAATGTCCTCACTGCCGCACTCTTTACCCTGAGCATCAACGCTATCACCTCGGTACTGCCGAAAGATGTTCTCGCTACGCTCTACGTGGACGACCTTTCGATCTCTTTTGGCGCCGCCCAGATGCCAACTCTTGGAGCGTCGACTCAACCAGGCATTGAAGCGCATCTCTCGCTATGATGAAGCGCACAGGTTTTGGTTTTCCCCTGACAAGACTCAAGTGTTGCAATTCTGCCTCCATCCATGGCTCCACCCCGACCCGGACTTGTTCCTAAACAGGGTTCGCCTGGTGATTCGCACCGTTTCCTTGGATTTTGTTATCGACCCACGCCTCACCATGGAGGCTCAAATTCACAGACTTTGGGTTTCTTGTACCTACGCCATAGACTTCTTCGTTCCGTGACGTTCACCACTTAGGGTGCTGATAGGGCTACTACCTTGGTTTCTATCGATCCTTTGTTTTTTCGAAACTTGACTACGGATTCGAGTTTTATGCATCCGCAGTCGAGAGTGTATTGCGGAAGGTAGACTCGATCCACCACACCAGTCTCAGCCTGGTACCGGTGCCTTCCGCACGTCCTCCATTGAAAGTCTACGTGTTGATGCTGGGGAGATGCCCCTCGCTATGTGCCGTGCACAATGCATTATTTTCCTGTACACGCGAGCCCAGCGCCTCCCTCAGTCGCCAACGGCTCTCACTGCTTCCGCAGCCGATCTTGACGGTGCCTATGCCGCCGAGAGACGCCAGTCATACCCTAAGCCATTTGAGTTTAAGGGTAGGAAACTCCTTTGAGAGCTCGGTGTAACTCTGGCCGGTGGCGCCTCTGGTTCTGGTACCCTGGAGGGTACCACCTTTTAGTATTTGTCGTCACGAATCTGCTCCCAAAGCTTTGTACAGCGCCGGGAGTACTGCGTTCATCCTTTTTTGAGTACTCTTCGTATCGCACTGGATCTGTGCCAGTGTCTATGCATGGCTCCAAGTCGAGAATGTTTCGGTTTCCACACCGTATCCATTCTGTGTTGAAGTCAGCAGGGCCCTCCCAATCGCTGCGTCTCTCTTCACGGACGAGCTGGTTGTAATACTTCGCTCGTTAAGAGATAGAACGTATCGTGCAGAGTTAGGGGCCGGATCCTGATCGTTTGCGACTCACAAAGCACCTTGATTGCTCCCGGGGCATTAGAATCTCCACACCTCTTGTTTCGCGGTATCCGTGACGCCACAGTTGCCGCGAGCCAGGTGGATGTCGAGATTTTCTTCTACTAGGTTCCTGGACAAGTGGGGAATGAGGGCGCCAAAAAGTCCGCGAGGCCTGGGCGACCAGACCATCTATTGGCTCTTCCTCACACCGACTACATGGCAAGAATCAGGGCAGCCCTCTTGGCTGCTTGGCCGCCAGGGAGATGGGAGACGGCCGAGGGAAACTCAAAGTTGCCTGCCATTGTGCCGCGACTGTTTCCATGGACCTTTACTCTAATGCCGCGACGGCTTCAGGTCGCTTTTGGTCTTCTTTGAATTGGTTACACTCGCGGGACGCACCACCATTTAATGGAGCGTTCACCCAACTTTATTGCCACGACTGAGTTGTCTCCCAGACTATTCGGCAGATTCTTGTTGGACTCGCACCCTTTCCTTGGTCTTGTATTTGACTGAGGACTCACCTGGTAGGCTCATTCGCAGCCTTAGGGTCTTTTGTACCCGCGCCATGGATATTCTTCGTTCCGTGACGTTCAGCGCTTGGGGCGCTGATAGGGCTACTGCATTACTTTTTTATCAATCCTTTGTTCTTTCGATGCTCGAATACGGATGCGAGATTTCTGTATCCGCAGCCGAGCGTGTATTGCGGAAGGTGGACTCGATCCACCACACCGGCGTTCGCCTGTCGACCGGTGCTTTCCTCACTTCTCCTATTGAGAGCCTACTTGTCGATACTCGGGAGATGTCACGCTCTACGCCGTGCACAGTGCATTATTCGCCTGTACGCGCGAGCCCGGCACCTCCCTCAGTCGCCAACAGCTTTCACTGCTTTCGCAGCTAATCTCGACGGTGCTTATGCCGCCGAGAGACGCCAGTCATACCCTAAGCCCTTCGGGTTTAGGGCCAGGAAACTCCTTCGAGAGCTAGGTATAGCTCTCAGGCCGGTGGCGCCCCTGGTTCTGCCCAGGACGCCACCCTGGAGGGTACCACATTTGACCATTTGTCGCCACGCCTCTACTTCCTAAAGCTTGTACAGCGCCGGAAGTATTCCTCTCGGCCTCTTTGGAACACACCTTGTCTCTCGCTGGAATCGTGCCAGTGTATAAGGATGGCTCCAAGTTGCAAGAGGGGATCGGTTTCCACGCCTTATCACCTCTGTTTGAACTCAGCGGGGCTCTGCCAGACGCTGCGTCTGTCTTCACGTCAGAGCTGTTTACAATACACCGCTCGGTACGGGAGATTACGTGCCGTGCCCGGTTCGGAGACCGGATTGTGATTTATAGTGACCTACAAAGCGGAGCATTGGAATCTCCGTATCCCCTGGTTCTCGATATCTGTGACGCCACGGTTTTCAAGAGGCTGGCGGATGTCGAGATTATCTTCTGCTCGGTTCCTGGACATATAGGAATTGTAGGGGGTGACAGAGCCGATGAGGGCGTCAAACAGTCCGCGATGACTAGGCGACCAGACCAGCGTTTCTCTCTTCCTCACACCGATTACATTGCAAAGAAGATTGGAGACGGTCGAGGGGAACCTAAAGTTTCGTGCTATTGCGCCGCGACTGTTCCCATTGACCTACCCCCCCAATGCCGCGATGGCTTCAGGTTTCTTTCTGTCGTCTCCGAATTGGACACACTCGCGGGACGCACCGCCATTTGATGGAACGCTCGCCTGTGCCTTACTGCGACGACTGCGTTGTCCCCCAAACTGTTCTGCACATTCTTGCTGAATGTTCCAGTTTGGGTGATATTCCATCCCCTCATTTGTTTGAAGCCTTCTAGCGCTGCATCTCTTCAGGGTCTAGTTTAGTGTAATAAACCACTCTGCGGGAGATTGTAAGCCGTACGTGGTTCATTGATCGATTTGTGGTTTTATGTTACTCAGATAGCACACTGAGTGCCCTTGAGTTATTGGAATCTTCCCATCCCCTATTTCAGTGTATCTGTGTTGCCACGAATCGGGAGAATGTCGAGATTATCTTATGTTGGGACATGGAAGGATTTTGGGAAATCAGCGTGGTGATGATGTCGCCAAATTGTCTGCACAGATTGGACGATCAGATCAGCATTTTTGCTCCTCCCAAATCTTACTGGATTTCAGGAATCAGGTCAGCCATTCGGGCTACATAGCAAAGAAAATTGGAAAATGCGGACTGTAACCTAAAAAGTTGCATGCAATTGTAACATACACACACACACACCACACCCGACCTTTTCCGTGCACTTATGCTTCAATGCCTCGACAGTATCTGGTCATCTTTTGTCGCCGCCTAGTTGGATACCTACACCCACGGGGCGCAGTGCCATTTGAAGGAGCGCTTTCCTGAACCTGTCGAGACTGGTTGGTCCCCCAGACTGTAGGACACTGTTGAATATCCTAATTGGAGGAGTTTCATGGACGGTACCTGACCTATTACCGCCTCGGCCAGGATGTAATCATACCACTGGTGTGATTGCATTCTTGGGGGAGGCGGGACTCCTCCATTATATATAATTGGAGGGTGAGGGGCTCTGTCTCCGCCAATGGACAGTGCCTTTTTTTCAATGAGTCGAGTTTTTGTTTGGTTTTCCATTCATTATTGTTTTCTTTTTTAAGTAACCTAATGGTGGGCTAATGTGTGAGATTTCAGGGACTGTGCCCTTGTTGGCGACTGCCAGATTAAAGCAGTAAAATAATAATTGCCACTATATCCATGGCCCGAGCTATCCTTGAGTAAATAAGCACACAACTCTGAAGGGTAACAAAGAAACCACTAAGGAACTCAAGCCCCGAAGCCTGAGCCTTCCTTGTTCTTGTTCTCCTTTTTTTATTCGTTTGGGTTTTGCTCTTGTTTGTTTGGGGAGTTTTATTTATTATTTCGGGGGAGTAGTGTTTATTGTTGTTTTTTTAATCTAGCCAAATATTTAGAGTGCAAATTAATTCCGTCGGCTTGTGCCCTTGGAGAAGGTCGCCAGGTAGGCGCTATTAAAAAAAACAAAACCCAAAACCCGCCCCTAAACCAGCTCCCCACCCCAGCATGTATAAAATCCACTAACACAGCACATTATGCAATACCACTCGGCATACAAATAATCACCTTATTTATTAGATAATTATCCCTTAGACACCGTGAGATATTAACCCAGAACAAATCTTTGGGGGTCACCCCGGCATGACTCCGATTCGGTGCCCACCCAAAACTAAACCACCCGTTTGACCAATGCGGACACCCGCACCCTCCAGCACCTGAAACTTGACAAAATTTAACTCGGTATTTACATAATAAACACTCGGGCATTTTTTTTAAAACCTACAGACAGATACATGTGGTCCTGGATCGCTTGACCGGAACCTGTTCCTCTTCTATTCCATCCATTCTTACACTTTCATACCACCTCTTACTCTCTTGTTCCTGACTGTATCAACCTTTCGCACAGTAAGCAGATCCCTTTCAAATTTTTCATTTCCACTCCTCTCACTCCAGATGTTCCCTTTGTCAATACCATAGTTTCTCTCCCATACACTAATGTGTGCACCATAATACAGTCATGTAGTTTCGTTGCACCATTCCATTCTCGAGCTCTTACCATTCACTACCGCTCTGATCGCTCCCGAGATTCTCTTACCATTCAGAACCTTCTCTCCATCTGTGCTGCTATCATTCAGGATATATCGAGATTAAACTTCACTTGTTCAAGGGTTATACCAAGGACTAATCGGAGACGCCACCCCATCCTCACTCCGAAAACGCCATCAAACTTTTTTGGCATTTAATTTTAGCCCCTCTTTTCCCACACGCTGTCAAAAATAAAATACCTTTAGTATTTCATACTTGACCTTTTGAAAGTTGCTATGGCAAAATGAGGGTTGTGATTGTACCTCGTGTACAACTGTATCTATAACCAGTGGACCCCCAATCTATTTCTTTATATTGAAGGAAGGCTCACGACCAATTAACTTCACCCCTGTTGTCAGATTTCGCCCGAGAACCTCCACATTGTGTCTTACGAGGACGAAGACCCCACGCCCCCCCATAACTCTAGCAAGAACTGCGCTGTGACGAAAGTACCTGCCAACCACGACAGGCGAGTACTGCACTGCACATGCATGATCTCATGGTTGGGCTCTGTACCATGGAATGTAGCCACCCATCCTGTGGGTTTATTGTTTCACAAGGCAATGATATAGCCCCTCCCCCCCGCCCCGGAATTTAAGCAAGTCGTACAATGTGGTAGTGTATAAGACAGGTAAAAATGGTTGTGTTGCATTGCCATACTTAATTAGGGATGGATTAATGGTTATGATGAGGGAGGTAAAATTCGGTTGGTTTAGGATTCCTTTCCTAAGACAAGATTTTTCATCAAATCTCTCCCTAGTTATGACGGACCGATGGTCAGGGTTGGTGAAAACCCCCAAATTTTGAAAAAGCCCAATAAAACCTGGGTTTTTTCAAAAAACAAATGCTGCAAGCATTAGAATAACATAGAAAAAGAATAGCTATCTCTATTTTTATATAATATTAATAATTACTTAGTTTAATAAAAAAAATTATAGTAAGAACAGATCACAGTAACAGATCACTGATCAAGAATTTGGGGTACCCATGATAGCCATAACCTGTAGAAGGGGAGATGAATTATTATGAGTCAGTATCAGAGAAATAATCTTAATTTGATACATATTTGTTGAAATTATGAATTTTGAATAAAATAATGATAAGTAGCATTCATTTCTTGAAAAAAAAAAGTAATTTTGAAAAAAAACAAACCCAGGTTTTATTCTGGGTTTTTCAAATCTTGGGCTTTTTCAAAAACAAATCCTACAAGCACTAGAATAACATAGTTTAATAATCATATTAAGGTAAGAACAGAATCACTGTTCGAGAATTGTGGGTACCCATGATAGCCATAACCTGTAGAAGGAGAGAAGAATTATTATGAGTCAGTATCAGAGAAATAATCTTAATTTGATACATATTTGTTGAAATTATAAACATAAATATGAATTTTGAATAAAATAATGATAAGTAGTATTCATTTCTTGAAAAAAAGTAATTTTGAAAAAAAACAACAAAAAAAACGGGAGTTTTCAAATTTCACTTGAAAAAGCAAAAAAAAAAAAACCTGGGAATAAAACCCAGGTTTTTTAGGGCTGGGTTTTTTTATTTGCCCACCCTGCTGATGGTACGAAAAAGCTGGGTAGGTTTTTGATTAATTGGCCAAAGAGTGATGCAAAGAGGTGCTGTTTGTGACGTTAATACGTGCCATACCCCATTTTGTGGGTAAGCTGTTTGGGGTGAATGGGTGTGAAAGCATTAAGGTCTCTTTTCCTTTTAACCCCTGAGTTAGTTCACAATTGTGTGTGTCCGAATCCGTCCCTAGTACAAGGGACTAGTGGTAGCGACCCCGCGCGTCCCGTCATCTGGACAAGTAACGTGCGTGAAAATCACCCTTACTGCACCAGCGGGAGGCGGGCCTTTCCCCGACGCTGGAGCATATTAACTTCTTGCCTTTTTGTTTCTTAATTTTTGTGTGTTTTTTTTTTCTTTGGTTTGGAGAATTTTAAGTAGCCTAGTACTTGCCTGAAATTTTACTGCGACTTGGACACTGTCAAAAAAAATCCCGATGCTTCTCGTGTGTTGGCGAATTGTGATTGACGATAGAAAAACATCAGGTGCTGATGGATTCAGTTTTCCTATGTCCGTTGTGATAGTACGAACTAATAGTAGTCTTTATCTTTTCCCATAAATAAGTAATAATTAACTATTATTTTGCAGTTCGGGTAAGATTTCCCCAACACATCTGCCCAGCCAATCATGGGACAGTGATAGTCAATCCAACGATCAGAAACAATTAGCTTATGTAAGTGTTTTGGGTTGTTGTTGTTTTTTGTACAGTCCAAAGATGATTGAAGTTAATAATTTAAGTATCCTCTGAGGGATCTATCATTGTCTCCAATGTTGGGGTGACGAGTAATTGCCAAGTTCCGTGACATCTGCGGTAGTGTTAAACTACTTTTTCTTCACTTATTCTTTGCCTATTGAGTTAGCCGTGCCCCGGTTGAATTATACCACTATTTTTATCCAATCGATTTTCTTTGTATTAGGATTTGCGCTACGGCGAGGATTCTCGTTCTGGGCAGATTCAGGGGAGTAATTATTCCCCACGGCCGCTCGCGTCATGGTAGCGTCTTCATAGCTACTCAGGGTATTTACACGGTGAGGGTGGGGATCCCGAATCGAATCTGTTTAATTTTTCGGCGATGTAGGTGCCCATGATTCAGATTCCTCGGTTAAAGGGTAGGGTATTCCACACTGCGCTGGGTGTCAGACGGTGCGGATCGCTGGTAACGAAATGCGACCCAGAGAGAACCGCAAATGGTGTTTTGCCGCAGGTGCAGAGCAGCCCCCCGTTGCAGCTGGACGCGGACGCGACTGCGGACGAGACGCAAATGTGGCTCGTGTCGCATCGCTTCTCCAACCTGGCCCCGACCTTCGCCAACTTCACCGGCACCGACATCTTCTGTCTATCGCGAGAGGAACTGATCGAAATCTGCGGACTCGTCGACGGCATTCGGCTCTTCAACACGCTCCATGCCAAGTACGTCTTGTGTCTTCCACTCGTTCGCCTTCGTATACTCACACACACACACACACACACACACACACACACACACTCCCAAGTAGGTTCATGTTCGTGCTTTCGAGCTTCTTTATGATGTTTATAGGTCCATGGAGCAGATGGCGCCTCTGCTCCCTCCGACCACTTGGCCGATTAAGGGAGAAAGCTTTTGATCCTCTAGGTGGTGCTGGAGGCCCCCATCAACGTCCCCACAATTAAGTGGGGCCTCGCTTTATGTGAGGCTCTCCTGAAGGACCAGGTTAGCGAGGAGGGAGGCTGTTGCATGCTGTGGGAATTTTATAGCACTCCCGGGGGTAGCGGTCTATACAAGAGGTGGGATGTGGAAGTTCTATTACATCCAGGTGGGGGTGATTGTGTCATATCCACTTGGGAAGCCTTACCTGTTGGGCGAGTTTTTATGATGGTCAAGGGTAGGGAGAAGTGGGTATTTTTTTTGGCGTTGATATACGCCAGCCCCTGTCATTATGGAAAAAAAATAGTTGTTTCCCAAGGGTATGTTATCCCGTTCCATAACCTCGCAGGGGCTACTACCCTGTGCAGACTATTACACTTTGTACCTGAGGGGCAGCCCGTGCTCCCGGTCACTGTGCAAATAGGAAAGGCCCCACTCACTGGGTTAACTTGGAACTCTGTGACGGGGCCTGGGGAAGCTGGTGCATTCCGCCGTTCCCCCTTCTGGTACCCTCTTTTACCTACGACTACCCTCTACTATTCCTAATTTTGGCGGCTATGCCCTCGCTGGCAGCTGCTAAAGAATCTTTCTCAAAGTAAGGACCCGTATGGGGGCCCTGTCTAATTCACTAGACATGGTACCTGGAAGGATTGCATTTCGTTGTTAGTACCCCCCCTCCTTTCCCTATTCCTCTATATTAGATACCCTTGTCTACTCCCTTCTACCTTGGGGCTGTTGCTATCCAGAAGTTCTGGCGGCTCGACACGCTTTCGTCTCCCTACCATAACCTAGGCCAGGGGCAGGATGCACCGCGAAGTGCCTCCCCCAGGTAAGGGGCACGTCGATTTGCTTTCCTGGCCGCCGTGCTGACGGGACTCTGCGCCCCGTTCGGCCCTAACTTAGCCTCTTCTCCTTCTATCTGACACCCTGTCATCTTACCCTACTTCCTCACTTTCCCTACAACCTCTCCATTCAAGCCCAGGATCGTCTCTCATTTCGCGAGGCTAAGGACTTGGTCTTGGCGTCCCTGGTACGTCTTATGCCTCAAAGTTAAAAAACACACCCTCTGTTCCTGGCCCCTCCAGACCTAAGAGCGCAGTCTTGTCCGCGCCCATTAGGAACCCTTCTGCGGGTTCTACCCACCCGGGCGCTCCCCTGGTACAGCTGGCGGCACAAAGGGTTCACACCCAGCCCCGGCTAAAACCAAGGCCTGGAGGGTGTATTCCTTCAATGGAATTGCCGCGGACTCCGGGCCAATTGGGAGGAGCTGTGGAGGCTCTTCTCCCCTTTTTCCTTAGCTATCTTTTTGTAGGAGACCATGCTTGGCGCGTTCCCCCTGCCCACTCTCCCGGGGTATAAGAGTTTTTAGACTCCACCAACAAGGGATGGGGGCCAAGCAGGAGGGTGCGCGATTTACACCCGGTATGATGTATCCGATCTTCTCTTTGCTTTAGATGCCTCCTTTCAGGCAGTAGCTGTGCAGCTTCACCTGGATAGGAGGTATACTGTTATTTCCGCGTACATTCCACGATCAGCCGAATTTGATGAGGGGGACTTCCGTCGTGGCACGGTTGCCATGGTCCTTTCTCTTGCTCAGGGATTTGAACGGTAGACACCCCCTCTGTGGAGACTACTCGATCAATCACAGGGGTCAGGTCCTTGCCCACCTAATTGATGAGCTGGAGATGCTTGTCCTAAATATGGATGAGTTTACGCATCACTGCCCGACAACCGCTTCATTTTCCTGTCCTGATCCATCTCTGTTCTCTCCAGATGCACAGCCTGATTTGGGGTAGGGGGTAGTCGATGACATCCATGATAGTGATCACTTTCCCATTTAAATATTTTCTGGGCTGCTGCCGCCCGAGAACCAGCCCTGGTGATACTTGGAGCGGGCGCGGTAGTCCGCATTTTTAGGAAATGACTGATTTATCTGTCTCAGTGGAGGAGTTTAGGTCGGTTGATGAGGCTGTTGAGTTCTTCTCCGGCAACCTCATCGCCGCGGGCTAACTATTATTCCTAGAAGGTCTGGCCGTTTTGTACGCCGACCGCTCCCGTGGTGGTCAACCGAGTGTGAGACCCCTCAAACAAAAGCGTTGAGCTAGGGCTAGGTTCCGGTACCTTTCGAAGCACGCCCGCCGTTCTTCATGGCGAGCATACGCGTCTTCACTTAACTCGAAGACCCCTCTAGCAGAGGTGTAGATGCGAGTCGAAAGGATTCCGGGCACGTTCTCGCAGGACCCCCCTCCCGTTCTCCCGGAGAATGGGACCGCACTCTCGGACCCCGCGTCCGTGGCAGAGACCTTCGCGACCGCTTTCTCTGCATTCTGTAGTCGGGATGCTGCTCCGCCAGCATTCACTGCGCGTTGTGATGTGGCGGAAGCCGCCGACTGGACTTTATTTCCGGACGCGGAGAACCCTTCAACGACAGGTTTAATTACTCTGTGTTGCGTTCCGCTCTCGCTTCGTCCGCGGACACCGCCCCTGGTCCGGATGATGTCCTGTACGCCATGCTTCGACACCTGGGTGAGCGAGGCATTGCTTTTCTGTTAGATTTGTTGAACAGGATCTAGTTAGAAGGTATCCTCCCAGACTCCTGGCCATTTGCCACTGTGCTCGCTTTAGCAAACCTTGGAGAGATCACTCCACCCCGGCCGGTTTTCGCCCAATCTCTCTAACCTCTTGCGTGTGCAAGTTGATGGAGAAATTGGTAAATGTTAGATTAACCTTTTTTTCTGGACAGCGGAGGCCACCTGTCTTCTGCACAGTGCGGCTTCCGTAACTTGCACTCCACTTCGGATGCTCTGCTCCGACTGGAAAATGCCGTTTGCGAGCCCTTCCTTCGTAAACAGCACGACCGTAACGCATAGCGATACGATATCATGGAAACTATCCACACGATTGGGGCGAGGGGCCGCCTCCCAATCTTTATATCTGAATTTTTGCTAGATTTTCGATTCCGCGTACGGGGGGGGGGGAGCAATGTAGCAGGAAGAGGGTGTCCTGCAGAGAAGTGTCTTCAGTGTCACTCTCTTTGCCCTGAGCATCAACAGCATCACCTCGGTGCTGCCGGAAGATCTCTTCGCTACGCTCTACGTGGACGACCCTTAGATCTCATAGGCGCGGCCAAGATGCCAACTCTGGAGCGTCGACTCCAACAGTCATTGAACCGCGTTTCTCGCTATGCTGAAGCGCACAGGCTTCAGCTTTCCTTGGGCAAGACTAAAGTGAACATCTGCCGCCATCCACGGCTCCACCCTGACCCAGACTTGTTTCTAAATGGGGTTCGCCTGGAAGTGATGGACTCGCACCGTTTCCTTGGTCTTTTTATTTGACCGACGCCTCACCTGGGAGGCTCATATTCGCAGCCTTAGGGTCTCTTGTACCCGCGCCATGGATATTCTCCGTTCCGTGACGTTCTGTGCTTGGGGCGCTGATAGAGCTACTGCCTTACTTTTTTATCGATCCTTTGTTCGTTCGAAACTCGACTACGGATTAGAGTTGTATGCATCCGCAGCCGAGCGTTTATTTCGGAAGGTGGACTCGATCCACCACACCGGCCTTCGCCTGGTGACCGGTGCCTTCCGCATGTCCCCCAGTGAGAGCCTACTTGTTGATGCTGGGGAGATGCTACTCGCTCTGCGCCGCGTGCAGTGCATCACTCGCCTGTACGCGCGAGCCGGCGCTTCCCTCAGTCGCCAACAGCTCTCACTGCATCCGCAGCTGATTTCGACGGTGCCTATGCCGCCGAGAGACTCCAGACATGCCGCTGGCGCCCCTGGTTCTGCCCAGGATGCCACCCTGGAGGGTACCACCTGACTTTGTTGCCACGCCTCTTGTCCAAAAGCTTCTACACGCGAGAGTATTGTGTTCGGCCTTTTTGGGTCACATTTCGTGTCACGCTGGAACCATGCCAGTTTATACGGATGGTTTCAAGTCCCAAGAGGGTGTCGGTTACCACGCCGTTTTCCCTTTGTTTGAAGTCAACCGGAAGACAGGCCCTGCGTCTCTCTTCACGGCCGAGCTGGTTACAATACACCGCTCGGTACGGGAGATAACACGACGTCCCCGGTTCGGAGACCAGATTGTGATTTATAGCGTCTCACAAAGCGACCTAAGTGCTCTCGGGACATTGGAATCTCCGCATCGCCTGGTTCGCGATATTTGTGACGCCACGGTTTTGGCGAGCCAGGCAGATGTCGAAATTATCTTCTGCTGGGTTCCTGGACATGTAGGAATTGCGGGAAATGAGGGCGCCAAAGAGTCCGCGTGCACTGGGCGACCAGACCAGCGCTTCGCTCTTCCTTACACTGATTACATGGCAGGAATCCGGGCAGCTCTTCGGGCTGCTTGGCAAAGAAGATGGGAGACGGTCGAGTGAAACATAAATTTGCGTGCCATTGCGCCGCGACTGTTCTCATGGACCTACCCCCCTGATGCCGCGACGGCTTCGGGTTGCTTTCTGTCGTCTCCGAATTGGACACACTCGCGAGACGCACCTCCATTTGATGTAGCGCTCGCCTGCGCCTTACTATGACGACTGCGTTGTCCCCCGGACTGTTCGGCACATTCTTGTTGAATGTCCCAATCTGGGTGAGCTTCGAGCGCCTTACCTGTCCCGTCCCGATACAGGGACGAGCGGGCTCGCTATTCTTGTCCCTTGTACTCGTGACTGGTTCGTGCACATAGACTTGCGGACTATACAACTTTTGACAGAAGGCTGGCATCCTCCGGCCTCCTCCACTTTATTTCACTTTGTCCTAGCTCGTATGTTGCGCCGGAGGGAGGCGGGCCTACCCCCGACGCCTGAGCGCGCTTCCTTCTTGTTGCCTTTTTTATTTTTCTTCTTTTGTTTTTTTAGTCTTTGTCTCTTTTTATCGTTATTTGTTTTTAAATATACTGTAGCCTAGTAGTAGGCTGTGATGAGTCTGGTGACTTTTACTCTAGTACGTAATCGCCAGATGGGCTCCTATAATTAAAAAATAAAAGACGACACGGTTGCCGAGGCCCTTATTCCTCTTCTGGGATTTCAATGGTAGGCGCCCTCTCAGAGATGACCCCCCTCCTCCCGTTATCCAGGAGGTCGGGACCGTAATCTCGGACCCCACGTCTGTGTCGGTGTCCTTCGCGACTGCTTTCTCATTATTTTCTAGAGGGTTGCTGGTCCGCCAGCATTTATTGCACTTCGCCGGCTCGCTGTTGGCGCCCGACTGAACTTTACCTCCAGAGGCGGGGGAACCCTTCGCCCACCTGTTCACGCCTAAACTACCAGCGTTTTCCCTACTCCGGACCATATTCTGTACGCATGCTCCGACACCTTGGTGAGTGAGGCATGGCCTTTCTGCTAGATTTGTTAACTACGACCAGTGTACACGAATGGCTCCAAGTCCTAGGAGAGCGTTCACTTCCACGCCGTATCCCTTCTTGAACTCAGCGGGGCTCTACCAGGCCTTGCGTCTGTCTTAAGGGCCGATCTGGTTGCAATACACCACTCGGTATAGGAGATAACGCGTCGTGCCCGGTTCAGAGACCGGATTGTGATCTTAAGCGATTCATAAAGCGCCTTGAGTGCCCCTGGGGCATTGTAATTTCTGCTCGTCCTGGTTTGCATCGGCTTGGCGAACCGGGCGGATGTCGAGATTATCTTCTGATGGGTTCCTGGACATGGAATTGCAGGGAATGAAGGCGCCAAAGAGTCCGTGACGTCTTCAGGTAGCTCTTTGTCGTCTCCGAATCGGATACATTCGCAGGGCCCACCGTCACTTGTTGAACCGCTCTTCTGCGCCTTACTGCAACCATTCCGTTGTCCCCAGACGTTTCGCCACATTCCTGTTGAATGTTCCCGTCTTCTGTGAAATCTTCGCGCACGTTACCTGTCCTGGTCCTGGGACGAGTGGAGTCGCTACTGCTTGTCCCTTGTACTCGGGACTGGTTCGTGCACATAGACCTTTGGACTATTTGACTTCTTGAAGAAGGTTGGCCTCCTCCCTTTTATTTGACTCTTCGGTGTAAATCCCGTAAGGGGCGTGGCGATTTGCCATCCTGCCCGCCGTGCTGACGGGACTCAGCACCCCGTCCGATCCAAGCTTAGCCTCTTCTCCTTCTTTCAGATAGCCTGTATTTCTCCCCTACTTCGTCACTTCAACTACAACCTCTCCCACAACTTTCTCTGGTCGGCCTCTATTTTCACAGGATAGATGACGACCTTCTTCACAGCCAACTATCCCGGATCGGGGTTGATGGGGGAGGGGACAATGTTCCCTAACCCCTGAGCTCCGGTTTGGGATGGTGGGTTTTTATCAACCTGCTTCATTCCCACTCATACCTTCCTCACATCCCTTTTCCTTCTCTCTTCACACACTATCAATTTTACGCTGTCCAAGGTGGAGCCGCCATGCTGATAGACTGCCAGGCCACCAGGCTGGAGGGGTGGTCTTAAATGGTGGCACCTTGCTCTGCCAGGCCTGTACGCACCCCTTGCTACTGCGAGGGGTGATGAGCGTATGCATCCCGTGAGAAAATTAGGGTCACCCCATGCCCATGATGCAAATTTAATAAAAAAAAAACCCTTTTCCCCTCACAATCAACGGAGCCGCCTTCAGGCAGCTCCACAGAAAAAAGGGAGGTTCCCCTCCCCTGTGCTCTCGCAGGGGACCCTACAAATTTCTCTAACTGAAGAGGAGGCTTGCTCCTTTCTTTCGCCTTCGGGTGTAAGGGACTTCCCCTCACCCCCTTGTCTGGAGGTTCCTTCGGGCACTTCCCTCTTTCCAGCGGCAGTTCCCCTTTACTTTCCAAGGGGACTGCCAATAAAGCCAGCAGGCAGCCCATAGCCGACCGCTCCCCATTGAAGCGGCTCGGTAGGGCAAACCCCCTTAGGGGGGATAGGGAAGCCAAGTCCCATTGGTTGCTTCCCTCAAAAGACCTGCTGGCTAGAATACTAAACCTAGCGGGGGTCAAGGCCTGTGCCTCCCAAGACAAGACTAATGACACCTCGGCCAATAGGACCTGTGATGTCCTGGGGGGGGGGGGCTAAATGGAGGTCCCACCCGAGATAGACATGGTCCTTGAGGCAACCCAGCCTCAAACGGTAGGGCCTTCCATGGAAGCGAATCCGGGCTCGGCGCCAAGCACTGAATTCGATTCCGCTCCTATGCAAGGTCCTCCTCAAACGGCTGGGGTTTCCAAGGCAGTACAAGGAGGGGAAGGATCTCCTCCGACCGGTGCCCATGCGACTGCCAGGACCTTCTCCATCTCGGAGAAGGACCTTGCTGAGGCCGGTTCATCTGGCCTGGGAGCTCCTGCCGGTGGAGGGAAGAAGAGGGTTCATTCCCCGCCATCCTCTCCTAAAAAGAAAAATAACAAAAAAAAAGACTAAAAAGATTTGGGGCTCCCCTCCATCCGCAGGGGCTGCGGGGACGGATGGATCTGCTGCCATTTCGGTAAGCGACCAAGCCAAGATCGGCACATCCGGCCCCTAAGCTTCCCCAGGTGCGGAGCCACTGACTATGACAAAAAGTGCTAGAGCGCAGAGCGGAGCTTCGATTACATCAGGGCCCCTCATTCAGAGATTACCCGGCGTTTTCGAGCCCGCTGGCTTCAAACGCTTCCTCGTTATTCGCTTCCCTGATGACACCGTGTTGGCTAAGGGCAACATGATCCATCTGAGGAGAGCTTTATCTAGTGTGATTGGTAGAGAGCCGAAGGTGACCCGTTTCTCGGACCGGAGCCTTCTGGCGAATGCGGCGGATCCCTCTGAGAGGCGGCCAAAATAAGTGCTCTTCGGACACTTGATGGCAGCCCGGTGAGTGTGACGCCGCACTCTACCATGAACTTTTTGAAAGGAGTAGTTTATGCGAGGGAACTCGTGGACTACTCCATAAAAGAGATCACTCTAGAGCTGGCCGACCACGGGACGGTCAAGGTCGAGCGTGTGATGAGAAAACAGGGAGGGGTCTCGAGACCCACCCCTATACTCTTCGTCACGTTCGACTATGCCAAGCTTCCTGAGTCGGTGCGTGCCGGTTGGTACCGTTACCGCGTGAAGGCATTCGTGCGACTGCCGTGGCGGTGCTATTACTGTCACCTCTTCGGCCATACGAATCGCTCATGTAGACGTGCAAAGTCGAGGTCACCCGAAGTCTGTGTAAATTGCTCCAAGGCCGCACTTGATAAGTCCAAATCGTGTGTAGCCAAGTGTGTCGATTGCGGAGAGCCGCACCCCCGCTTCTTCGAAGCAATGTGGTGCATATCTCCTTGAGAAAGAAATCCTGGCCGTTCAGGCCTAGGATCGTCTCTCATTCCGCGAGGCTAAGGATTTGGTCCTGGCGCTCCCGGCTCTACCTGGGATGTCTTACACCTCAATGCTTAGAAAGACACCCTCTGCTCCTGACCCATCCAGGCCAACGAGCACGGTTGTTTCCGCGCACATTCGGAGCCCTTCTGTGGGTTCTACTCAACCCGGGCGCTCCCCTGGTAAAGCTGGTGGCACAAAGGGTTTACACCCAGCCCCCCGTCCTTTTCCCCCAGCGTGACCGTTTCTCGTAAGGCGAAACGGCCACGCGCCTCCACCTAGTCGTTAGACTCACAGGAGGCAACACCCCTGAAGTTGGTCGCCAGGGCATCTTCCGGGGTTCCTAAAGCTGCTCCCCGAAAGGAGGACAGCAACAAAGGAGCTTCGGCTCCTTCGCTCACGCCTAGTGGTGGGCTGGGTGGCTCGGAGAGGGTGGATCCTCGAAAAGAGGGCCCTCCACCTCTTTTCGAGGCGGAGGGAGGAAAAGACTCGCATGGCGAGCCCAACCTCCCCCAATTAGTCCTCGAATGCGACAGCGCCTTAAGCGCATTGTCCAACTAACAGCGCCCGGGGTTATGCTTCCGGGAGGCGTACGGCCATTCCCGTGATGGTCTTCTGTTCGAAGAGGGCCTTCGCGTCTCCTCCGAGCTAGGCCTGGAGGGCATATTCCTTCAATGGAATGAGATGGGAGGAGCTGCGGAGGCTCGTCTCGTCCCGTTCCCCGTACCCACCACCACGGGATGGCCGGGCTGGGGGATGCGCGGTTTACACCCGGCATGATGTCTCCGTTCTTCCTTTCTCTTTAGATACCTCCTTTCAGGCAGTGGCTGTGCAAATGCACCTGGATAGGAGGTATACTATCATTTCTGCGTACATTCCACCGTCAGCTGACTTCGACGCGAGGGACTTCCGCCGCGTCGTGGCACGGTTCCCGAGACCTTCTCTTGCTTGGAGATCTGAACGGCAGACATCCTCTCTGGGGAGACTACTCAATAAATCCCAGGGGACAAGTCCTTGCCGATCTGATCGAAGAGCTCGAGATGGGTGTCCTAAACGTGGATGAGTTTACGCATCACTGTCCGAGAACCGCTTCATTTTCTTGCCTTGACCTATCTTTGTGCTCTTCGGATGCACTGCCTGATTTTGATTGGGGGGGTGGTCGATGAACTCCATGGTAGTGATCACTTTCCCATTCAAATATCATTTTCAGGGTGACTGCCGCCTGAGAGCCCACCCCGGTGGTGCTTGGCGCGGGCGCGGTGGCCTGCATTTCAGGAAATGACTGAAATCTCTATCTCAGTCGCGGAGTTTAGGTCGGTAGATGAGGTTATTGAGTTCTTCTCCGGCAACCTCATCGTCGCGGGCCTGACTACTATTCTCAGAACTTCAGGCCGTTTTGCACGCCTTGGTGATTGGCCGAGTGTGAGACGGCCCTCAAGCAGAAGCGTTATGCCTACATGCGCTATAAGCGCCGCCTGAACGATTTCACTGTCGGTGAATTTCGTCGGGCTAGGGCTAGGTTCCGGTATATTTCGAAACACGCCCGCCGCTCTTCTTGGTGGGCATACGTGTCTTCACTTAACGGGAAGACCCCTCTAGCAGAGGTGTGGAAGCGAGTCAAAAGGATTCGGGGCAAGTTCTCGCAGGACCCCCCTCCCGTTCTCCAGGAGAATGGGACCGCAATCTTGGACCCCGCGTCCGTGGCGGAATCCTTCGCGACCGCTTTCTCCGCATTCTCTAGCCGGGATGCTCCTACCCCAGCATTCAATGCACGTCGTGATGTCGCGGAAGGCCGCCGACTGGACTTTACCTCCAGAGGCAGAGAACCCTTCAACGACAGGTTTACTTTGAGTGAGTTGCGTTCCGCTCTTGCTTCGTGCGCGGACACCGCCCATGGTCCGGACAATGTCCCATACGCCATGCTTCGACACCTGGGTGAGCGAGGCATGGCCTTTCTTTTAGATTTGTTCAACAGGATCTGGGTGGAAGGTCTTCTCCCAGACTCCTGGCGAATCGCTACTGTGCTCGCCTTTCGCAAGCCGGGGAGAGATCACTCTACTCCGACCGGTTTCCGCCCAATCTCTCTAACCTCTTGCGTGTGCAAGTTGATGGAGAAATTGGTAAATGTTAGATTAGCCTATTTCCTGGACAGCAGAGGCTATCTGTCTTCTGCACAGTGCAGCTTCCGCAAGTTCCACTCCACGTCGGATGCTCTGCTCCGATTGGAAAATGCCATCTGCGAGGCCTTCCTTCGTAGACAGCACTACGCCACGGTGTTTTTCGATCGGAAGAAGGCCTTATGATACCGCATGGAGATACAGTATCATGGAGACACTCCACACCATGGGGGCGAGGGGACGCCTTCTAATGTTTATATCTGAATTTTGGCGAGATCGTCGATTCCGCGTACGTGTGGGGGGATGGATCACTTTCCGGCCCAATGGAGCAGAGAAGTGTCCTCAGTGTCACACTCTTTACCCTGAGCATCAACGGCATCACCTCGGTGCTGCCGGAAGATGTTCTCGCTACGCTCTACGTGGACGACCTTTCGATCTCTTTTGGCGCGGCCCAGATGCCAACTCTGGAGCGTCGACTCCAACATGCATTGAACTGCGTCTCTCGCTATGCCGAAGCGCACAGGTTTCGGTTTTCATTGGCCAAGACTAAGGTGGTGCACTTTTGCCGCCATCCACGGCTCCACCCTGACCCAGACTTGTTTCTTAATGGGCTACGCCTGGAAGTGGTTGAATCGTCCCGTTTCCTTGGTCTTATATTTGACCGACGCCTCACCTGGGAGGCTCATATTCGCAGCCTTAGGGTCTCTTGTACCCGCGCCATAGATATTCTCCGTTCCGTGACGTTCAGCGCTTGGGGCGCTGATAGGGCTACTGCCTTACTTTTTTATCGATCCTTTGTTCGTTCGAAACTCGACTACGGATGCGAGTTTTATGCATCCGGGGCCGAGCGTGTATTGCAGAAGGTGAACTCGATCCACCACACCGGCCTTCGTCTGGCGACCGGTGCCTTCCGCACTTTTCCCATTGAGAGCCTACTAGTCGATGCTGGGAAGATGCCACTCTCTCTACGCTGTATACAGTGCATTATTAATTTACGCGCGAGCCCTGCGCCTCCCTCAATCGCCAACAGCTCTCACTCCATCCGCAGCTGATTTCGACGGTGCCTATGTCGCCGAGAGATGCCAATCATACCCTAAGCCCTTTGGGTTTAGGACCAGGAAACTCCTTCGAGAGCTAGGTATAGCTCTCCTACCGCTGGCGTCCCTGGTTCTGCCCAGGACGCCACCCTGGAGGGGAAACCACATTTGGCTATTTGTCGACACGCCTCTGCTCCCAAAGCTTGTACACCGCCGGGAGTATTGCGTTCGACCTTTTTGAGCACACCTCGTGTCATGCTTGAACCGTGCCAATGTATACGGATGGCTCCAAGTCCCAAGAGGGGGTCGAATTCCACGCCCTATCCCCTCTGTTTGAAGTCAGCGGGGCTCTGTCAGGCGCTGCGTCTGTCTTCAGGGCCGAGCTGGTGGCAATACACCACTCGGTACGGGAGATTACGCGAAGTGTCCGGTTCGGAGACTGGATTCTGATCTATAGCGACTCACAAAGCGCCCTGAGTGCTCTCGGGGCATTGGAATCTCCGCATCCCCTGTTTCGCGATATCCGTGACGCCACGGTTTTGGCAAGAAGGCGGATGTCGAGATTATCTTCTGCTGGGTTCCTGGACATGTAGGAATTGCGGGGAATGAGCGCGCTAATGAAGGCGCTAAAGAGTCCGCGAGGACTCTGTGACCGGACCAGCGTTTCGCTCTTCTTCACACCGACTACATGGCAGGAATACGGGCTGCTTGGCAAAGAAGATGGGAGACGGTCGAAGGGAACTTAAGGTTGCGTGCCATTGAGTCGCGCTTGTTCCCATGGACCTACCGCCAATGCCGCGAAGGCTTCAGGTTGCTTTCTATCGTCTCCGAATTGGGCACACTCGCGGGACGCACCGCCATTTGATGGAGCGCTCACCAACGCCCTACTGTGAAGACTTCGTTGCCCCCGAGACTGTTCGGCACATTCTTGTTGAATGTCCTTGTCTGGGCGATCACCGCGCACGTTACTTGTCCCGGTACCGGGATGGGCGGGGTCGCTACCGCCTGTCCCTTGTGCTCAGGACGAGCTCGTGCACATTGACTGGTGGACTTATAGACTCTTTTGGGGAGGCCTGCCTTCTTCCCTTTATTTAACTAGGTTTTGTTGGGTTTTTTTTTGGTTTTTTGTAGGTGGCACGCTCCTACGCCAGGAGGAGGGGACCTCCCCCCCCCCGACGCCGGAACTTGCTTCTTAATTGTTGCCATTTTCCCTTTTTATTGTTGTTTTGTTTTCATATTCTTATTTTAAAATAGCCTCATGTTAGGCTGTCGTGATTGCGGCGACTTATGCCCAAGTGGGCAGTCGCCAGATAGGCTCAGAAAATTTAAAAGAAAAATACTCGATGTAAGTCGCATGCCCCCGCGCCGGGAGGACCCCCAATTGCCGGAGCGGGCTTCCTTCTTGTTTTTGTTACTATTTATTTTTTTATTTAGTCCAGCATTAGACTATATTAATCATGGCGACTTATGCCATTTTAGGCAGTAGCCAGGTGGACGCTTAAAAACAAAATCTTTGCTATTTTGTTTTAAATTCGAGAGGAAAAAATTGTTCCAGTTCGAGCACACTTACATACAGACTTTTCATTACCCACTACCACTTTCTTAAATTTGTTATGCATTGGCTCTAATCTTACTTACTTCCTCTCTCCTACTCCCAACCATTCTAACATGCTTAATGTGTGCCAGACCCAGTGTCATTGGGGGAGGCGAGCATCTTCCCCGGCCGACATCTAAGGTCCCTCTTAATTGTGCTGTAGTTGTTGTTTGTTTGCAATTAGTGTATTGGGAAATTTCTGGGAGGAGTCGATGGCTGTACCCTCTAGCGATCGCCAGGTGACTTTACTTTACTTTCCGGCTCTCCTTGCGAGGTGAGTGGTCCCTAGGAAACCTACCACGCTCGTCCACAGGTTTGGGCGGTCTATGAGTAGGTGTTGTATGTTCTCTGGTTGCATCTGGTGTTTGTTGATTTTGGGGCGAGGTTAATCTATGTTTGTATTGTAGGAGTAAGGTGGAGTGGACTCACCTGAGTTGAGAACTGTAACAGTGTAAACAAAAGCGCGCCCACCCCGTGGGAGGAGACGAGAACCGTTGGTTATTTTGTGTCATGTTTTCCTTAACAGAGGCATCCTTCCTCGCCTTACTTTATATTTGTGTCTGGAGCCTCAAATGCCTTATTCCGCCGTGTACTTGAAGAACCTGACTCTGTCGGAGTTCATCCGAAAGATCTCCGAACTGCTGAAGGTTTCCTCGGAGTGTGTCCACGATGTCTGCCTCCAAGGACCGTTCAGCATCGACGTTCTGGTCACAGATGAGGTCAGTGCGGGTCCTTGTGCGTTGGAAGGGAAAGGTTAAGTCTCCACCTCTCCACACCGGCACTTCTTGTCCGCTCCCGAGGGTCGTTTCATTTGTGGGTTGAGTTCTTAACTGATTGACGACGCGGTTGTGTTCGAGAAATTCAAGAGGATTAGGTTATAAGCTTCTTAGAGGGGAGGGGGGTTCCCTTGGGGCAATCGATTATGGCCCATAGCCAAGTCCCGCTTTCCGCCTAGGCACGTTACCGTTACCTATTGGATAAAGCGTTGGATTTCTGACGTCAAGGCAGGGGTTTAATTCTAACTAGTCAGGACGCGGCAAAATTTTGAGGGGTGTCATGAGCTGGTTGCCCCATGGGGCCGGATACGTTGATATTCACCCCCGCGAGGGTAAGTAGTGAAACCTGCACATAACCACTCATGACACCCTTGCCCCCTTCCCTCCCGCCTCCTTCACAGCTCAATGTAACCTCCTCTATTCCCGAATCCTGCCGATAGAGCACGTCTTCCCTACGGGGGCACTCATCCACATATCCCTTACGCGAAATGTTTCCCCCCTCCCCCAACCAAGACCAGCCCCTGGGGCCTTTCGGCTTGCGATCCATTGTCGTTCTAATCTTCATGTGCATTTCCTTATCCGATCGGTGGATATTTCTCATGATGCGAGGTGGGGAGGTCCCAACTTAATACGTTTGTCACCTCTCAGGGTATATTTTTACCCCTCCCCCCTGGATTTTTTTTAAATAGCTTTAAAAAAAATCGGTTTTCTCTTTCTAGTTTTGCGTCAAATATGATGATCCAATTGAGAGGTCTTACGTTGTGTTGCAGGTTGTGCGAAACTTCAAGAATGAATCGACATTCCTAGTGAAAATCCTGCAGGATACGTCCGGGGAGAAGTTTCGCATCCTCCTTCAGAATTCCAATGAGATCAAACCTCGCATCTATTAAATTAAGCCCATGTACAAAAAGCAACTAGCTTTAATCTTGTTAAAAGAATTTATATATTCCTACGCACTCCACTCCAGAGTCAGTTCTATCTTGCCATTGAGATAAGTAGGATATGTCAATATTGACCCCCATGGCACGCGTGTATATACACAAACACACTAAAGTTTAATGTATTCACATTCACGCCCCACATGGTAATGTAATTGTTAACATTTGCCCACATAATCACCATCATCTCCCAAACCCTTTCATCTCTATTGACTTGGATGGGGCAGAGGGATCGAGAAGTCCATGGGTCGATTTGGCATGGTATGCCTCTTCTACTGCGAATTACTGGTCGTATTTCGGACGCCCCTTAGATATAAACACTACAACTGCAAACCGGCGGTTAATGGATGGCAATTTAAGTAAATCGCACCGTTTTAGGTTGCTGTAGAGGTTCCTGTAGTGTCAGGGTGTTGCAGTTAAGTGTTCAGACATCTCAGAAGATCTTGTCATAGTCTCGTTGCCATTTCCAAGCGACCCACTCCCAGGGGGCTCTTAGTTTGTATCTCTGGTGGGTCTGATTACTTCGAATGTGCCCTTCCTGCCTCAACGATTAAGGGTGATTTCACTCGCAACGAGATTTCTATTCATTCTGTTTTCATTTCTGTCCCACGCTTGGATTGACCCGATTAGGGGTGAAAGATGGTGTTAAACCACTTGGAAACGGGGGTTTGTTTGTTTTTTTTACCACCACCATCCTGGCTGTCGAACGAGGGTCTGCTTGCATCAATGCCCTCTGGATGTATAATAAAAAAAATGACCGCTACCCTCTCACTCTTATAGACCCTGGCTTGGTCATGGCACTCGACGTGGGGCATGAACATCGCTTCCCATCCCTCGAACCAGAAGGATCCCAAGAACTTCCTTTGTCTTCCACCATGCTTGGTCACCTTACATCTTTTTCCCACATTCCGTATCCTAGGCCCGCAAGGGAATGTCGTGTATGACATTAACTATTCTTGCTGCGGTGACATCTGGAATATCGAATTCCCTCCCGGCCCCAATGATCGCAGGTGGATCTGCGTCTATATATCTTCCACATGTCTTTACTCTATTTAGAGATCTCTAAATGGATCCTGGGTTAGATTCCCGCCGGTAAAAAGTTTCGGGCCTGTAGGTAGCTCCCGCCAATCACTACGAAGCGTCTAGTCTTGCCCATGTGCACAGTTTTATTATAGTACGTCAGGTACATGATCGAGTACAACACCTCTTTCTCTTCCATCCTTTCGCGCACACATCACACCACTTTTCTGTCTTGAAATCCGCCCAAGAGGTTTCAGTCCACACCCTTTGCCTAGAATGGGTGGCTCTCCATTGAGCCACATAAGAATGACCCCATTGAAGGCATTCATGGGGTTTTTCTGACCCCATTGAATTCATTCATGGGGATTCTTTGAGTCCATTAAATGCATTCATGGAGTTCCTCTGACCCCATTGAATGCATTCATGATATTTTGACCCCATTGAAGGCATTCATGGGGTTTCTCTGACCCCATTGAATGTATTCCTGGGATTCCTCTGACCCCATTGAATTCATTCATGGGGATTCTTTGAGTTCATTAAATGCATGCAATGATCCTTTGACCCCATTGAAGGCATTCATGGGGTTTCTCTGAGTCCATTAAATTCATTTACATCCCCCCCCTTCCCTCCCCCTCTGAAATCCCTTTGACGCAACGGTGCATGGACCTTTAACCAACTGTTAGCCACATCACCACATCGGTCGTCTTCTTAAATTTTCCCCGCTTTCTATTCCTATCAGAGACCCTTATTTGGCCAAATGCAGGTGGACAAGCAAGTGAATCCCAACCACGGGTTTCTACGGCCCGTGGCAGAGCTCTTGCTAGATGAGTGGATACGGCGTTAGTCTTCTAATGGCGCGGGACCGGGCTCGATCCCGGCAAGAGGACGCAACGTCAGCGCACGGAGAGATCTAGCTACCAATTGGTGGACGCGCTGTGCTCACCCCTGTATTCGGATGGGTAGATCTTACACCTCTCACCTCACATATAGCCAATCACAACACTGCTTTCTTTCCTATCCCGCCTTCGCAGCATAACACACACACACTCTCTGTTCCAAGGAATCCTGCTGATGGGTATCTATATCCACATACCTCTGATCCGGAACAGGTCCCCTCTGCCCGGGGGCGACGAAGGTTCCATCCACCTGAACGCTGTTTGGTATCAAAACATAAAATTTCTTGGCACCTCTTCCCAATGAGGACCCGCCCTTTGCCCCCCTCGGGCTCACCAGCGATTGTCATACTGATCTTTATGTCTATTTCATTATCCGGTCGGGATTCGCCATGGCCAAGGCAGGATGGCGAACCACCACTACTACTACAGCGTGTGCCAGCCATTGTGGAGTCAATCGAAACTGTAACTCAATTGGCTACTAACCACACCCAATGTTGCTTAACATTGATCGTATTAGAAGCCGTGTTTCCTCTCGGGAGTGACGGCGACTTCATTCGCATCTCATCTCTGCTCGTTTCATTCAACAATCCTCTATCATGTATTTGCACTACAGTGGGCATTGTTATAGAACCCCATTGATGTTTGCTTCAGTTTTCTATCCATGATTTCATCCTTAACTACTTCCAAAGTTCCTGATGTACTCCAGATTCTTCCTCCATCCCTCTTTTACTCATCTAAATGACCTTACAGGTCTTGTGCAATAATAATTTGGGTTAGATTAGCTATAGGTTGCTCTAAAATAGTGGAGGAATTGAATCTACTGTGGTTTGTACATTTTATCTATCAAATTTTCCTTTTCGCTAAATTTCAAGAGTCGTCCTTTCTCTGAATTATCATCAGCCTTCTCTGGAGCTTTTCGCTTCGCCTCTAGGAGATCTGCATAACGGGAGTTATGGATAGAAAGGTGTAGCCGACATGGCGACTCTCAAGATATTCTTTGTTAAGGAATTGGCAAAGAATTCGTTGTTTTGGCTGGAAAATTGGTTTGCAAGAAGCCTTCCCCCCTCCATTTGGTGTTTAACAGCGCCAGATATTAACATTTTTTATTCTTTTGCTTTAGACTCTGAAGTGACTTGCTAATCAACAAAAAAACTGATCAACTTTTTTGTTAGTATTTTTATTCTTCAGTTTTTCGTCATATGCTAGAGTTTTCTAGCTTCCGTTTGGTTAAAGCGATGTTAGTGGTTGAAGGAATCCTCTTCTGCTTGGAGGGATTTTGACCGGGTGCAATAATCATATCGAAGTCTAAAGGAAAAGCGTTTAACACTTCTTTTTCAAGCAATATTTGACAAACTTCCCCCGACCCTTTTTTCAAGATGGGACAGAATGGAATTACAGAGACAAATTTTAAGGTTACGTTAAATTCTTTTGAAAATGGTCCTCGCTTTGTTTCGTTCCTGAAAGAGGGGACCCTTAACGATAAGTTTGGGTGGTAGGAGCAGGGTGGAAAAAGGTAGTCTAAAACCGCTATGTCAGGTTGTCACACACCCATTTTTTTTAATGAAAATGGACAAGCCCCTGCTAGGGTTCCTTTCCTAAGCTGCCAGGCATGATTAACACCCGCCAACAAGATTGGATTCTCCCTGAGATCCACCGTCTCAATTGTTCTTGTGGTTGTCATGTGAATATTGAGGTGTTCCTGTGTCCGTATGGGTTTTGGATGGTAACCGCATTGGAGTTTTGCTAGGCTCTCCCGTGTATAACGTGGCATGGGTGTAGGTGTTGTTCGAACTCCGTCTGGGGAAATGGCGCTTAGGAGTTATTGAAAGTGGAAGGCTGGCTGTGTTGTATGTGTGTGTGTGGGTTGTTTTGTCAGCGATGGGTTAGTGAGATTCCTCGTCCTTGACTGTTCCGAGTCGCTACGTTGCGTCACCCATCTTTTTCTCTCGTGCCCCCCTCCCCCTCCCACACTGGATGATGAAATTTGTATAATGTTTGTAGTTCCACGGGAGCAGGTGGCATCTCTGCTCCGTCCGACTGCTTGGGTTGGGGCCGCGCTTTCTGTGAGGCTGTCCTGAAGGAAGCTGTTGCATGCTGTGAGAATTTTATAACCGCCTTTGTGCTAGTGGTCCATGCAAAAGCTAGGAAGTGGGAGTTGAATAGCAACTTAACCACGTGGAATACACCCAAGTTGGGTGGTCCTATTCCAGGGTTGTATCAAGGTTGGGTGGTCGTGTCCTACCCACTTGGGAATAACCGTAGATGGAAGAGTGTTGCGATAGGGTCTGTGTGATGACGTATTTTCATGAAGCTGCCTGTTCCCGGACGTTAGGATCGGTGCACCGCCAATCGACGATTAATTCCCTACGAGAGCTGATTTATTCTTTCTCTGCTCTGGCTGGAAATCGAACACGATACCTTGCCTTCTCCACTATGCCAGTGGGAGTTGCACTAATTTCTCGCCGCAGCAAGAAATGGACGATGAGAGAGCGAAGGCGGGCAGCTAATCTGTGGAGATATGGCAACAGTGGAGGGACACCTGTGACGGTGCTTGCCCCACCCTTTCGTCCATTTATCGCTGCTGCGAGTAGTCTCGAATCTTTTCAAAAGTCGGAAATCCGACAAGAATTGATGCACCCTGTATATAAATTAACAAGACTGGGTTACCCCTTTCGGTAAACCAGACTATCCTGATAATTGGTTACCTCCTTCAGTAACCGAGACTACCTTGAAATGGTTCGAAGAGCGTTCGTTACCGTTTCTATCAATGTGGGTGATTGCTTTTCCACCATTTTCCAATATTCCTCAGAACTATACTCATTTCGCCATCATTCTCCACACTCGTTGACACTATTTGTTGTGGTGTCGTTCTATTAGACAATGCGAACATTTTTTTTATTATTTAAAACGGGTTTGAGTGTGAATACTTAATGCTTCTCATCGGAACACCTGGAAATAGAATCGTTGCCGTGGAGTTACGAAGGGAAGGAGCATCCTACCGTCGCGAAAACTTGGTCGAATAAGTTTAAAAAGACTCAGATTGTAATATTAGGTTAGATGTGGATGAAAATGACACTCGTTCAATCCAGA
Organism: Ceratothoa steindachneri; assembly: GCA_963969495.1. NCBI lineage: Eukaryota > Metazoa > Arthropoda > Malacostraca > Isopoda > Cymothoidae > Ceratothoa > Ceratothoa steindachneri. Next base: position 187,686,463 of record OZ018317.1, on the reverse strand, counting down.
CATAAAATTTCCAAGTTTTGGGAGGGGGTGAGGGGGGTTACCACCCAATTAGCCAGATGGAGCAAAAGGGCTATAAATCCTTAAAATAAATTGCCACCAATTTGCACTCAAGCATTTTTAATTTTCAGTAGGACCCTCCAGTTTAATATGGAATCCCAACCAGATCTGAATTCATTTAAGATCCATTCATGTTTGGGGACTGACTGATTAACGTGGGCTCCGAACCCGCGGTTATCTACAGCGTATGGGTGCCGGCGTGAAGTTTACCAAGCTCGAAACACCAGATGTTGTTTATTTTCGTTCACCTTAGGATGCGATGTTTTCATTAACTACGCCGCACCCCTTTGTGCTGAAATGAATTGTAGTGCAATTTATGCTTTATAATGTGAGCGTGTTATGGAAACTTGTTTCCGTTTTCACATAAATCAAAAAAACTAACTTTGGGGTGGGGGGGTCTTATTTTTTAAGGTTATTAACTGCAGTAGGTGAAGTCATTAGTTTTGTTCTAAGCATGTTAAGTTTTTAAAAGTATTTGTAATTTTTTTTATATTATTTCGTTAAATGTAAATGCAATAAAAATAGCGAAGTCGTGATGAGGTCGATTTTGAAGACGCAGTGCTAGAAGATGGGTGTTGTTTTTTTTGTTATTTTTAGTCTTTTTATCTAGCAAGTATTGGTGTGATGTGGCTGAGGATTCATTCATAACATTCATATTAAACTTTCACTTGGGGAAAAGTAACACACTCCATTTTCGTGTATTTAAAATGATGGAGGTTAAGTGGCCATTGGGTTTTGTTTTCAGAGATCCAAAGTACATAATTTTCTATGGATTTGTGGGAATTACCACAAAGAGAAAATATTTTAGGGAGGGTTATAGTCAATGGAGTTTCAATGAAAATGCCACTGCTCGACCCCATTTATATTCTTTGAGTGGCCCCACAGTCGCTGAATTTACGGTAGTGCTAAAATTAGGGGCATCCTTTTCTCCGCGCCAAAATCCCTTAATTGTGATGGGGTGTTATGGACTGTAGCCCATGGATCACCCAGGTGTCACCCCTGTGCATAAGGACCTCAAGCAAACACCCTCCATGCACACCTCTCACTTCATCCTCATTAGCCCTTTCTCTCTCACACTCAATCACATAATCAACCCTGTTTTTTAGCCCGATGGTCCTGTATGGCGAAAAAGGCTTTAAATCATTCATTTCAATACACTCCCTGCGATCCAACTTTCCAAATCTCTCTCTCTCAGCCACCAACACCAGGCCACCATCATATACTAACAGAGGACCCATTCCTCATCACTCTCCCATCACTTTCCTTTCATTTTCATACTTCTCTCAGCAATCCAACATAACGATATTAAAGAGCTATATCCACATCACACAACCTTGTCTTAACCACCCCTATCTATGCCAAACTACTCACTCCGGGTATATTTCACCATAACGCATGCTCTACTTCAACTCTAAATACTCTTCGCACCATACAATAGTTCACCAAGCACTCCATACATAATGATTCTCTCTGCACGATCATAAGCTTTGCCCAGATCTATGAACCAAGCATACACTTTACACTTCAGCCCTCTCATCCTTGGTCCACACACTCACCCCTTACCCTCTATAAAGTCCCCTTGGTCATCCCTTATCAATCCTTCATTATACACCATTCAGAATTTTTCCAGGCACACAACACACTCAACAGACACCCCACCCACCCCCCGCCGTAGTTTTTGTAGTCACCTTTTTCCCCTTTATCTTTATACAACCCCGTTAGTACTGTACTCTTCGAGTCGTCAGGTACTCTTCCACTTTCAAATGCTTTACATCATAACCTCCTTCATTTTTATAGCATCTCAGCGACCATATCATCAACTCTATCTGCCTTCCCATTTTTTCAGATTTCACTTCCCTAACAACCTCTCGCGCGCTTATCTCTTCCATAGCCCGATACAGCACCCGATTTACGCCCACGAAACCATCATATTTACATTTGCATCCTCTTCCACACCTTCAGTATACAAGTATTCTCGCCATCTTTTGACTGCATTGCTCACTAATGCCCAGCCATTCTTGTCCTTGGTATTCGCACTGTTATCTTCTTATGATCCCTCTCTCTTCCCACTTCCAGAAAACCCTACCCAACCAGTTTAATCTTACGCAGCACACTCGTGTGATCAGATAGTCCCATACTCGTAGCTTTCACAGCTTTCACATCAAATACCTCTCGCAAAATATATTTTTCTTACTAGACATATCAATCGAACGCTTTAAGTCCTCCTCCCCCCCCTCCCATGTGTATTTATCCACATCCTCGTACTGAAATATGCTTGCTACACACCCATACTATCCTGTCTTCATTCTTATTCTCAGGGTGGACCAAAAGCTCTAGTTAACCCCTCTCTCATTCTGTCACCTATTCATCCTTTCATACATTTCTCCTACATCCATCAACCACTCGTTCCAAGTCATTCCAGACCCTCTTTCCCAGCTTCACTTCTATCATTACAGACTTTATACGTTACAATCACGCTCAAGTTTTCCTTTCCAAATCTCGACTTCACTCTCATAATTCTCGAGCTCACACATCCATATCCCAACCATTGCATCATGCCAGTCCTCAAAATCACTAACACACTCTCTTTACCCCGCATCATAACACTTTCGGTGGTCTTTGCCTCCTTGCCCTCGAAAGTAGATATATCTCCTTAATAAATTGGTTCCCCTTCCCTCCCACGATGTGTTTCCACTTTGTTTCCTTGGTAACTGCGGTTCCTTCGGTAACCTATAGCTCTGTGTACAAATTCCGAATCATTACTCATTTTTTCAATGTAATATTGTGTATGATTCGAGATATTTTAGATATATTGGGAGTTCGTTTGGCCACTGGGGTTGTGCAAGACAAGTCGGGTAGACTAGTATTGTTTATCTTTTATATTGGCTTCAATTCTCATATTTGCCAGTCATTCGTGGAACCCTATTATTATTATACCGAGTTGACTCCGCTGCTCAAATCATTCATCTGGCCACATTCTTGTTTAAGCTATTTACTTATTTTTGCTAAATCGACTTCGATGACTCCTGGTGATATTAGACTTTTGAAATATTTTTTTTTTTAATTACCGATTTTAAAGTGCCTTTTCTCTAGCTTTAATTTTCTGAATAAAACTTTGGGTTTGCATTTATTTTTGGTATCTATTCTTCCAAAAAGATTGAAATATTTTAATGTTACTCCAGAAATATTGTCACAAATTGCATAAATCCGAATATTCCCCCTAAAAGATATATTTGATATTTTGCAAAAAAATAAATAAATTGCAGTTTATGATACGTTGACTTTTATTGGTATTTTGAGTTCTTTGACTGGCGATTTTTCCTCCAGGCTAGCCGCCGGCCAGCTCTCGCTTCCTACCTGGAAGGGCGAGGTCAGCTGAGTAATCTGATTGAGAAGATTCAGGTCGCTCACTATACTTTAACATGCCCCCCCCCCCATCCCTCTCTTTCCCATTTTTTCCCCTCTAGTTATTCCAGAGCCAACGTCCAGTGTAGCTACGCTAAGGGTGATCTAGACCTGCCTTCCCCCTATGCAGCGACCACGGAACGGCCCCTTGGAAACGAGAGGTGCCTAAAGTTTTCGGACACATGAAATTTTAGGAAATTAGATAATTGCAGGGTCATATTTTTTTATTTACATATCAATATGAATATAAGGGTAAAATAAGGAGGAATAAATCGCAATAAGTTATATATGCCACAAACGATCAATAAGAAAGACCAAAATACAAAAAGATACAAAACGTGTAACATCAGCAACATATAAGAAGACTAGGCAATGGCTTCGCCACTCCCCCTTCCCTATAGGGGTAGTTTGCGCTTCGCTGCTAAGATTAAAATTTAAAATAAAAAAAGCAACCATGCTTAAATTTTTATAAATTTTCTGAACTTCGCCAATTATAATAATTTTAAAAAGGAATTCCAAACTAAATTTCCTTCCTTTCAAAATATCACGTTGCTAAAATATAGTTATAGAAGAAGATATATAAAAAAATTTCTGAATTTCACTATTTGTAGTTTTGGGTTCTAAAAAATTCACAAATTTTCGATACTTCTATTTATTTCTGAACTTCACCATTTTGTTTTTTGATATTATAAAAGAATTATTAGAAATAACTGATAAAAAACATAAGTCATAACCTAACTAAGATGAAATTATTATTCAAATACTCAAAAAAATCCCCTTCTTAAATTATAGAGTTAGTGATGATGAGGATGATGATGAAGCTCGATGGAAATTACAGCAACACCAAACATACCGAAAGCTCAGTAGCGTGATGAAAGCATTTATTCCTCGAAAGACCACTCTACACGAGGGTGCGACACCTGAGGTGTGAGATGTTGACCCATCCTCAGGGATTACCCTTCAGTTGCTCATTTGAGGCTGGCTGACATCTCAACGCTTTTTCAGGTCCTGCCAGAGGTTTTCCAGTTTATTCATATCTAGAGACTGAAGTGACCAGTCTATCACCGAGATATTGTTGTCCCGGGACCTTTATGGTGAATGCAGACATGTGACATGGAACATTGTTCTGTTGAAAAATCACATTATGGGCTTTTCTGGATTGATCTACCCAACTAAAAATACTCAGTTTGAATGTGTTAGGACGTAACACAACCCGAGTTGAGAATACTAGAAGAGGTGGGAGGAATTCTCCTCTAGTATCCGTAATAGTACCTTCTGTTATTTGCTTGCAGGAAACCAAACTTAGAAACCGTCCTTTCACCAAGTTTCATTATTTAACCCGTTTTAACTACCGACCCATGGTGTTGCTTCGCCTCTGGTGAGTGCTTCGCTTCTGGTGAGTGCTAGCCACCTTTGGACAGTTTCAAGCAGTCCACGTTCATCTTACTGATAGATTTTATACTTTTTGCTTTATTTATATTCCCCCGATGAGCCCCCTTCAACAGCTCAGTGTTTAGATTTTTTTTTATCTCTGCTTCCTAACACATTTCTAGTTTTAGGGGACTTTAATGCCAGATACTCCGTATGGGGTGATAGAGAGGGCAACCGTTAAGGCCGTCTCCTTAAATCTCTTATCCACCAATCCTTTTAGCATTCTCAACTCCGGTCATGTTACGTCCTACCACATTCAAACTGATTCTTTTTTCAGTTGTATGGATCCATCTATTGGTTCCGCGCGTTGTCGTCCTGATTTCAAGTGATTTGTTTTAGATGACTTCAAACACGCTACCCTTTGACCGTTCCCTTCATTTCCCTCTAGAGGGAGTGTTGCAAGGGCCGACTGGTCAAAGTTCCATGAGGCATCCTTCACTAGTAAACAGATCGGATATATTGAGGCGGCTATCATTAATTTTCCTATTTAATGATTGAGGCTGTGGAGCCTGCAATTGTTCATATTCGGTCCCGGCGGGACAGGACATCAGTCCATTGATGGAATGCTGATTGCCTTCGTATGTTGGCGGCCTATAAAAAGGCTCATGCGCGGTTCCGTCGGAACCCAACCTCTCCGAATCGTATTGACAGAAATTGAACTATAGCCATTCGCCAACGCATTTAGGTCAGACGCATTGACTCCTACATGCCACACGTGTATTTATTGTATTCCACTTCCTCCCCAGCTGACGTATGGAAGAGGATTAACAAAATCAGGGGTCGGTATATTGGTTACTCCACCCTTGGCATTGAGATGAATGGTTCTATCGTCTACGATTCCGCCAGTGTTACCGATATATTGGGCTCTTTTTACCGATGTTAGCAGCGTTGAGCGCTACCCGGCGGAGCTTAGACGTATCAAGCCCGGCCTGGGCTTCTCAGCCTGTGGACACGAGTCCTACAACTGTATGTTCACTACCGCCGAGATTCGTTCACACTGTCTCGGTAACCTAGGTAGCGTACGAGAAGTGCAGGCGAGCGGCTTAAAAGCTTCGCTTGAATCTCAGGATGGCCGAGTGGATTCGCCGCTGGATAACAGTGGTCCAGTGACGCGGGAAGCTATTCGCAACTCGCTACGCTATTATTTTTTTCTTTGCCCCCTTTTCCTACTTCCCTCTATGAACAATGGTGCCCAGACCGGGAAGGAGGAGCGTTAGTCCTTGGGTAACATTTCCAAACGGGTTCTCTTCATTTCTTCAAAATACGCTCCGCTTCTAGGGTGGGGATTGTGTAGCGACTGGCTTAAAAACTTAGCTTGAATGAGTCGTCTTCTTTTTGAGACTCAGGATGGCCGAGTGGATTCGCATTTCCTGGTAAGACCACAGGCTTGCGTTATGACGCGCTCATACACACACACGTGCACACATAAACAAAGCTCCTTCACGCATAGAAATACATTAGTTAAATAAACACTACCCCCTCCATCTCTGGGACCTTTTCTTCAGGGGTTATTCCCTGAGAGGCTCTGGCCTTCTCGTGGCGAGGGGGATCAGCCCTGGGCCCCTTAGGGGTCCCATGGTGCTGTCAACAAGACTTTTTAACATATCCCTCTTTCTTTCCTTCCCTATTACGTTCTTCCACTGCCTTTTATTTACCCCTCTTCCTTCACCTATCTAGTGGTCCTTATCGATACCCGACCTCTGCTCGTTTAATGGATTGATTAAGAATTGTTCTGTCATGAAGGTGAAAGAGGCTGGGCATCTCCACCGCCTTTGTCTACCGAATTCCCAAGGAGAAACCCATCGTAGGAGAACTCGGGCGGCCTCTTAGGTTTCTAAAGATGGTGTGGTGGATCCGTATCCATTCTCCAAGAGGACATACTGGATGTAACTGATTGTATAGTTGCAGTAGTGACGGGCCCTTGTAGGCCTCCATGATGGGTAGCCCCGAGGGAGAATGCGAAGTTTTTTTTCTTTTTGAAATGGCTAGCCATAAATCAAAAACCTCCCCTTAGCTCCCCTTTCAACCTGCCCTCGCTCGTTGGACCCATATTCCAAAGAAGTAGACCCAGATCTTGATTATCCTCGCTTTCTTGTCATGAATTCATCATCCGACACCCCACTTGCAAAAGTCGATGTGTTTGACGTCAATGAATCTTTTGAGTCCCTCTGGGGTGAACCCCGCCGGATGTGGTCAAAAGGAAGTGGTGATGTCGTAGTCGAGGTGTCATCCCACTCTCAACACAACCTTGTGCGAAATTTATCTTCGATAGCTGAAATTCCAATAACTCTCTCGCCCCATCTGCGTCTGAATTTTGTCAAATGTGTCGTCCGTTCAAACGAACTAAAGGATTGCGACCCCACCCGCCTTCAGAGTAAGCTTAGTACCCAACGTGTCACAGACGTACACAGGGTAACTAAAACATTAGGCTCTACTAGAGTCCCAACCACCACACTGATTTTAACATTCGAACGACAAGAACTGCCGCAGTATATTAAAGCTGGGTACCTTCGTGTCCCGGTAAGTCCCTACATCGAACTACCCAGACGCTGCTTCAATTGCAATCAATTTTGGACATGTTGGCCGTGCCTGTCGGCACCCTCGCTCCTGCGTGAATTTTAGCTCTGACTACCATGGCCCCGAATGCATCAAAACACCTCGCCGTGCCAACTGCGGAGGTACCCACAGTGGTGCGTCAAAACTCTGCTCTATATTTTTATATGAAAAGGAGGTGCTCGCTTTGCGCGACTCCCTACGTCTAGATATAAGAGAGGCCCGTCAGCGTGATCGAGCTAAAACCTCACCACTCGGCCGTCTCTTCTCTGACATTTTACGTGACGCTGGACGAAACCGACCATCACCCTCGAGTTCCGACCAGCCTGAAGCACTTCATCCTACATCTACTCGCATCGTCGGAAACATTCAGAATATGCAGTCGAAGCATCGCTCTCACACCGAGATAACCAATGTAACCCCCTCTCTCCAGCAGCTCTAGCTGAGAGAGACGCCCAGGGTGAGACACTTGAAGACATCAGACGCTATTTGAAAGAATCCTCAACATCGACCAGTGAAGGTTCATCCACCTGGCCCCGAGACCCAAAGCCCAGTGGTAAGAGGAAGGATTCCTCACCTGGGTCATCGACCACCAATAAGCGGGCAGCCTCTGGAGCTGACTCGGCCGAACCCCGGGAATCTTCAATGGACTCCTCCCCTATGGTTGAACATTCTATGCCCTTAAGTCCGTCCCGCCCTTCACAGGACTTAGGCCCCATCCTGATCCAAACGATGGCAGATATACACCCAGCTCCAGACACCTCGCTAAGATCACCTGTTCGTTCCGCTCACCTTTCAACCAAAGATCCGATGGAAGCAGTTGATACTCCAACATCACCAATCGCTGGGGTTGGACCAACTCCAGACACCGAAAATACCCTCGACCCAAGGGCTTCGGTTGGTTCTCCAAAACATTGGAAGGCGTTCTTACAAAGTGGGAAGAACTCAAAATTCTTTTGACGACTATCCACCCCGCAGTTATTTGTCTTCAGGAGAATAAACTGGGTATACGGCCCTTTCCGCCGGTACCCGGCTTTCTCACTTTCAATTCTATTGCTCCTGCTGGAAGCTCCTCTCATGGGGAGGTGTCAATCATGGTATCTTCATCCCACCATGTTTCTCCCATCCCCCTACATACTACCCTCCAAGCTGTTGCCGTGAGGGTTTTTCTTACCAAGCTTTTTACCGTTTGCTCTATTTACCTACCCCCTTGTTTATCATTGTCAAGACCCGACCTTTTAGAATTTATAGACCAGTTGCCCACCCCATTCTTAATAGTAGGAGATTTTAACGCCCGTCACCCATACTAGGGTGACATCACTCGAAATGCCAAAGACAGTGTTTTAGAGTCTCCTTTATTATCTGACTTTCTTTGAGTTTTAAATACTGGCGATTTTACCTCTTATCTTGTCCAGACGGACTCTTTTAGCTGTGTTGACCCATCTGTTTGTTCCCCTGATTGCTTCACGGAATTTCGATGGTCAATTCTTGACGATCTCCATGAGAGTGACCACTTCCTTATTGTCTTGTTGGCTCTTCAAGTTAGCCCTAATACAACCATGCCCCTTAAGTGGGACTTAGGTCATGCAGATTGGGAAGGTTTTAAAGAGGCGTCCTTCACAAGTGCATCCTTGGGGATCTTCAATGGAGTGGACGCGGCAGTAGAATACTTTACATCGATTATCTACAATGCAGCAACACAGACCATCCCACGAAGGCGACCCGCCACGGCCCTGGTGGACCTCGCCGTGTGCAACAGCTATCAAAAATTACAAGTTAGCCCATGCCTGATTCCGAAAGAACCCAACTTTGTGCAACAAGGTCGAGCGAAACCGAGCTCGTGCGCTTCGCCAAAGAACCCTTCGTCAGGTTCGTCGAAATTCATGGCGCCGTTACGTTTCATCGATCTCCTCTATGACACTAACTGCTAAGATCTGGAAGAGGATTAATAAGATCAGGGGCCGTTATGCTGATCATCATGCCCCCACACTCAACTTAGACGGTTCCTTGGAGAATGATGGCCTGGCGTTCAGCAATGCTTTTGCTGACCAATTCCGCGCCGTCAGCAGTGTCAGCCGTTACGATAAGGCTTTTCAATCCTACAAATCAATGGAAGAATCTCATTCTCTCAACTTCACAACAAAATCTAACCTTCCGTATAACGCTCTATTTAGCATCCATGAGCTGCAAAGCGCTTTGCCCCTTTGCAGATCTACTTTCCCTGGCCTTGATGAGATCCATTTCGATATGATTCGGCACTTACATCCACATTCTACTCTCTTCTTACTTTATTTGTACAACCTTATATGGGTGAAGGGTTTTTACCCCTCATCATGGCGCATTGGGATCATCCTTCCCTTTGTCAAACCGGGCAGGGACGTGTTGGTAGTAGATCACTACTGCCCTATAGCTCTCACCAGCTGTTTGAGTAAGTTGCTGAAAAAAATGGTGTTGGAGGGCCTAAACTGGTTCCTACAAACCAATCATCTTCTCTCCATTTCAATGTGATTTCCGCAAAGGTCATAGTACCCTTCACCTAGTAGTACGTTTCAAGGGATCGGTCCGGAAAGCTTTCTCATTAAAGCACCGAGTCCTGGCCATATTGTTTTATATTGAGAAAGCCTACGACACAACATGGAGATACGGCATCTTGAAACAGCTATACGTCTTGGGGATGAGAGGCCTTTTACCGTCACTTATTCAAAGTTTTTAGCATCTCGATCCTTCAAGGTAAGTGTTGGAGACGCATACTCTGACCTGCAACCCCAAGAGGAGGGAGTTCCTCAGGGCAGTGTTTTAAGTGTCTAATGTTTTATAATTGCCATCAATGATATTATTTCGTCTCTCCCAGAGGGTGTATCGGCAACGCTGTTTGTTAATGATTTAGCACTATACTGTTCCTCACCTCGCCTTCCATCAGCAGCGCGTCGGCTACAACTGGCGGTCGATGCTGTATCCAAAAGAGCACAACTTAAGGGATTCCGCTTTTCCACGAACAAAACCAAAGCAATGTATTTCCACCGGGGCAGAGGGGTTCTTGTTCCGCCATCTATCTCCCTACAAGGCGAAGATTTTGAGTTTCTCTCCGAGTTTCGGTTTCTTAGCGTAACTCTCGATCCAAAGTTATCCTGGTTACCGCACCTACGCCGACTTCGAACGGGCTGCCTGCGAGTTCTATACATTTTGAAAGTCCTCTCGCACACTCCGTGGAGCAGCGACCGACAAAAATTGTAGACATTATACACAGCCCTCGTCCAATCCAAATTGGATTATGGCTGTCAAATTTGCTCCTCGGCTTTTCCTTTAGCCCTTAAAATGTTGAACCCTATCCGAAACCTCGGAGTTCGCCTTTCCAGTTGAGCCTTCTGTACTTCTCCTGTCAACAGCCTTTACTGCGAGAGTGGGGTACTACCTTTGCCCGACCGTAGACTCCAAATCTGCATGTGATACCTCTGTCGTGTACAGCAAACCCCTGTATCAGAGGTTTACAGATGCCTGTATGCTGCCGAATCAACGGTGGCATATGATAAGTTGCCATCTTTATCCCACCCCTTGTACCTTCGCATAGGAGATCATCTCTCTAACCTGGTGCTTCAAGGGTCCTTACCCTTCCATCCTTACTGACCCCTAGTTGGCGTGCACCTCTCCCCACAGTATTTACCAACATGCGGAGCCTGGAGAAGTCCTCCATGGACCCTTGCATCATTAAGAGCCTGTTCTCAGAGCATTCGACCCCACACAAACAATGCTGCCCACTATACACGGATGCCTCTAAGTCGGACGCTGGCGTGGGCGCCGCAGCCATCTACCCAGGAGGAGAAATCCTAACTTTATCTTTGCCGCTAGCAGCATCCATTTTTACCGCTGAACTTTCAGCAATCCTTTTAGCCTTTAGACTCATCCAAATTTTACCTTTTAGTGATTTTGTCATTTTTTTTCTGACTCAAGGAGTGTCTTACATTTAATTAGATCTTTTAATTCGTCCCATCCCTTAGTCACAGAAATTTGTAACTGGCTGATCCAAAATGCGTCCCGATATAGAATTATTTTTTGCTGGGTCCCTGAGCATGCGGGGGTCCTGAGCAACGAGAGGGCTGATCGGCTGGCCCGCTCAGCACATTCTGTGTCCCCCGAGAACTCGGCTCTGCCTTTTAGGGACTACTTTCCATCAACAAGAAAATATATTTTTCAACTGTGGTAGAATAAATGGGATGACTGTTAATCATCCAAACTATACAAAATTAAAAATTCTATTTCCTCTTGGCCCTCGAGCCGTCATAGAATGCGGTCGTTGGAGGTGGCCCTTTGCCGAGTTCGCATTGGCCACACGAGGCTTACTCACAGCCATCTTGTTTCGGGTAATGTTCATATCAGCCCTTGCAGTTGTTTTTGCGGTGGAAACCAATTGGTTGCCCACTTTTTATTGGATTGTAGCCATTTCGCCATTCTCCGGTTGTCCTGGGTCCCGACCCATTTAACTATTCATCAACAGACCCGTCTTCCATTTATATTGGCGGAGGAGTCTTATAACCCGTCTTTTTTTTTTGTCATAAAGTGGTCTCCTCCACCTTTAAAGATGATTTGCCTCGTTTCATCCTAGCTGCCATATAGGATCCACTTGGATTGGGCAGCAACCCACTGGTTCCTTACCTTAAACCCTTAAATAAACAGTATAGACTATGATGGATCAGCAACAAGGGATCTCGGCTAGCGGCTCACCTGGTCAACACAATTAAGCGCCTGAATCTAATCCGCAGTCCACGCAAAGGTAGCCACATGCATACTTCTCGCTTTCAGTATTCGATGCAGAAAATCCAATCGCATGGCTAGAAGTCTCAACTCCCATACATCACAGAAGAAGAAAAAGCAGAGCAGTATGGGGGTACAGGGCTCTAAACGCTATTACAATCCCTGACCGATATCAATTGCCATTCATAGCAGATTTCACCTCATCTCTCTCTGGCTGCACTCTCTTTTCTCGCCTGGATCTGGTCCGTGCTTTCAACCAGATCCTTATTCATCCAGAAGATGTTCCAAAGACTAACATCAGCAGTCCGTTTAGATGTTTTGAAATGGTCAAAATACCATATGGATTGCGCAACTCTGGTTAAACTTTCTAGCGCTTTATGGACCAAGTCCTTAGGGGTCTTCCTTTTGTATTTTGCTACATCGATGACCTAATAGCATCCTCCTCGCTGGAGGAACACCTTTCCCACCTCCTTCAGGTATTTTCTCGTCTTCAAGACTACGTTATCGTACTCAACACCTCAAAGTGTATCTTTGCAAAGTGTGTCGCAACTCTCCTTCTTGGGACACCATGTCTCGAGTGCCGGGATTAGCCCATTCGAAGATAAAGTTACCGTGATGCACAACTTGCCCTGACCCACATCACGCAAACATCTCAGACGTTTCTGTGGTATGATAAACTTCTACCACATATTCATTCCAAACTGTGCCCAGGTCATGCAACTTACTCTATGCTCACCACACCAAAACTAAAAAGAACTCTCCTCTCGAATGCTCTCCTGAGGCGTGCGATGCATTCTCTCGCACCAAAGAAGCTATTGCTCGCGCTGTAAAATTGGCTGATCCTTCTCCAGGACGCATCCTCGACTCATGTAGGTACAACCTTGCAACAAAAGAATGGTGACCAAAGGCAACCTCTTACTTTCTTCTTTCGCTCTCTTTCTGACTCCTAAAAGAGGTATAGTACTCTCGCGAGCTTCTTGGAATATACCTCACAATCCGCCATTACTTGGAAGGACGTGACTTCATTATTTTTACGGACCATAAGCCTTTGGTCTTTGCTTGTTCCTCTCGTAGTACTTCGCCAGTACACATTGAAGTTGACACTCGTCATCTTGACTTCATCCTGCAGATGACGAATGATATTCGCTATGTTCTTGGTTCTTCAAACGTCGTACCAGATGCGCCTTCTCGCATTGCCGCGATTTCAGGCACGCAGATCTCTCACACTGCGCCCATCGATTAATTTTGCAAACATAGCGCTAGCCCAGGAACAAGATGAAGTTACGCAAACACTGCGTCACTCTTCTCAATTCGTCATTCGCGAGATCGACTTACCGGACAGTCCTTCCAGGCGCATCCCAGTCGACTATTAATTGCCCGACTGTCCTCGCCCTCTCATTCCTTTTGCTTACCGTCTTGGGGTTGCAGGTCAGAGTATGCGTCTTCAACACGTACCTTAAAGGATCGAGATGCTAAAAAACTTTGAATAAGTGAAGGTAAAAGGCCTCTCATCCCCCAGACGTATAGCTGCGTCAAGATGCCGTATCTCCATGTTGTGTCGTAGGCTTTCTCAATATCGAAAAATATAGCCAGGACTCGGTGCTTTAATGAGAAAGCTTTCCGGACCGATCCCTCGAAACGTACTAGTAGGTGAAGGGTACTATGACCTTTGTGGAAGCCACATTGAAATGGAGAGAGAAGATGATTGGTTTCTAGGAACCAGTTTAGGCGCTCCAATATCATTTTTTCCAGCAACTTACTCAAACAGCTGGTGAGAGCTATAGGGCAGTAGTGATCTACTACCAACCCGTCCCTGCCCGGTTTGACAAAGGGAAGGATGATCCCAATGCGCCATGATGACGTGTAAAATCCCTTCACCCATATAAAATTGGACAAATCAAGTAAGAAGAGAGTAGAATGTGGATGTAGGTGCCGAATCATGTCGAAATGGATCTCATCAAGGCCAGGGAAAGTAGATCTGCAAAGGGACAAAGCGCTTTGCAGCTCATGGATGCTAAATAGAGCGTTATACGGAAGGTAAGATTTTGTTGTGAAGTTGAGAGAATGAGATTCTTCCATTGATTTGTAGGATTGAAAAGCCTTATCGTAGCGGCTGACACTGCTGACGGCGCGGAATTGGTCAGCAAAAGCATTGCTGACCGCCAGGCCATCTTTCTCCAAGGAACCGTCTAAGTTGAGTGTGGGGGTATGATGATCAGCATAACGGCCCCTGATCTTATTAATCCTCTTCCAGATTTTAGCAGTAGGTGTCATAGAGGAGATCGATGAAACGTAACGGCGCCATGAATTTCGACGAGCCTGACGAAGGGTTCTTTGGCGAAGCGCACGAGCTCGGTTTCGCTCGACCTTGTTGCACAAAGTTGGGTTCTTTCGGAATCGGGCATGGGCTAACTTGTAATTTTTGATAGCTGTTGCACGCGGCGAGGTCCACCAGGGCCGTGGCGGGTCGCCTTCGTGGGATGGTCTGTGTTGCTGCATTGTAGATAATCGATGTAAAGTATTCTACTGCCGCGTCCACTCCATTGAAGATCCCCAAGGATGCACTTGTGAAGGACGCCTCTTTAAAACCTTCCCAATCTGCATGACCTAAGTCCCACTTAAGGGGCATGGTTGTATTAGGGCTAACTTGAAGGGCCAACAAGACAATAAGGAAGTGGTCATTCTCATGGAGATCGTCAAGAATTGACCATCGAAATTCCGTGAAGCAATCCGGGGAACAAAGAGACAGGTCAACACAGCTAAAAGACTCCGTCTGGACAAGATAAGAGGTAAAATCGCCAGTATTTAAAACACAAAGAAAGTCAGATAATAAAGGAGACTCTAAAACACTGCCTTTGGCATTTCGAGTGATGTCACCCCAGTATGGGTGATGGGCGTTAAAATCTCCTACTAATAAGAATGGGGAGGGCAACTGGTCTATAAGTTCTAAAAGATCGGGTCTTGACAATGATAAACAAGGGGGTAGGTAAATAGAGCAAACGGTAAAAAGCTTGGTAAGAAAAACCCTCATGGCAACAGCTTGGAGGGTAGTATGTAGGGGGATGGGAGAAACATGGTGGGATGAAGATACCATGATTGACACCTCCCCATGAGAGGAGCTTCCAGCAGGAGCAATAGAGTTGAAAGTGAGAAAGCCGGGTACCGGCGGAAAGGGCCGTATACCCAGTTTATTCTCCTGGGTGGATAGTTGTCAAAAGAATTTTGAGTTCTTCCTACTTTGGAAGAACTCCTTGACAATTCCATTGTAAAATGGAAGATATTATGTGTGACGATTAGATACCCCTGTGGATATCTTTTTCTCTTTTGAGGCTGATATTGTATTTGAGGTTCGTCCCAAAGAGCTTGGGAGACGGAGAGCTGAATTTGAGGAGTTTGCTTTTGCAGGGGTAGAGATCCTAGATGGAGCAGTAACTGGGGCTTTTTTCGTGGGTTTTGGAGAACCGACCGAGGCCCTTGATTGTAATTCGGGCTCACAACCCGGCGGAAAATGAAGATCAATAAGTGTTTTTCGGTCGGTAGATCCGGATTCATGGGTCGAGGGTATTTTCGGTGTCTGAGGAGTTGGTCCAACCGCCTCAATTGGTGATGTTGGAGTATCAACTGCTTCCATCGGATCTTTGGTTGAAGGGTGAGCGGAACGAACAGGTGATCTGAGCGAGGTGTCTGGAGCTGGGTGTATATCTGCCATCGTTTGGATCAGGATGGGGCCTAAGTCCTGTGAAGGGCGGGACGGACTTAAGGGCATAGAATGTTCAACCATAGGGGAGGAGTCCATTGAAGATTCCCGGGGTTCGGCCGAGTCAGCTCCAGAGGCTGCCCGCTTATTGGTGGTCGATGACCCAGGTGAGGAATCCTTCCTCTTACCACTGGGCTTTGGGTCTCGGGCCGGGTGGATGAACCTTCACTGGTCGATGTTGAGGGTTCTTTCAAATAGCGTCTGATGTCTTCAAGTGTCTCACCCTGGGCGTCTCTCCCAGCTAGAGCTGCTGGAGAGAGGGGGGGCTACATTGGTTATCTCGGTGTGAGAGCGATGCTACGACTGTATATTCTGAATGTTTTAGACGCTGTGAGTAGATGTAGGGTGAAGTGCTTCAGGCTGGTCGGAATTCGCGCGTGATGGTCGGTTTCGTCCAGCGTCACGTAAAACGTCAGAGAAGAGTGGCGAGGTTTGTGCTCGGGCACGCTGGCGGGCCTCTCTTATATCTAGACGTAGGGAATTGCGCAAAGCGAGAACATCCTTTTCATATAAAAATATAGAGCAGAGTTTTGACGCACCACTGTGGGTACCTCGGCAGTTAACGATTCTTGCCCTCAATGAAACTGCTACCAGTGTTTCTCAAAACACTCTTACTTACATTAATGTATTGGGAATTTCTCGTTCCCGCCGCCAGACTAAACGTGGTTTCTGTTTAGCTCCTGCTCTTAGAAAACTTTTTTACTTGAATCAAGCATCCCCACTTAGCCCTGATTCTTCTTAACCTGCCCCTTCACCCGTTCTCTCAGCGTCTCTCCTCAATGTCAGAAGCCTCTCGAAGAAGGCTGACTACATTCATGACCTACTCGTTAACACTCTATTCACTCTCCTTGGCCCCACGGAAACTTGGATTGCCCCTTCTGCTTGCTGTTTAAATCTCGCTACCACTGATCGTTACGTCCACTCCCATACCTCCCGTAACTCTCGCGGTTGTGGAGTTGCTCTCATTCACAGTGCCTCATTCTCTCTGAATAATCTACCCTCTCCCTCTCTCTTCTTTCTTTTGAGGCGCTCATCAATTTCTCTGATTCCACCCCCTCTCTAACTATTTTAGTCGTCCCTCGAGCTTTTTCTTGATGAATTTAGTAACCTCCTCGCTGGCCTCTCCCCCACTGGTTCGCTGCTAATCCTCGTTGATTTCAACCTTCCTGGCCACAATCCTAATTTCAAAAGCCTTTTCTGAAATCCTTGATCTCTTCTCCCTCACCCAACACGTTTCTTGCCCTACCCACTCTCACGGTAACATTTTAGACCTTGTAATCTCTGACTGTTTATTTCCAACCTGAGGACTACAAATTTGTCCAATGCTATATCTGATCACTTCCTTATCAACTTCAACTTCTCTATCCCGCTCCATATACCTCCCCAGCTGTCTCATAATCCTAAGCCTTTCCGTCGACTTGCCTCCATTGATATTTCCTCCCTATCTAATGATGTGGCCTCCAAACTTCCTCCCATTGATGCTTTTGCCTCTCCTGACCAGATTGTCTCTTCTTTGGAGCAACCCCCCCTTCTCACTTGTCTTGATGCCCACTCTCCCCTTGTCACGCCGTAAGGGGCGCGGTGATTTGCCATCCTGGCCGCCGTGCTGACGGGATCCAGCGCTCCGTCCGGCCCCAGCTTAGCCTCTCTTCCTTCCTTCAAAATACTTGTTTCCTCTCTTTTCACCCCGTAAGGGGCGCGGCGATTTGCCATCCTGGCCGCCGTGCTGACGGGATCCAGCGCTCCGTCCGGCCCCAGCTTAGCCTCTCTTCCTTCCTTCAAAACACTTGTTTCCTCGCTTTTCACACAACTTCTCCCACAACTTTCAATGGTCAGCCTCTAATTTCACAGGGTAGATGCTGACCTTCCTTTCAGCCAACCGTCGTGCATCGGGGCTGAGGGGGTGGGGGACAAAGTTCCCTAACCCCTGAGCTCCGGTCTGGGGTGGCTGGTTTTTAACAACCTGCTTCATCCCCACCCATACCTTCCACACATCCCTTTTCCTCTCCTCTTCACAATCTATATCTTTTACGCCGTGTCTAAGGTGGAGCCGCCATGCCGATGGACTGCCAGGCCACCAGGCGGGAGGGGTGGTCCCAAATGGCGGCGCCTGGCTCTGCCGGGCTTGTAAGCACCTCTCGCAGTGCGGGCTACTGCGAGAGGTGTGCGCGATTGCATCCCGTGTTTAAAAAAAGGTCACCATGCCCAATGATGAAGATAAAAAAAAAACAAACCCAACCCTCAACTTCCCCTGTTCCATCGACGGAGCCGCCCACGGGCAGCTCCAGCAAAAAAATCGAGGTCCCCCTCCCCCTGTGCTTGCACAGGGGACCCTCCATATTTCTCTAACCGGAGAGGAGGCTTACTACTCTCCTTCGCCTACGGGTGCAGGGGACTCCCCCTCACCCCCTTCTCTGGAGGTGGTGCTTCGACACCTGGGTGAGCGAGGCATGGCCTTTCTGTTAGATTTGTTCAACAGGATCTGGGTGGAAGGTCTTCTCCCAGACTCCTGGCGAATCGCTACTGTGCTCGCCTTTCGCAAGCCGGGGAGAGATCACTCTACTCCGACCGGTTTCCGCCCAATCTCTCTAACCTCTTGCGTGTGCAAGTTGATGGAGAAATTGGTAAATGTTAGATTAGCCTATTTCCTGGACAGCGGAGGCCATCTGTCTTCTGCACAGTGCGGCTTCCGTAAGTTCCACTCCACGTCGGATGCTCTGCTCCGACTGGAAAATGCCGTCTGCGAGGCTTTCCTTCGTAGACAGCACTACGCCACGGTGTTTTTTTGATCTGGAGAAGGCCTATGATACCGCATGGCGATACGGTATCATGGAGACTCTCCACACGATGGGGGCGAGGGGACGCCTCCCAATGTTTATATCTGAATTTTTGCGAGATCGTCGATTCCGCGTACGGGTGGGGGGAGCCCTCTCCGGCCCAAAGGAGCAGGAAGAGGGTGTCCCGCAGGGAAGTGTCCTCAGTGTCACACTCTTTGCCCTGAGCATCAACGGCATCACCTCGGTGCTGCCGGAAGATGTTCTCGCTACGCTCTACGTGGACGACCTTTCGATCTCTTTTGGCGCGGCCCAGATGCCAACTCTGGAGCGCCGACTCCAACAGGCATTGAACCGCGTCTCTCGCTATGCCGAAGCGCACAGGTTTCGGTTTTCTTTGGCCAAGACTAAGGTGGTGCACTTCTGCCGCTATCCATGGCTTCACCCCGACCCAGATTTGTTTCTTAATGGGGTGCGCCTGGATGTGGTTGAGTCGCACCGTTTCCTTGGTCTTGTATTCGACCGACGCCTCACCTGGGAGGCTCATATTCGCAGCCTTAGGGTCTCTTGTACCCGCGCCATGGACATTCTCTGTTCCGTGACGTTCAGCGCTTGGGGCGCTGATAGGGCTACTGCCTTACTTTTTTATCGATCCTTTGTTCGCTCGAAGCTCGACTACGGATGCGAGTTTTATGCATCCGGAGCCGAGCGTTTATTGCGGAAGGTGGATTCGATCCACCACACCGGCCTTCGCCTTGCGACCGGTGCCTTCCGCACTTCCCCCATTGAGAGCCTGTTGGTCGATGCTGGGGAGATGCCACTCGCTCTGCGCCGCGTGCAGTGCATCACTCGCCTGTACGCGCGAGCCCGGCGCCTCCCTCAGTCGCCAACAGCTCTCACTGCATCCGCAGCTGATCTCGATGGTGCCTATGCCGCCGAGAGACGCCAGTCATACCCTAAGCCCTTTGGGTTTAGGGCCAGGAAACTCCTTCGAGAGGTAGATATAGCTCTCGGGCCGGTGGCGCCCCTGGTTCTGCCCAGGACGCCACCCTGGAGGGTACCACATTTGGCTATTTGTCGCCACGCCTCTGCTCCCAAAGCTTGTACTGCGCCGGGAGTATTGCGTTCGACCTTTTTGGAGCACACATCGTGTCACGCTGGTACCGTGCCAGTGTATACGGATGGCTCCAAGTCCCAAGAGGGGGTCGGCTTCCACGCCGTATCCCCTCTGTTTGAAGTCAGCGGGGCTCTACCAGGCGCTGCGTCTGTCTTCACGGCCGAGCTGGTGGCAATACACCACTCGGTACGGGAGATTACGCGACGTGCCCGGTTCGGAGAACGGATTGTGATTTATAGCGACTCACAAAGCGCCCTGAGGGCAGATGTCGAGATTATCTTCTGCTGGGTTCCTGGACATGTAGGAATTGCGGGGAATGAGCGCGCCGATGAGGGCGCCAAAGAGTCCGCGAGGACTCTGCGACCGGACCAGCGTTTCGCTCTTCCTCACACTGACTACATGGCAGGAATACGGGCAGCTCTTCGGACTGCTTGGCAAAGAAGATGGGAGACGGTCGAGGGGAACTTAAAGTTGCGTGCCATTACGCCGCGACTGTTCCCATGGACCTATCCCCCAATGCCGCGGCGGCTTCAGGTTGCTTTCTGTCGTCTTCGAATCGGACACACTCGTGTGACGCATCGCTATTTGATGGAGCGCTCGCCTGCGCCCTATTGCAACGACTGCGCAGTCCCCCAGACTGTTCGGCACATTCTTGTCGAATGTCCCAGTCTGGGTGATCTTCGCGCACGATACCTGTCCCGGTATCGGGATGGGCGGGGTCGCTACCGCCTGTCCCTTGTACTCGGGACAAGTGCGTGCACCATGACTAGTGGACTTATTGACTTTTGGGGGGAGGCTGGCCTTCTCCCTTTCATTTAACCCGGTTTAATTGTTGTTGTTGTTGTTGTTTTTGTTATTGTTTTTGTTATTGCTTTTTTATTGTTATTTCTTTTTATTGTTTCCTGTTTAATTTTTAAAGTAGCCTAGAACTAGGCTGTTTGTTTACGGAGACTAATGCCTAAGTCGGCAGTCGCCAGATAGCCCCTTAATTAAAAAAAAAAAAATCTCCCCTTGTCACCCCTTCGAACTCCCGTTGTGCTGGGCAGTCCATGCGTGCCCATGAAAGAGTCCTTAGAAAGGCTCACACCCGTGGGCAAGACACGACCCCTCTCTCGCTGGCGTTCCGACTTGCGACAGCTTCCTACGTGGCGAAATTAAAATTGTGCTCGTGAAGCCTACTCACGTAATCTGCTTACTGATAATAGGAATGATCCCCGTACCGTCTTCCGTCTGCTCTCATGTCTTACTTCCCCAGCCCAGGTCTCCCCACCCATTAGCCCTGCTACTCTCTCGAATTTCTTCGCAGATAAGGTCACTAACCTCCGTGCCTCCCTTCCTCAGCCTTCTGTCCCGGCTCCTGCCATTCTCCCTGACTTCCCGCCTCAGCCGCTTATCGTTTTCCCCGCTGTGACCGCGTTGGAGCTTACAGCCCTTCTCTCGCGTTCTAAGAAATCGGGCTCCCCAAAGGACATTTTTTCTCCTGAACTGTTATGTAAAATTCTGCCTGCTATCCTCCTAACGCTTCTTCACCTGTTTAACACTTCACTTGCAACTGGTCTTGTTCCCTCTTTCTTCAAACGTGCCCACATCCGTCTGATTCTTAAAAATCCTCAACTGAACCCCACTGACCCTTCAATTATCGCCCGATTTCGCAACTTCCTTTCCTCTCTAAGGTTCTGGAGAGAGTGGTTGCTTCACGCATCAACAGTCACATGGTGGCCTGTAACATTGATGAAACCTATCAATCTGGTTTCAAGTCAGGTCACTCCACAGAAACCGACCTTCTCAATGTGTCCGATTGCTTACGAAGAGCCGCGGACAGGGGTTGTGTCTCCATCCTCGTTCTACTCGACCTCTCCTCTGCCTTCGATACTATTGACCATACCGTCCTACTTGATCGTTTCCACTCTTTCCTCGGCATAATCAGGCATCGTGCTTGACTGGTTCCGCTCTTACCTCTCGTCTCGTACCCAATCCGTTGTGATTGACGACGTTTCATCCGACTCTACCCCCATTCGCTTTGGAGTGCCACAAGGCTCTGTCCTTGGTCCTCTACTATTTCGTATCTACCTTCTCCCTCTTAGTTCCCTTCTCCGTAATCTCGGTCTATCCTTCCACATATATGCTGATGACACTCAAATTTTCGTTTCCTCATCCCCCACGTCTCTTGCCTACTCTATCACTGACCTCCTGGCTGCCTACTCCTCCATTTCTGACTGGCTCTCTACCAACTTCCTCAGGCTTAATCACTGCAAAACTGAGGTCCTCCTCGTCGGCACTCCTGCTCTTGTCAAAAAAATCTAAATCTCTCTTTCCCTCGCTTACTCTGGGTGGTAATACTATCATTTTCTCTGACTGCGTTAGGAATCTGGGTGTTGTTTTGATGAGCATCTCTCTTATAGGCCTCATATCCGCAATGTCAGCAAATCCTCTCTATGTTTCTTTCGTTACTTCTCTCGCATTCGCTCTCACTTTGATCGCCAAAGTCTTGAGACTGTTGTTCATGCCTTCATCACCTCACGCCTTGACTACTGTAACTCACTGCTTGTGAATCTGCCATCCTCCTCTCTCCACCCCTTTCAACTTGTACAGAACTAGGCCGCCCGGCTTCTCCTCCGTCGCCCTCGCTTCTCTCCCTCGAAACCCTTGCTGCATGAGCTGCACTGGCTCCCCTGTCAGATCCCGTACTCACTTCAAGATACTTCTCTTTACATTTAAGGCCCTAAACAACAAGGCCCCGTCTTACCTCTCTTCTGCCCTCTCGCCACGCCATGTCCCTCGGGCCCTTCGGTCATCACATGCACCTCTTTTGAATATTCCTCGTTCATCCCTCTGCTCAATGTGGGACTGCTCCTTCTCAATCTTCCTGCTGAAATCAGGTCTTCTCCCTCTCTTACCACATTTAAGCGTCTCCCGAAAACGCATCTTTTCAGTATTGCCTTCTCCATCCTCTTGAATTTCCATTCTCATCTCAGCACATGCGCTCTGGGAACGCCTCAGGCCTTGAAGAGCGCATTACAAAAGACTTATTATTATTATTATTATTATTACGATAATCAGAGCTACAATTCACGCAGGAGCGTGGGTGCCGACAGGCACGGACAACATGTCCAAATTGATTGCAATTGAAGCAGCGTCTGGGTAGTTCGATGTAGGTACTTGCCGGGACACGAAGGTACCCAGCTTTAATATACTGCGGCAGTTCTTGTCGTTCGAATGTTAAAATCAGTTTGGCGGTTGGGACTTTAGTGGATCCTAATGTTTTAGTTACCCTTTATACGTGTGTGACACGTTGGGTACTAAGCTTACTCTGAAGGCGGGTGGGGTCGCAGTCCTTTAGTTCGTTTGAACGGACGACACCTTTGACGAAATTCAACGCGGATGGGGCGAGAAAGTCATTGGAATTTCAGCTATCGAAGATAGATTTCGTACAAGGTTGTGTTGAGAGTGGGATGACACCTCGACTACGACATCACCACTTCCTCTTAACCACATCCGGCGGGGTTCACCACAGCGGGACTCAAAAGATTCATTGACGTCAAACACATCGACTTTTGCAAGTGGGGTGTCGGATGATGAATTCATGACAAGAAAGCGAGGATAATCAAGATTTGGGTCTACTTCGTTGAAATAGGGGTCCAACGAGCGAGGGAAGGCTGAAAGGGGAGCTAAGGAACATTTGGCACGAGAACCCTTACGAGAAGGGGAGGTTTTTGGTTTATGACTAGCCATTGCAAAAAGAAAAAACTTCTTTTTGCCTACAAGGGTCCGGCACTACTGCAACTATACAATCAGTTACGTCCGGTATGTTCACTTGGAAAATGGATACGGATTCACCACACTATCTTTATAACCCTAAGGGGCTGCCCGAGTTCTCCTACGCACGGAGAAAAGGGGGCCAACGATGGGTTTCTCCTTGGGCATTCGGTAGACAAAGGCGGTGTAGATGCCCAGCCTCTTTCACCTTCATGACAGAACAATTCTTAATCAATCCATTAAACGAGCAGAGGTCGGGTATCGATAAGGACCACTAGATAGGTCAAGGAAGAGCGTAATAGAGGAGGAAAGAAAGAGGGGCATGTTAAAAGTCTTGTTAGTAGCACCATGGGTCCCCTAAGGGGCCCAGGGCTGACCCCCATCGCCACGAGAAGGCCAGAGCCTCTCTGGGAACAATCCCTGAAGAAAAGATCCCAGAAAGGGAGGGGGTAAGAGAGTAGATCATAACTCCTGTTCTTCTCTCATTGCAGCTCCCAATTCATACTCCATCATAGCTCTATCCTACTAATTATACTTACTACAGCTACACTACATAATTATATTTATACACTCAAATGTACTCTCGTGTGCTCACGTATTACCTTGTGTATGTCCATAATTATATTCACCTATATTCCTAGTCGTATAATCTCATATATCCACTTGTACTCGCATAATTATATCACTTGTATTATACTTCAAACTCAACCGCTTACTTATCTTTCATCAGAGGTGGACGCCGCGACCATTTTTCAAAACCACTACTCCGCTACCTTGGCTAGCTGAACCGCTACCCGCTGCTCCGCTATCGCTACTTTTTATTGTAAAGTGCTACTAAAGCGCTGCCCCCCCCCCCCCAAATAGTTTGGGTTTTTTTTAATAAATTTCAAGGAAATCGTAAAATAGGTAGCGGTTTTGAATTTTTTCAGTCCGCTACCCACTACTCCGCTACTTTTGGTTATAAAAACCGCTTCCGCTACTTCGCTATCATTTTTAGTGTCCGCGAGTATCGGACAAATGTAGCGGACCTCCCAACTGTCTTTCATATTCTCTGTATACCATAAAATTTGAATTCCTCAGTTATCATTTGTGTACTAAAATTAATTTACGAAAATTAACCTCAAATCCAAACTATCTTGTAAAATTATAATATATCCTATTTTTTTGTTCATATCGAATCATTTCATTCCTTGGGTAGTTTGAGCTCCAATCCACGTTAGGGTTTCAGTACGATCAGTCAACTCAAATAACAAATTTATGCACGTACTGTTGTTGTTGTTGTTGTTGTCTCCAGTGGTCTACGAAAGAGTAAATTCTCTTCCATGTTACTCTTCCCTCGGTACCGCGCATACGTCAAGAGCTCTGCGTTATCACTGATGTCAGTTGACTCATCCAACTGCAAGCTAAATTTTCTACTTTCCTTGCCGTCGTCCTCTTTACTCCTCCCCTTCCTTTCCCTTTGTCCCGAATCCCTTCCCATCTTTCCATGCCCACCCCTCTTTCTCCTCTATTGCCCTACTTCTTTTTTCTTCTTCTTCTTCTTCCCCTGCTTTTTTCCTTACTCCCTTCTTTGTCTTTGTTCACTTCTCCTTTCCTCTTTTTGCTCCTTCCCTTCTTTCCCCTCCTGGTGGATGGTACCAAATTACATCTTTGGTTTCATTTATTATTAAGGTAATACAATTTTCTTTTGAGATTCTTCAGTGATGTCCAGAAAGCGGGTGGACAAAGAAGAATTTCTTGACATTGGGTTCACGTTTCTCATCAGTCATGGCATCGAAAAACCTCAGTTATATGTGAAGTGCTCAGCCACGAGTCGCTTACAGAAAACGAGCTCAAACAGCATCTACAGGGAAAACACTCTACCCTTGTAGGGAAGGACCACCAGTATTTCAAGACAAGCAACAATTGCATTTTATCTGGTTGTAAAAAGAATTGCTAAGTGCAAACAGCCACATGCAATTGGGGAAAAGTTGGTGATGACTCAACTTATCAAAGTTTTAAAACCAGATTTCTGTTATGCTACCAAAGTTTTAATTTAATATTTACCTTTTTCATTATATAATCAGTTGTTTCCATTAATTTACATTATCAGCTGACAACCACAACGAACAACGCCGCAAACCAATAAAGCCACTACTTACAAGGAAACTCCCACCATTATTATACCACCAACTCATTCGCCCACCAACCGCTGACCAGTGATGCCAAAAGATTTTTAGTGAATAATAGTTATTTTACTTTTTCTTAACTAATTCATGAAGAAATTTATTATTGTTTTCATTCAGATATCATCAGAAGTCAAAATATTATTTATTCGACTTCTTACGAGTAATTGTTAATTTAATAACTCAGAAAATTAGTTTCTTTAAATAGTATATACAGTTATTGAGAAAACTGTTGTTATCTTTTGTATAAGCGAGACAGAAGAGGATATGAAATCTACGTTACCAATATATCTCATTATTATATCTATTCAGTTGAACATATTTGATATATATTTACATATATGAATATTATTTAAAATATTTAAAATCCATTGAAATGAGACTAACTAAATAAAAATAGATTGTAAACTGATAATGCTAATATAATTAATGTACTCTAAATATCATGAGCAAACATTAAGATTCCTTTCAATTTAAATAGGGTGAAATAATTAATAGCTCCTAAAACTTTATTACAATAATTTTTAACAATTCCGTTTTTACTAATTACTTGTATGACTGCATTTAAATTGAAACTCCAGCTTATTCATCTCTTTCTATACCGATGTTTTTCCTTAGATTGAGACAGAGCTCTCTAGGTGGAGCCCATGAAATGCATGTTATATTTAAAGCAGTGATTTTGATTGCAATAGTGCATTTAATGTCGTCGTCTTTAAGGCGTTTCGATTTTTTTGTTTCCATGTTATTAAGAAGAGAAAATACTCTTTCTGCAGCGGCTGAAGAATGTGGCCTTTGTCATCCGTGAAATTATGTTATGATACGAGCTCCATCATCAATTTGGGCAATAATGGATAATGATCGTGCAGGTCATCTCATATGTAATTAATGACTATACGTATTGTATTGAACTAGATTCGTAAAAATCATAGAATATATATTAAAAATCTGTACACAAATTCATTCTCATATCAATAAAATTTTAGTTAACTTATAAAAAAAAAGACATGGTATTCGTACGTTAGTTCAAAGTTTCAAGAAGTTGTCTGCATTCTTCGTCTTCGTGAATCATGTTTATATATGAACTGACCGATAACTTATTAATTCAAAATATGCATTAGTACCAAATTTACGGTAAATATGTAGATTAGCGACTCGAACGATGGGACGTACTATTTCATCCTTGTTCCAAAATGTTTCACTTTTTTTGGAGTACATTTAAGGGTACGGCTCGTGTGGGGGTAAACAATGCGGAGACCACACTACGATGATCCTGAGTTTCATTAAATTGGGGGGGGGGGTCTGGGGGGGCACAGCCCCCAGTATATAATCCTAATTGTTTATAGACTAATGTCCTAACGTTTACAGAGGTGAATGATTTAACCAAATCATGTCAGCGCCTTTAATCGTTTTGCGAATTATAGGGGTGGGGGTGGGGTCTGACGTCAGAAATGATTGATTTAAATTTTTATTTTGTTTTTCACTTAATATATTTTTATTATCCTCATTTGGAGTCATTTTTATTTGCCAATATATTTTTACCCATGTTACTATTTTTATTACCTTTTTTTGTGCATATAAATCTAATTAGCTAGATCATTTAAAGGAATTACTTTTTTTTAGCCGTTTGGGTGCATTACAGTGTGAAATGGTATCCATTTACGAAGTTTACCCGTCATCTATTGCCAAATTATTCACTCTATTTTTGGATCAAGATAAATTTTTAACATTTTGGGACTTTCATAATTTACTTAACATAAAAATCGATCGCAAAGTTTGTCTCCGGCCATTAGATATTACCCCTCATTTTTAATTTAGATGTTCTAAAACTAAACGTGACCATAATTTACTAAACATTAAAATCGATTGCGGGGTTTGTGTCTGGGCAGTAGATATTACCCCTCATTTTAAAAATTTAGGTGTGACTTAAGTTCGCGCCATTTTTTTTTTAAATCATCATTGAATTTGCACGTCCCATTAAGTCAAGGTTACACCAAAAACTTTGGTTGATTGGTTTAGTTTCTGCAGAGAGGTCGCTATTCACTATTATGAACAAAATAAGCTTTCCTCATCGCTATTTCAGAAGTATACCCACTGCAACAAAGTAAGTAAACAGCATTTTTCGTTTGTTTAGTTTTGGGCATTTCTTAAAATTTTATAACAAAAATGGCGCCAGCTATATTTCGAAAAGGACTCAAACGCGCATGAATATTCCGACACGGGTGAACGAAAATATTTACGAAAAAAACACCTTTTCGGCCGAGTCGCTAATCTGCATATTTACCAAAATAACTAAAAAAATTATAGAATAAAAAAAATTTACTAATAAATAGCAGAACATTCTAAAACGTACCAAAAATTATCGCCGTAGTACCAAAACAAAACGAGCAAAAAGTACCTTTTTTGGGGGGGGGGGCTATCTGGCGACTGCCCACTTAGGCATAAGTCGCCGCAAACAAAAAGCCTAGTTCTAGGCTACTTTAAAAAAAATGAACAGGAAACAACAATAAAAAGAAATAACAATAACAAAATAATAACAAAAACAACAACTAAACCTAGTTAAATGAAAGGGAGAAGGCCGGCCTCCCCCAAATAGTCAACGAGTCCACCAGTCAATGTGCACGCACTCGCCCCGAGTACAAAGGACAGGCGGTAGCGACCCCGCCCACTTCGGTACCGGGACAGGTAATGTGCGCGAAGATCACCCAGACTGGGACATTCGACAAGGATGTGCCGAACAGTCTCGGGGGCAGTGCAGTCGTCACAATAGGACGCAGGCGAGCGCTTCATCAAATAGCGATGCGTCACACGAGTATGCACGATTCGGAGACGACAGAAAGCGAACTGAAGGCGTCGTGGCATTGGGGGATAGGTCCATGGAAACAGTCGCGGCGCAATGGCACGCAACTTTAAGTTCCCTTCGACCATCTCCCATCTTCTTTGCCAAGCAGTCCGAAGAGCTGCCCGTATTCCTGCAATGTAGTTGGTGTGAGGAAGAGCGAAACGCTGGCCCGGTGGCAGAGTCCTTGCGGACTCTTTGGCGCCCTCATTCCCCGCAGTCGTACATTTCCAAGAACCCAGCAGAAGATAATCTCAAATTCCGCCTGGCTCGCCAAAACCGTGGCGTCACGGATATCACGAACCAGGGGATGCGGAGATTCCATGCCCCGAGAGCACTCAGGGCGCTTTGTGAGTCGCTATAGATCACAATCCGGTTTCCGAGCCAGGCACGTCGCGTAATCTCCCGTACCGAGAGGTGTATTGCCACCAGCTCGGCTGTGAAGACAGATTCAGCGCCTGGCAGAGCCCCGCTGACTTCAAACAGATGGGATACGGCGTGGAAGCCGACCCCATCTTTGGACTTAGAGCCATCAGCATACACTGGCACGGTTCCAGCGTGACACGAGGTGTGCTCCAAAAAGGTCGAACGCAATACTCCCGGCGGTGAACAAGCTTTGGGAGCAGAGGCGTGGCGACAAATAGCCAAATGTTGTACCCTCAAGGGTGGCGTCCTGGGCAGAACCAGGGGCGCCACCGGCCCGAAAGCTATACCTAGCTCTTGAAGAAGTTTCCTGGCCCTAAACCCAAAGGGCTTAGGGTATGACTGGCGTGGCTCAGCGGCATAGACACCGTCGAGATCAGCTGCGGATGCAGTGAGAGCTGTTGGCGACTGAGGAAGGCACCGAGCTCGCGCGTACAGGCGAGTAATGCACTGCACGCAGCGTAGAGCGAGTGGCATCTCCCCAACATCCAACAACATGCTCTCAATAGGGGAACTGCGGAAGGCACCGGTCGCAAAGCGAAGGCCGGGGTGGTGGATCGAGTCCACCTTCCGCAATAAACGCTCGGCTGCGGATGCATAAAACTCGCATCCGTAGTCGAGCTTCGAACAAACAAAGGTTCGATAAAAAAGTAAGGCAGTAGCCCTATCAGCACCCCAAGCGCTGAACGTCACGGAACGGAGAATATCCATGGCGCGGGTACAAGAGACCCTAAGGCTGTGAATATGAGCCTCAGGTAGGGCGTCGGTCAAATACAAGACCAAGGAAACGGTACGATTCAACCACTTCCTGGGGTACCCTATTAAGAAACAAGTTTGGGTCGGGGTGGAGTCGTGGATGGCGGCAGAAGTGTACCAGCTTAGTCTTGGCCAAGGAAAACCGAAACCTGTGAGCTTCAGCATAGCGAGAGACGCGGTTCAATGCCTGTTGGAGTCGACGCTCCAGAGTTGGCATCTGGTCCGCGCTAAAAGAGATCGAAAGGTTGTCCACGTAGAACGTAGCGAGAACATCTTCCGGCAGCACCGAGGTGATGCCGTTGATGCTCAGGGCAAAGAGTGTGACACTGAGGACACTTTCCCTCGGGACACCCTCTTCCTGCTCCATTGGGCCGGAGAGGGCTCCTCCCACCCGTACGCGGAATGGTAGATCTCGCAAAAATTCAGATATAAACATTTGGAGGGGGTCTCCTTGCCCCAATCGTGTGGAGAGTCTCCATGATACCGTATCGCTAGGCGGGAACATAGGCCTTCTCCAGATCGAAAAACACCGTGGCCTAGTCCTGTCTACGAAAAAAAGCCTCGCAGACGGCATTTTCCAGTCGGAGCAGAGCATCCGATATGGAGTGGAACTTGCGGAAGCCGCACTATGCAGAAGAAAGATGGCCTCCGCTTTCCAGGAAAAAGGCTAATCTAAGATTTACCAATTTCAATATCAACTTGCACACGCAAGAGGTTAGAGAGATTAGGTGGAAACCGGTCGGAGTAGAGTGATCTCTCCACGGCTTGCGAAAGGCGAGCACAGTAGCGATTCGCCAGGAGTCTGGGAGAAGACTTTACACCCAGGTCCTGTTGAACAAATCTAACAGAAATGTCATGCCTCGCTCACCCAGGTGTCGAAGCATGCCGTACGGGATATCGTCCGGACCATGGGCGGTGTCCGCGCACGAAGCAAGAGTTGAGCGCAACTTACTCACAGTAAACCTATCGTTGAAGGGTTCTCCGCCTCTGGAGGTAAAGTTCAGACGGCGAGCTTCCGCGACCTGACGACGTGCATTGAATGCTGGCGGAGTAGTGGTCGCGGAGGATCCTACCACGGACTCGGGGTCCGAGATTGCGCTCCCATTCTCCTGGAGAACGGGAGGGCGAGTCCTCGAGAACTTGCCCCCAATTCTTTTGACTCGCTTCTACACCTCTATAAAAGGTGTCTTCCCGTTAAGAGAATACACTTATGCCCGCCAAGAAGAGCGGCGGGCATGCTTCGAGATATACCGGAACCTAGTCCAAGCCCGACGAAATTCAGCGACAGTGAAATCGTTCGGGCCTCGCTTATAGCGCATGTAGGCATAACACTTCTGTTTGAGGGCTGTCCCACAATTGGAGGGTTCGGCGTGCAAAATGGCCAGACGTCCTAGGAATAGTAGTCAGGCCCGCGGCAATGAGGTTGACGGAGAAGAACTCAACGGCCTCATCTGCCGACCTAAACTCCTCGACTGAGATAGAAAATTCAGTCATTTCCTGAAATGCAGGCCACCGCACCCGCGCCAAGCACCACCAAGGCGGGCTCTCAGGCGGCAGTTGCCCTGAAAATGATATTTGAATGGGAAAGTGATCACTACCATGGAGGTCATCGACGACACTCCAATAAAATCAGGCTGTGCATCCGAAGAGCACAAACATACACCAAGGCAAGAAAATGAAGTGGTCCTCGGACAGTGATGCGTAAACTCATCCACGTTTAGGACACCTATCTCAAGCTCTTCGATCAGATCGGCAAGGACTTATTCTCAGGGATTTATTGAGTAATCTTCCTTGAGAGGATGTCTGCCGTTCAGATCTCCAAGCAAGAGAAAGGGCCTCGGCAACCATGCCAGGACGCGGAGGAAGTCCCTCGCGTCGAAGTCAGCTGACGAAGGAATGTACGCGGAAATGATAGTATTCCACCTATCCAGGTGCAGCTGCATAGCCACTGCCTGAAAAGACGTATCTAAAGAGACAGGAAGAACGGAGACATCATGCCGGGTGTAAACCGCGCATCTCCCAGCCCAGCCATCCCATGGTGGTGGGGTCGCAAGACCCTTATACCCCAGGAGGCCGGGCAGGCGGAACGCGCCTAGCATGGTCTCCTGCAGAAAAATAGCTAACGGGGCACAGGACGGGACGAGCCTCCGCAGCTCCTCCCAGTTGGCCCGGAGTCCACGGCAATTTCATTGAAGGAATATGCCCTCCAGGCCTAGCTCGGAGGAGACGCGGAGGCCCTCTTCGAACAGAAGACCCTCACGGGAATGGTCGTACACTTCCCGGAGGCAGAACCCCGGGCGCTGTCGTCTTCGAGGACTTATTGGGGGAGGTTGGGCTCGCCATGCGAGTCTTTTCCTCCCTCTGCCTCGAAACCTTAGGCCGGCGTTGCGGCTTCGGAGACGGGTGGGCCTCTATTCGAGGAACCACCGTCTCCGAGCCACTCGCTCCACCACTAGGCGTTGGCAAAGGAGCCGAAGCTCTTTTCTTGCTATCCTCCTTTCGGGGGACAGCTTAAGGAACCCCGGAAGATGGCCTGGAGACCAACTTCAGGTGTGTTGCCTCCTGTGAGTCTAACGACTCGGTGGAGGCGCATGACCGTTTTGCCATACGGGAGACGGTCATGCTGGGGGAAGGGGGGGGAGCCCTTGTTTTAGCCGGGGCTGGTTATTAACCCTTTTTGCCGCCAGCTTTACCAGGGGAGCACCCGGGTTGAGTAGAGCCCGCAGAAGTGCTCCGAATGGGCGCGGAAACAACCGTGCTCGTTGGCCTGGATGGGCCAGGAGCAGAGGGTGCCTTTCTAACTATTGAGGCATATGACGTGCCAGGCAGGGCCGGGCGTGCCTGGACCAAGTCCTTAGCCTCGCGGAATGAAATTCGTTCCTGGGCCTGAACAGCCAGGATTTCTTTCTCAAGAAGATATGCACCACATTGCTTCGAAGAAGCGGGGTGCGGGTCTCCGCAATTGACACCCTTGGCCACATATGATTGACTTATCGTGTGCGGCCTTGAAGCAATTTACACAGACTTCGAGTGACCCCGACTTTGCACGTCTACAAGAGCGATTCGTATGTAATAGCACCGCCGCGGCAGTGGCACGAATGCCTTAACGCGGTAGCGGTAGCAACCGGCACGCACCGACTCAGGGAGATTGTCACAGTCGAACGTGACGAAGATTGTAGGGGTGCGTCTCGAAGCCGCTCCTTGTTTTCTCATCACACGTTTGACCTTGACCGCCCCATGATCGGCCAGCTCTAAGGTGATGTCCTCAGTGAAGTAGCCAAAGAGTTCCCTCGCATAAACTACTTCTTTCACAAAGTTCATGGTAGAGTGCGGCGTCACACTCACCGGGGTACCATCAAGTGTCCGAAGAGCACTTTTCTTGGCCGCCTCTGAGCGATTCGCCAGAAGGCTCCCGTCCGAGAAACGGGTCACCTTCGGCTTTCGACCAATTGCACTAGCTAATCCTCTCCTCAGATGGATCATGTTGCCCTTGGCCAACATGCTGTCATCAGTGGAGCGGATAACGAGGAAGCGTTTGAAGCCAGTGGGCTCGAAAACATCAAGTAACCTCTAAATGAAACGCCCTGGCGTTATCGAGGCTCCGCCCTGTGCACTTTTCGTCTTAGTCGGGTGCTCCGGACCCGGTTGGGCAGAGAAGCCGGATGTGCCGATCTTGGCTTGGTCGCCTACCAAAGTGGCAGCAGACCCATCCGGTCCCGCAGCCCCCGCGGATGGAGAGGAGCCCCGAGTCTTAGTCTTTTTCTTCTTCTTTTTAGGATTGGAGGGCGGGGAGTGAACCCGCTTCTCACCTACGCCGGCAGAAGCCCCTAGGCCAAATGGACCGGCCTCAGCCAGTTCCTTCCCCAAGATGGAGAAGGTCCTGGTGGTCGCAGGGGCACCGGTTGGAGGAGATTCCTCCTCTTCTTGTACTGCCTCGGAGACCCCAGCCGTTTAAGGAGGACCTTGCATAGGGGCGGATTCGGGTTCGGTTCTTGGCGCCGAGCCCAGATTACCCCTCATGGAAGGCCCTACCGTCTGAGGCTGGGTTTCCTCAAGGACCATGTCTATCACAGGAGGGGCCTCCAGTTGGCCATCCCCTACCAAGACATCGCAGGTCCCCTTGGCAGCATCACCAGTCTTGTGTGGGACAGCACAGTCCTTGACCCTGGCAAGGTTTAATATTCTTGCCAGCAGGGCTTTTGAGGGAAGCGACCGAAGGGGCCTGGCTTCCCTCTCCGCCCTAAGGGGGTTTGCCCTACCAAGCCGCTTTGATGGGGAGCGGTTGGCTATGGGCTGCCTGCTGGCTTTCTTGGCAGTCCCCGTTGAAAGCAAAGGAGGGACTGCAGCTGGATAAAGGGAGGTGCCCTAAAGCACCTCCAGAGAAGGGGGTGAGGGAGAGTCTCCTACACCCGTAGGCGTAGGAGAGAAGTAAGCCTCCTCTCCTGTGCAAGCACAGGGTGGGGGAGGGGGGGACCTCCATTTTTCTGTGGAGCTGCCCGAGAGCGGCTCCGCCGTTGGTACAGGGAGAGTTAAAGGGGGGTTTTTTTTTAGACTCATCATTGGGCATGGTGACTTTTTATTACGGGAGGCAAGCACTCATCACCTCTCTCAGTTGCCCGCACTGCAAGAGGTGCTTACAGGCCTGGCGCCACCATTTAAGACCACCCTTCCCGCCTGGTGGCCTGGCAGTCCATCGGCATGGCGGCTCCACCTTGAACACGGCGTAAAAAGATAGATTGTGAAGAGGAGAGGAGAGGAGAGGAGAGGAAAAGGGATGCGAGGAAGGTATGGGTGGGGATGAAGCAGGTTTTTAAAAAAAAAAACATCCCAAACGTGAGCGTTGTCCCCTCCTGGCAGTCCATCGGAATAGCGGCTCCACCTTGAACACGGCGTAAAAAGATAGATTGTGAAGAGGAGAGGAAAAAGGTTGTGAGGAAGGTATGGGTGGGGATGAAGCACGTTGTCCCCTTGCCCCCTCAGCCCCGATCCGGGACGGTTGGCTTGAGAAGGTCAGCATCTACCCTGTGAAATTAGAGGTTGACGAGAGAAAGTTGTGGGAGAGGTTGTATGAAAAGCGACGAAGTAGGGGAGAAATACAGGTTATCTGAAGGAAGGAAGAGAGGCGAAGCTGGGGCCGGACGGAGCGCTGGATCCCGTCAGCTCGGCGGCCAGGATGGCAAATCGCCGCACTCCTTACGGGGCCTTTCCCATCTAACTTTTTTCTGGAAGATAAAGACGACGTGTGATTTCTGGACCTACAGAGTACCATTATTGAGCACCTTAAAAAGCTGAGTGAGGAGTTTGAGAAATATTTTCCGGATGAGTTGCATGGCGAATACAAATGGGAGCGCAGACCCTTCGATGTCGTCGAAGATCTTTCAGAGGAAGAATCTCCCATTCAAAATCTGCAAGATGATCTCATTGAGGTACATGATGAAAATCCGCTTCAACTTTCAACGATCACTAGGCATGTTCTGGACTGCTGCGGAGAAACCAGTCCTTGGAAGGGAGGCTGAGAAGGGTTGTTGCCGTTCGCTACAACCTATTTGTGTGAATCGGGATTTGCATTCCAAGCTGCCATCAAAACAAATAGCAGAAATCAGTTGCAGCCTGAACATTAATAAGTAACATTTTCTACGATTGAGCCACGAATGGACAAATTTACCAGTGAAATCCAGCCCAAAAGCTCTCATTCAAATCAGTTATCAGTTGATAAGAAACGGTTTTATCTTTAGTTTGCCTTTGTATAATGTAACAAATTTTTCTGATCAAAATGTTCCTACTAGTGAATTAAATTTAATTATGTTCATTTCGTCCTTTTTTTTAGCCTTACAGCACCTCTTACAAGAAAATTATACTTCTTTGCTTTAACAGCCTACACCATAGTCAGTAATATGGAACAGACATTATATACACTGCATAAAACAAGTGGGTTCGCGGTTATGGTTGTAGAAGCATGATTGGGGATCACCTTCTAAAAAGGTTGAGGATATCCTCCTGGGAAATGGCTTCCTTGCTCCCATTTTGCAAACTGAGCAGATATCACTGTACCCCAGCCGCTTTCCGCCCAACTTCTCTAACATCCTGCGTGTGCACGTTTGTGAATTTGGTAAAGGTGAGATTACCTTTTATCCTGGTCAACGGAGTCCACCCATCTTGTGCACAGTGCGGCTTCCCAAGTTCCACTCCACGTTGGACGCTTTCCTTCACCTGTAAATTGCCATCTGCGAGGCATTCCTTCGGAAAGGATGCAGAGTCTCAATCGGGATAGTCTGACACGACATGAAGATGAGCTATCATAGACCCTCTAACCCAGGGGAGCAAGTGGTTTCCCATTTCTTAATTTCCTCTAGATTGTAGGTTCTCCCTACGGATCAGGAGACCTAGCAGAGAAGTGTCGTGTCGCACGCTGGCCTTAGCTACAATGGCATCTGTTAAGGTGGTTCCACACGTTTTTTTTTTTGCTTCTCCACGTAGACGAGTATACAATCTCTTTTGTTGCGGCCCAGATTAAACTCTAAAGGTAGACTCCAAATCATTGAACCTTATTCTCGCCATGACTGAGCACTGACCCATGCACGGCTCGACCCCAACTCGTTCCTAAACAGCGTCCGCCTGGAAGTGCTAGCTTCTCACCGTTTACGTAGATTTAGACCGACTCATCTAAGTGTGTCCATATTGGCAACCTTAGCGTCTCTTACTCGCGCCATGTATATTACCGAAAGCAGACTATAAACCACACCGGTCTCAGTCTGGCGATGGATGCCTCAAAATGTATTGAGCTTACTTGCCGATGCCACTCTCTCTGCCCCGTGAATTAGCGCAAAGTGCTCAAGGGGATTGAAGCCTACGTAGCCCCTTTTTTTTGCCCGACTCGGGCGTCTCCGTCACAAACTGCTCTCCTAGACCCGCGGCTGGTAGCGAAGGTGCATATGCAGCCTAAAGAAACTGTGTATACCATGTCCTTAGGAAGCTCTGACCCGTTACGCGTTTCTGCCCAGACCTAGTAGGTATCGCCTATATTAATCCCCAAACTACCACTAAAGCTTCTGCAGTGCCAGTGGTAGAGTTCGCCCCTTTTTCCTACCCAGTCTCCGTACGTGTACACGGATGGCTCGTACTCCGAAACAGTTCTGCTTCCACGCTGTATCTCCCCCCCGTTTGATATCGGTGAGACTACCTGGTGCCGTGTCCTTCCTGGCAAAGCGTTTCCATTCAAGGCGTCGTGGCCGGTTCTCAAACCGAATAGCGCAAAATGCTCAAGGGGATTGAAGCCTACGTAACCTCCTGATCTCCGTATCAGTGACATCACAGTTGCCGCTATCCGGGATAGAGAAATTATCTTTCGAGTTTCCGGAATATGAACGCCTTGCGGGAAATTAGCACTAGACTGGAGTTTCTCACTTCCACAGACTCCATATTACATTTATGAATGGTATAGCTCCCAGGCCGTTTCCGGGGTGACGTACCCAAGACACCATGGCAGTCGCTTGTTCCCATGCCTATCGTGTATTTAGGTGGGTGGAATTTCAGGACTGCACGTTTGACATATGTTGGCCATTCTGGTGAGAATGCTTTGTGCTGTTCTGAGCAATGGAGGTTTTACTCAACACAGGACGGGTGTAACAAGTCGCTTGCCAGAGCATGTGGGATTATTGAGAACCAAATAATTATAAGCTAGTGTAGGGGTGAGGACCATTTGTCTACACCTTCGTAACTCCCTAAAACACCTTTAAGGACCATCGAAATGTCCCGAAGTTCCTTGGCAGCAATCAAGGCGTGGATGCTTGATCATCATGGCAACTCATCAGCCCCATTAGCTGTTCGTCCAAGCAGAACGGCACTGCTACGAAGGACGCATTCAACTGGGGCGTGTAGCGCCCAAAATAGTGGCTGTTTGAAGTTAAGGAGGCCGAGAGGGAGTCTAAACACGCCAAAGGAAAGCAAAGGAAAGAGTAACTGAAATCAAGGTCGCATGCACTGGGGGGAGAAGGGGACGTTGAGAGCGTTAATTTCCGGATTGGGATGGTCGAGGAAATGGAATAGATAATTGGCAGCGGTTGGAAAGGGTGTAGGGCAGGTAAAGCGAAAAAAAAAATTCGTGCGTCTGTATGAATAAAAATCTTTGTCCTAGTCAAGTATGTCCCCCCTCAGCTCCAGGTGAGAGCCTCTGTGCAGCCAACTCAAGAAAGACCGCAAACAAAGGAAAGGCTGTAGTGTAGAGGGTTCGGAAGGTTATAAGATTTACAGTAATTTGTGAGAGTAATTTGGTTGACCAAGGATCCAGTGAACAGACTGAAAGATGCTACAGCACATGGAAGACAATCACAATGTAGGGACATTTTGTGTCCACAAAATGATGGGCCGCCTTCTTAATAAGATCGACTGTCTATGAGGGAGTAGATTTACTACCGTTGATGCATGCCGAAACCACTTTGGGAGTAGTTAACATTTGCTACTCTCTACATCGACACAACTTCACGCTGAGTACTTCCTACGCTCAAATGATGCGCGGCATCGCAGTTTTACTCTCTTGCAAACAGTCTCCCAATTTCAAATTACCAACAGCATAGTTTAGTTTACCCTGTCATAAATCTTACGCAATGTATATGCAACATTAGAGACCAACTAGTTAAAACTCTCATTGCGGTTACAACCCAAATGCTTTTGTGAACACAATCTGTATGAAATCTTTGCAGGGTCAAAAAATAAAAAAAGCTACATCTAGTATTTATTCAGACTGCCATTCTGGCAACCATAAAAAAATAACAAGTACTTTTGTATCTTCAGACGAATCAGCCAGGCTGAAAACGCTTCACTCAAGCCTAATAAACCAGTGGTGACGAAGAAATTTAGGTTCAAGGTAAACCACTGGGCCCAAATATTGGGAACACCCTACGCAGCATCACATGGAGGGAATGTTACAGCTGTCACGATTACTCGATTAAAAATGCATCTAGTTTCATTTAGATAAAATAACTATAAAAAAGTGAACTATCGCACTCATGTCTAGTCTTACCTCGCCGAACATTCACGCGACCAAGATGGGTAGAAGCTACGGCCGTACCTCAGAAGTAACTGGTTGACTAACAACAGCAGATCGGCGGCAAGCCATTTTACAACCAGTAAAAATAAAACTTTACCCGAGTAAACGTTAAATAACAAATGCTTTACATTACCTGTTCATACAAGGTTTAAGAAACTAGAAGACGGTTTTTATTTCTACACCATAATGATATGGGTAAATTTGTAAAAAAATATTTCAGCTTTGGACTTAAGTTTCTTGGGCAAAAAATAATTCAACACCGCGGTTAGTTAGCATGCAATTCCTAAAAATAAGATTCTAAAATGAGGGTACAAGTTACCATTTTTTTTTTTGTCATTCTTCAACCGGTTCCTTTCAAAATAATAATAAAAAAAAGCTTCGACTATCGGCTTATTATCTTCAAAGAACGGTCCAAATCTCATCGTGTTTGGTCGCAAGCATATTTTGTACAGAAAACTAGATACGAATATGGTACCGAGTAATTCACGATGCCAAAGTTTGTACAAGTCCAGGTAATTGAACGTGGATAATTTCACTACCACGGGAAATTGTCAATTGGACTAATCATGGATACTTTATGCCACCTGTAAAAAAAACAAAAACGCAGACGTTACTAATTACTATTTTCAGTTAAAACTAGTAAGTTTAGAATGTTTCAAACCAAAAGACAAGCGATAGCTACGGAAAGTTACAGGCACGCAGGGAGTGTCTATCAATAACCGCGAATTATTTATTAAGATTTCCTTATTGCTCTGAGAGACCGAAGACCATTTATTTTTCCCTACAGTACTAGGGGAGCTTTTACCCAAGCAACAGCTACCAGTTTCCCAGATGATTAGGGGGGGGGGTCAACCTCCTTTATATTTTATTAAACAAAAACCCGTCATTGTGTCCATGGACATAAGACTCCCCGCTCCCCCCCCCCCCAGAGTGATGGTTCAGTAAGAGCTGTAGCATCCCATGGAGACGGTTCATCGCTGGCAAGAAGGCCCCGAGCAGGCCCACTCTAAACACAATACCACTACTTGCCCCCTTTC
The DNA here is from genome assembly GCA_963969495.1 of Ceratothoa steindachneri. Lineage (NCBI taxonomy): Eukaryota > Metazoa > Arthropoda > Malacostraca > Isopoda > Cymothoidae > Ceratothoa > Ceratothoa steindachneri. The sequence goes on along the minus strand of OZ018317.1, from coordinate 187,646,601 downwards.
TCTCAAACACTTCCACAAAATGAACTCTCCTTATATCAGTCTTACAAACGTTCCCACACCCTACTCTCATACTCTGTTCACAAGCTTCGATCCATTTTACATACCTATACATTTCACAACGCAGTCCTAACTACATTTACACCATAAACTTGTCTTACCCAGTTCTTTACTATCCACCTTTCAAACACATCCGATCCCTCCCAAGATTTCCATTTGCACTGCCCCCATTCGAGATCTTTCCTTCCATACCCAAACGTTGGCACCAACATACTCTAATCCAGCTTCACGGCACATTCCACTTTCTTACCATTTAACCTTTGTCGTGATCCGTTTCATAGATACCACCATCACTTAGAATACATCGTCTTCTCACGCTCAAAAACCACAATCTACATGGCGAAATCCGTCTTGGCCATCAACGTCATTCACATATAACAGAAACATACTCAATCACCACTTTCGCTTATTCACAATGTACTTAAAGTAGGCGATTAATAAAAATATAAAACTAAAATACACTTACCACCAGCTATCTTTCACCTTAACGCACGCCATACTAAACTTTTCAAAGCAAATACGTTACCACTCCCCTCCATACATCCTTAGCACCTGCCATAATGATTTTCTATCTACACGATCATAAGCTTTATTCAGAACCATGAGCCCAGACTCCACCTTTTTTTCAGCTAGCTGTAAGTGCAAATACTAGATCTAGACAATCACGGCCTCGGAATTCAACAAGAAGAGATCCGGGAAATGCAGATCTCCACCAGCCAGCCCCTGCACCCCGAAGAAGCACGATAAAAGGTACGAATAATCGATAGACAACATCGACAGACGGAAACAATCAGAAGATGCGACCCTGCTAGGGACACGGATGCCTACCTATCTAGCTGTAAGTGCAAATACCCCATCAATCCGTTATCCTTCTTATAAGTTCAATCAGGATTTTTCATACACTATAGCAAGTCATTTATGGCCTTTTAGTTAATGAATGCAGCTTTTTCCCATTTACCCTTATGACACGCCACTATTATTGTACTCTTCCAGTCTTCCGGCACTTCGACTTTCAAATGTCTTACAAGACGGCACCAGACAAATTACACAAGATAGTCGCCACTTTTTGGCATCTCTGCAACTATCATACTCCAACTGCCTCAACATTTTACAGACTTCATCTTCCATACCTACATTTATAAGTATTTTCGCGAGATACTTTTGACCACATTGCTAACCAGTGCTGTGCCATTCTGGTCGAATGTTCAGAACCGTTTCCATCGGAATCCCCGATCATTTGTTTTTTAAAAGTCCAAATGCTTAATTTGATGCTTAGCTATTGTTTAATCACTTCTTTTCGTCTCTTATGAATTCAAGCATCTCAGACATCATATATACTTAAACATTTGCAAGTATATAAATCTCTTTAATATTCAACTACAGGCTTCAGTCATTTCACCATTAAGCATCATCTTTCCGCTTTTGGCAATGCGCTACTTACTACTATAAATTTATTCCACATTTGCTCTATCTACATTGCTCGCAATTATATCTTCTACTAAAAGAATTAAACCCCTCACTCCCAATTCTCCCCCACTTTCAACCTTAACGTCTCCTTATCCATGCACCAAACAATTTAACATTGCACAGCACAATCGTAATGAGTAACAGCTCCCCCCCCCCTCAAATTAGTCCAATCTAGATATTTATGCATACCCTTATGCTGAAGGTATCCATTTTGCTAGTCTCGGCAAAGAACCTCAGCATAGTCATTAATCGTCCATCCTCATCTCTTACAACCATGAACCAATAAACATCACCCAACACTCGTGCCAGGTCATTCCAGAACCTCATTCTCAGTTTCACTATTATTTAAGTCTATCCACCACAACTGGAGATAATTTCACCCTTATAAACTTCACTCGCATGATTCTCTGCTGCCACATCACTGAATACCACAACCAGACTTTATTCCTGCCACTCTTATATAGAATCCACCCAACACTAACTTCATTCTTTTTCATGTTTCTCTAAGAGCGTAAGCAAGTGCAATGACCCCATTTTAAAGATCATTAATTTCCCATTTACACCAGATTAGGTACACCAACTTTATTCTCACATTGAGGTGGATCAGCCAGACTGACAGGAGGAGGGGGGATCTGCATCAGCCCAAACCCTTAACAAGTCAATGCATGACCTACTATGACCCTTTCGGGGACGCGTCTTCCCATACCGACTGCCCCTATCAGGGTGGCCTTTAACACGCGCCTGAGGACGGTATGGGTGTTCTTGCTGCCCCCATAAACAGGCATTAAGGCAATTTTAATCATTTCGCCGGCGATTCTATTAGATGGAACAACTATCGATGACACAACCATCCACCAACCTACTCAAAGCAACTTACTTGGAAGATTTGTACTTGTCCCGAATGGCGTGTTGTGAGGGGACGCGGAGTCTGAAGAAGGAGCGGTGGAGATTCACATAGCACTCACGGAGATCGTCGAGAGAGTAGCGGGTCTGCTGGGCCACGACCTGTGGCCACGCTTCTTTCCCCTGCAACCATGGGAGGTTTCTCACTCAACCTCCAACAGCACCCTTTCGCACAGCCAAAGCCCATTTTGTATACATTTTTTTTTTATTAAAACCACAGACTCTGGTCTGATGTTGAGCGCCTAGCACATGATTTGACTGCAGTCAAATCATGGGTTAAATTACTTAAAAACTACTCTAAACCTTAAATTGTAGTTTTAAAAGGTTTTCCATCAAGCCTTGTTTACTCACCTGCGTGTGATTGGCAAGGGCGATGGCGGAAGCCGCTATTACAGAAGGCAGGAATCTGAGAAAAGGATCACAATCCAACATCGACAATTCGGAGAGGAACTGGAAATGAATAAATCGCCTTGAATTATAGAACGACAAGCAAATCGGGAAAAGATGGAGTGAGAAGTGGGGTATCAGCATTCAAGAAAAAGGAAAAAGAAATTTGGTACAAGCTACTAAACTTTGCATTCATTAAGATTTTTATTCCTGCGTGGACCTAGTTTAGTGTGGGATCCGAACTACGGGCAATTATGTAATTTATGGCAGTAGTGTGAAGATTACAGGAATCGTACTCCATCCGGCAACTAACAACACCCGCTGGTGGCTTAACGTATTTCCAGTCTGTTAGGACATAACTAAAAAATAATACGACCCAACATGGACTCTACCCGAGCCGATAGCCACGGAGACCCGGCCACGCAGGTGAAAAAACGAGGTTCTCACCATAGCCAAGTGCTGAGTCTCTTCATCACAGGAGCAAAGTTTGGCGAAGTAATTGACGAAGAGCAACGCCGTCGGCACTGCCATATCGAAGCTGAGAACTTTCAAAATAAAGTTCTCCATGCGCAGAATCTGACTGAGTGTGTACGTGTCGTCGGTGATGTACGCGAACTGAGATACGTCGGGGGGATAAATTTCTTCGTATTTCCTGAAAAGAGGAAAACAATAATCGAGGGCCTAGAGAAATGGACACCTACCTACAGCTGTGGGATTTTTAGTAGCGTGCAACTCTCACTATGTCGGTCGGTCGCCGTTTTGCTTCTTTTTTTTTCTTCTTTCTTTTTTGTAAAAAGATTTTAACTGTTCGGCCGATTATAACTAAATTTGCAACCCTTATAGTGTTTTACATCATCTTTCGAATGATATAATTTCGAAGGTCCTCCCAAGCTTAGTCCGGGAATTATTGGAAGTTTTGAAGGTAGTAAGGTCATAAATCAAAATAAGTGAGCACGTGAGTTTAGTCAACAGACGACGGACGCCTATACTTAAAGAGCAGCTCGAGAGTATGGGAGAAACTCCAAGATCCACTTGGACTCTAGGTGCACCCATGTTACCCCTGGTGAAAGTGTACACCCTCCACTAATTGATGAGCATCTCAGGGCCCACATAGAGCTTACCAGACCCACGACCTCCACCTACACCCCAGGGTTTTTATTTAAGATATGATTTCTTATGGCAACCGCCGGAAGTTACCCCAAACCCAAAGCATTTTTAGGCTAAATGAATATAAACAAAATGCAACGTATATACAAGGCATTGAGGCGCCGAAGGGGGCCGACGCCAGTAAAGTCTTAAAATGTACTATAGGGGTTCCGCATACACAAAAAAAGTTTATTACACCATAGTCCGGTGAGCATGGAATACTTCAATGACAGGCGAGATCGCCCCGTCCCCCCTCCGTCGCGATACTAGGGCAGGTAGGACAGCCTTTTTCATCAAAGGGTCCGACAGAAAGCGGAGAGCGCAGACATGACTATATCCAGGCTACAAAGGAAATATAATCGGAAGCTTGGAACTTAGTTCCTTCACTAACGACTACTATTGCTTCGACAAAAACCAAAGACAAAAAAGAAAGCACGAGTAGGGAAAACCCACCTCGCCCTGGCGAGGAATATGTGACCAACACCAAATGAAGTGGAGGCTAGCCTCGTCCAAAAAGTCAACAGATCTGGTTGCTTCGAAGTACGAGGGACAAACTGTAGCGAAACCGCTCGTTGCGTACCGGGACGACCGCCAAAATAACCCATACTGAGATATTCAAGAAGGATAGTGGAACGTCCCGCGAGTATGCCCAATTCGACGACAAAAAACGGACACCAAGCCATCAGGGAAGTGGGAGGTAGGTCCTCGGGGAAAGTCACGGCAAAATGGCACGCAAGTCTCGCATCTTCTTTGCCAGGCAGCCCTGATTCCCGTGATGGAGTGTGTAAAACAAGGCTAAACACTGGTCTGGTCGCCCGGTCCTCTCATTCCACGCAATTCCCACATGTCTTGGAACCCAGAATAAGATACCTTCTACATCCGCTGGGATCGCGACAACAGTGAAACAGGATGTGTGGAGATTTCAATGCCCAGGAGGTGCGACGAGTTATCATCCGTACCGAATGGTATATTGCAACAAACTCCGCGATTAAGAGATGGGCAGGAGGGACTGGTAGTAAAGCTCTACTAATTTAAAATAGAGGGGATAAGGCATGGAAACCGAACTCCTCCTGTGACTGAGCCATCCGTGTACAATGGCAAGGATGCAGAAATGAGGGGATAAGGCATGGAAACCGAACTCCTCCTGTGACTGAGCCATCCGTGTACAATGGCAAGGATGCAGCATGACACGGTGCTCTAAAAAGGCCGAACCCAATACTTCCAGCGGTTAGAACTTGGGAGCAGAAGCGTGGAGAGTCTAAGATCGTTCCCTCCCAGGTGGCATCCTGGGCAGAAGACGAGATGCCACCGAACCAAGAGCCACACCGAGATCTCGTAAGCAGATGCATAGCTATAAACCAAAAGGTTTTGTCTGGGTTTAGGGTATAACTGAATCTCGACCGAAGAACAGATGTTTTTAATTTTAAGAGCTAATACTAGGCTATTAGAAAAGAAATAACAAAACAAATAATATAAGTAACAAATAACTATAAAAAATGAGAAAAGGCAAGAGGACAAGAAGGAAGCATGCTCTGGTGTGGGGGTAGGGCCCGCCTCCCTCGGAGCAGGAACATCCGACCTGCAAAAAGCAAAAAAAAAAAAAAAAGTTAAAGGGGAGAAGGCCGGACCCCTTCAAAAAGTCAGTCCATAAGTCAATGTACACGAAGCCGTCCCGAGTACAAGGGATAAGCGGTAGCGACCCCGGTATCGTGCGCAATGATCGCCCAGACTGGGCCATTCAACAAGAATGTGCCGCAGTCTAGGGCACAATGCAGACTTTACAGTAGAAGGCAGGCGAGC